>VXCM01000305.1:51186-152606 GCA_014773175.1 Lucifuga dentata
TTTTTTTTTTGGGGGGGGGGTGGTTAATTGAAATAGTTTTATCAGAATGATCTGCACTGAATCAGAATCGATTTATTGCCAACTACACACATATGCAAAGAATTTGTCTCAAAGAGTTTCTCATGTAATAAATACACAAATAAAATACAACAAAGAGCAAAGTAGTGTATGTATGTATAAATCAACTGTATATGAAGGATAATTTAAAAATAATATGTAAACAGGATAGGACTGAGCACATAGAAGCACTAAATTATTGAGAGCTGAATATAAACTTACGTGAAATGTGAAAATGTAAAGCAGCAAATAGTGTATACGTTTATGAAAAGTATACGTCTAATGTGCTTAACTCGATATTAATGAGGTGAGCAGATGCATATACATTTATTGTACAGTTTTGTATACTCATAGAGTCATTGTGGAGATACATGTACAGATAAAACACACTCAGTTAAAGGGGGCAAGGAGTGAGGAGGGACAGTCAGATCTGAAGGTGCTGACAGTTCTGTTTTGCTTCCAATGTGAAATAGTCTGGAAAAAACCCACAAAAGTTATAAACAAGGAGAGGATGAAAGAGATGAATAGAATTACACCATCTCTGTCTGTGGTTGTACAGCTGAAACTTCTTCAGGATGATGGTGGTGCTACTCCTGCACTTCAGATCTTGGCTGTGGTTCCCAGAAGCTTGAAAGAGTTGATGTGGAGTGAACGGCTTCAACAGTTTTTGAAGCTTCAAGCTCCAGAATGTTTTGGCTGCACCAGACAACCATCTCTTCCACTCCCTGTATGTACGCAGGAACTGATTAGTTTCTCCAACCTGTAACTGGGTAGTACAGGCTACCCGAAACTTATCAAAGAATTGAGTGACTCATTTCTCTGGATGCAATCCGTCTCAAGGAACCGTGAGATCCAAGTCTTGATTTGTTTTCTGATCTTTACAGAAATGCATTCATCAAATTTCTGTCAAATTTATAAGGTAGCAGCTGTATCATACAGCTGCTACCTTATAAATTTATTATTATTCCACCAGCATTATCAATTTTAAATTCTAAATGTAAAAAAAACAAAAATCAAAACAAACAAACAAAAACAAAACCCTCAAATTATACTATTATACAATACTCTCTCAAATTATATTTTTTGGGATTGTCAAAACCTTTGACCCCGAATACCTGAATAAAATAAATTCTGAATATAAAACTACATACATAACAAGATTATGTCAACTTTCACTGGGTTTGCAACTTTATTTACTCTAAAACAAAGGTGCTTTAGGCTGATGATACACAGTCATTGCCTTTGTGGAGGAGAGACTGAATAAGTAGTTTGTGACTGATCTATTAAGCTGTTTAATACTGTGAGTGTCCACTGATAGAAGTATCAACATCATCTCACATACTATTTGTGTATGTGTGTGTGCGTATTAACTGTAATCAAGAATATATCAGAGAAGAAGAAAGAGCTTCTCTGGTTCAAATAATGTGAAAGGAAAAGCCAGGAAATTATGTGTGGAATGTTTACAGTGATTAAAAAAAAAAAAATCTTTTGTATTTTTCAAATAGAATTTTTGGTCTTTTTGTAAAGTCTATGTGTATTTAGCTGTCAGATCCGAAAGAACAAATTCTTTAAAAGCCAAGGTCTGTGACTAGGAGGCAGAACGTGTTATCATGATTAACAGGCAGGTTGGTCATTATCGGATGAACGTCTGGAATCAAGCTTTCAGGTAAAACCAAACACAGCACAGGAGTCAATCAGATAGCTGCACTCAGACTGTACCGCTGATAAGGTACAGTGTTTTGTCTTCAGTGATTTTCAAATGCAACTACATGTACTGATGACTAAAGCTGTAATAGCGTTCTAACATGAACTGCTTAAACATGGATCATCATTATATTTAATATATACACTTTTCCTCCACAGTGAAAGGAGATCCTGCTGAAAGTTTGTACCAAGTGGATCCACAGCCCCAAGGAAATAAGAAGCCCTCTACATGTGAGTCATGCTAGATAATGACTAGCCCGCCTGTTCAGATTCCCGCTCCCACCACCATGGAATGTTTGAACATGCTGGGCATACGTCAGAGAACCTGCATATTACACAACATCAGGTAAGTGTCCATAGCACCACAAATTACCACAAATTACTACGTCTACTTCCTGATAAATTAGAATTTCTTCAATTCCTAACACTGTTAAATTATACTCATAAAACCAGGAATTTCACCACACCTATCTTATACATCAAGCGAGTCAAAACCAAAAACTATCTGTCCAGGGTGTACCCCGCCTCTCGCCCTATGACTGCTGGGATAGGCTCCAGGCCCCCCCATGACCCTCAACAGGACAAACGGGTTTAGAAAATGGATGGATGGATTCACTCACTCAGTCAGGCTCCATCTCTCATGACTTATCTGACTCAGAAATGTGTGGGCCTCTGGACATCCCACCCATGCAAAGTTGTGTCTCATTCTCTCTTCTACCCACACCTCTCTGTGTATTTGAAGAATTATTTTTTTAAACAGGAAGAACTATATTTGAAATTACCCCCATGACTTTGACTACATAAAATAGACCCACTACATAAAATAGAAACACCACTCAATGGAGGGCTATTTTCAGTCAAATCACTGTGAAGACAGCATGGGCTATACAATGTCACTGTTCCTGAAGCAGCTAAGTGGAAACAGACTGATGATGTAGTAACTCTGAAAGCAAACCCCACATTTCCGAGTCCACGGCATGCTTCTCTGATTAAAGACAATTTAAACTCCCCAGAGTGGCCCATTGGTTAAAGAATTCTTTTCACATCTTGGTGTCATCAACTCAGCCGAAGTGAATTTTCAGGGTTGTTCCACAGCAGATGCTGACCTTTTACCTAAAGAGTCAAAATGTAAAAAGACAGGTGAACTTTGTCATATAAAAACAAAACTGGTGAAATACATTCTATAAGAAAGTAGGAAGATGTTGTGCATGGACAGAAGTGCTTCACCTTTTAATTTTCTCTGAGAAGATGTGTTTGTTTTTTTGTTTTGTTNTGCATGGACAGAAGTGCTTCACCTTTTAATTTTCTCTGAGAAGATGTGTTTGTTTTTTTGTTTTGTTCTTTTGTTTTGTTTTTTGTTTTTTGTTTAGAACAAAGCTATGGAAACAAATAAGGGTAACACATGCTGAGATGTTTACTCATGAGTATCAAAAATAGACCCATAAACACATCTTTAAATAGACCACACACTGCCATGGATACAAACTGTGAGGAGAAAATGGTGTTAGCTATTTACATGCTACCCTAATCAAAGGCAATATTAAAATCAATATTTACAGCCTATATATTACAACATTTTTCTGGCAGCTGATATTGCTCACACCTTTCTAAAATATAAGCAATTTATGGTATATTATAAATTAAACAATTAAAGTTAAATAATTGGTGGCCTACATACAGTGGCCCTGAAGTGCAAAACACTTGAAAAATTTCAAAAACAATTTAACAATTTGCGAAACACCTTAATAATGTCAAAAACAATTTTACAATTTGCAAAACAATTTAACAATGTCAAAAACAATTTAACAAATGACAAAACACTTTTTGACAAAATGAAAGGTGTAGGGACAAAGATTCTTGTTTGTGATTGGACAGCACTCATGTCAGTTACTTTTTTTCAAAGCTCTGCAGAAGTAGAGTGAGCTCAATGCAGTGACAGTTCCACTCTACAGTTCCTGGAGCATCATAATTGGGGAATAGGACCCAAAGCCAGAAAAATCAGAACTAAGATGAACTCATCTGTATCAGGTTAAACAAAAATCACAGAACTGCTACAAGATAATTATTTTCTTTAAAATATGACACAGCAACGTTTGTGTTGTGTCATCTGAGCCAAAGGAAAAAGCAGGGTTTGGCTTGGTTTGTTAAACAATAATCTTTATCTTCTGAAACTTCTGAAACTCTGTTCCTTCTAATCCTGACCAAGCACATCGGTAGAGTTGTAGCCCCACCTAGTGGCGAATTCTGCTACTGCATGGCCTTACTTAAGTTTTCAGAAAAAAAGGGCTTATTCACGTCGTAACATTCATCATCTAGTATAGGGCCAATGAATCACAAAACAGGAATTCTCAAGGAGCTCATTTACAGGATGCTGCACATAAACTGTTCACTTTTGAAAATGGTTGACAGATCAGCTACCAGACTGGCACAATTCCTAAAATATTTTTGTGCATTTGAAGATAAACATTGGTCCTCATAATGATACTATTGCTGGTTTTAAATCACAGGATCTCCATAAAATTGATATAGTTGCTAGCTAGAGCTAGGAAAGAAAATGGGGGCACCCTGTTGGACTATAAACTGCCTGAATGATTGCACATGTGACTGCAAAGTGTTTTCATGCCCCCAGGGAGCAACTGAACAAACTACTTTTCTGTTCAGCCTACCTTGTTTGTGCACATATGGCATAGTATGAGTTACAATTTTCTGTTAGCCTCAGGAGACAAAGGGAGACTTTTAACGTATAAATAAGGCATCTTTCTAAGAGGGTTTTACAGTCACCACACTTTCTGACAATCATAAAACAGCCATTTCATTCAATATTGAGATGCATGGATGTAGTGTGAAACTTGCCATCCATGTTCTGAAATGAGGGTGACACTTGCAATATTTAAGGGACATACCAGTGATTTTGTATTTTTCAGCTCAAAAAATGCAATCCGCATACACATTACATTACTGCCAATCATTTTCCAAAACATATTACTGGAATGGTAAATTTTAGATTTTCTTCACTACCTTCCAGACAACCACTGGTTTCAGTTCATTCCAGTGCAATATAAAAATCAACTTGTAGAGACTTGAAACATGCTTGAGATAAGTAATCCATCACAGTGAACAAGACAAGACTTCTATTAAATTTTTTGATGAAGTCACTTAAAGGACCATACCTTCCATTTTTCATTTTTTAGCCTAATATATTCAATTTTCATACACATAAGGTTACTGACAATCATTTCCCAAAGCATACTACTGGAACGGTACTTTTTTTTTTCCCCTACCTTCGAGACTGCCATTGGTTTCAGTTCATTCTGGTATGCTATTAAAATCAACTTGTTGATACTTGAAATGTTNGACTGCCATTGGTTTCAGTTCATTCTGGTATGCTATTAAAATCAACTTGTTGATACTTGAAATGTTGGGATAGGTAATCCATCATTGTGAACAACATATATATTCAGGTTTTTCCTAAGTTTTGTAATTTTAGTGTTTAAGCGCAATAAAAAGCACAGAGTGAATGCAGGTCTCCTCCAGGAAATATAGTCCCAAAAGAAGACCTGTGTTTATCGAAAAATTTTAACGACCATGACTTCATAATTTTGCGTAACTATTAGCAGGTGATTTTTAAGGTGGGTGTATAGCTTGAATATTTGATTTTGAAAGATTAAGAGATTTTGCAAAATATCAGGAAAGCTGAAATATGGTTTTATCCTTTGGGAAATTGTTGTCAGTAACGTAACATGTATGAAAATTTAATATATTAGGCTCAAACATGCAAGATGGTGGTATGGTCCTTTAAAGTAACTAATCCACCAGAAAATATCTCTGCCTGGAGAGGACTGCTTTTACTGAGAAATTAAAATGACCGTACCTTTGTACGTAAGTGTTAGTAGGTGAAACATTGAATTTTAAGGTGGGTGTATCACCTGAATATTTGGTTTTTAAAGATTGGAGGATGTAGCAAAATAAAAGGAAAACTAAAATAAAATTTTATCTTTTGAAAAATGGTTAGCAGTAATGTAACATGTGTAGCATGTATATAACGTGTAAATATTTATTGGACTCAACATGCAAAATCACCGATATGGTCCTTTAATGTGCTTTACTAATGTCAGGTGAGGCTCTGAACATTCGTGTATCTCCGTGAATCCGACAAAGTACGAAGTATAAACTCGTCCCACAACCATATGGAGCTACTCATTGGCCCGCCCGTCCGTCCGCCACGGGAGGGGGTAGGCGGGGGCAAGCTGTTGAATGGAGGTCGTAGCTATGTTGACACTTACAAGACCAGACAATCTCCGGGACCGACATGGGCCTACATATTTCATATGTATACCATATGGTCGGATAAAAGAATCGTTTTTATAAAAATAAAAATAAAAAAGTCGGGTGATGTTGCGGACCTTGTGTGGACTGCGTGACGAGACGAGACCGTGTCGAGACTGAGCGGACGTTCTGAAAGGTTGGTCCGTATGTGGCATCGTGCAAGGAAGCAGCAAAAGTAAATACACGCTGTTAAGCCTGCAGTCAGTGCGCTGTTCCTTGAAGTACGGGGTGTAGTTATAATGTGAAATAGGTGGTGCCTGCTCAATCATCGCGAATACACACATCCGGTCAGGATGATAGATTTTACAGTAGCAGGTTTGGGCATTGTTAAAGTTGACGTTCACACTTGGGCTACAAGAAGCGCCTATAGGAAGCTTATCCGACAGTAAAGGACCCTTTGTTTTGATCATTTTGGCAGACAGCCAGTCATATCTGTTATTCAAATCTGCGCTCTTGTGTCAGTGACCTATATCTCATGCAAGTGCGCCAAAAGCCCGCAGTAACCTCTCCATCTGACCACTCAGCATGGAGATCAACGGGCTAGAGAACCTAACGGAGCCGTCCAGCGGAGTGTCCCGTGCTGAGCAGCCGACTGAAGCTCTTCAGATGGAGCCGAGAGATGCTCCCAGAGCCCCAGAGAGGAGCGAGGCTGAACAGGCGGCGGCCAACGAATGTAAAATCACCCACGAGGACAGCTCCGTGCAGCTGATCGAGGCGGGGTGCAAGCCGCCGCTTTCCCCGTCCTCTGAATCTCAGTGTGCGGTCCAGGTGGAGCGGCACGGAGCCGGGTTCGTCCCACCCGAAGGAGGTTTCGGCTGGCTGGTGGTTTTTGCAGCAACGTGGTGCAATGGATCGATCTTTGGGATTCAAAACTCTTTCGGCATCCTGCACATGATGCTAGTGAAGGAACACGCAGATCCAGACGACCAGACGTCTCAGTTCAAAGTGGGTGAGTACAAGGTGGTCTGAGGTGAGCTCGACCATTACGGTAGAAATGATTGATCGGTTCATAGATGCACAACTGGCAGACAGAGATGTAGGCTATTGTTTTTGCAGCTTCACTGATATACAAAATAAAAAGAAGCCTAAACTGGAAAATTCAGTGTGTGATTATCACGAGGAAGAATACCAACATGCAAGATAAAATACACCACCATTAGGCGACGTCATGATTTACAGGCCACTATACATAGAGACTCAGCAGACTAAAAAAAAGATTTAGGTCAGTTTAGAGTTCAAGTGGGTTTCATATTATCCCTGGTTAAAAATGGCACCCTCATAGTGTTAAATGCCACAAGTGTGGCTATTACCTACAATTACATATTATTTCTTTACTTTCTTTACTGTTGTATGACACATTTGGAAAATACTTCTTACTCCTTTGTGAAGTTGATCATCTTATGGAGAGTCCCTTGCTGATGTTAAATTATTAACAGATATTTAACTGATGCTGTGTTTGTTATCTATTCATTAACAACATTGCTATTTCTCTTCTAGTAATCAGCCACTGCAATTCCACTTCAGTTTGTCATGAAAAGCCCATTGGCAAAGTTTTCTCCCAAACACTATAGAATTTTACAACTGTCATTTGGATTTCAGACAGCCTGCCACCCAAAAATCCAGCTAATCAAATCCATTATCTGGAGCCTGGGAAAAAAAAAATCTCCCTAATTTTTGTTGTAAGTAAAACATAGAGTGTTATTTTTTCTTATCTGAGACAGAGGGATAATGTAGCAACGTCACTGCTACATATAAAAACAGCGATAAGACCTTGTGATCATTTCATTCCAGTAATTGTTTCACATTGTGTCACATTAAATTTGCTATTTGCTGTTGATTCTGGAACACATGGACGTACTATGACATAACATCAAATCCACATTAAATCAGCGATTTAATGTGGATTTGATGATATTCTGATCTGACAGCTGAGTCTTATTTTGTCCAGGTGAATTAATCTCTGGATGAAGGCTCCATCAACAATGAATGAGAAACCTAATGACATTTTTTGGCTCATCCTAGTTTAATGACAAAAGCAGCTCGGAATCAAACATTATAGCACACAACACCATCATTTATCACTGGATGTCAAGTGTTTCGATCTCTTGGTGGTGTTGCATGGTGGTGTTGCATGCTGGTGTAATCAAGGCTTGGTTACACCAGTATAAAANTCTTGGTGGTGTTGCATGGTGGTGTTGCATGCTGGTGTAATCAAGGCTTGGTTACACCAGTATAAAACATTTCTCAGGACAGCTTGGTTACCAAGCTGTCCTGAGAAATACTAGCAGAGTAGCATAAACTTATAGTTATGTTTTCTTTGTTTCTCACAAGTTTCTCAATGACNAAATACTAGCAGAGTAGCATAAACTTATAGTTATGTTTTCTTTGTTTCTCACAAGTTTCTCAATGACCAACAAATATAAAGTTAGAATGTGGGAAGGAATTATGCCTCTAAAACCATTTCTTTGAACAAATTCAATCCTGAAGTGTGAAAGAGAGTTACAAAGGAGGAGGCTTAAATCATGCTCATTTCAGAATCATGCTCTTTAATTGCAGTTGCTGGGGACATTGTGACAATGCAATATATAACATTTAGGCTTTCAGACATCACGATGGGTCTGAAGGCAAGAAACTTACAAAGAGATATAAGTGTTTTCTGAAACCAAACACATTCCTCATAATTTGTAAAAAACAAACAAACAAACAAACAAACAAAAAAAAAAAAAAACNAAAAAAAAAAAAACACAGGGTAGTTGTTAAAGAGTTTTGTTTTTTTTTTAAGGCTTTTTAAGGATTTCATCTCCAACATTTTTCTGGATTTAATTCTTGGTTGTTCACTGTTCTCATATGTGAAAGGATTAAGCTAGTGGGCTGAGTCTTGACCTTTCACTCTCAGCCGCAGATGAAAAACAGAGGAAAATATATTAACTAGTTGTAAAGGCTCCTTTGACTAACAATCTGGTCTGTGAGGTACGGTTCATAATAATTAAGTTAATGTGTACAGAACACTTCAAAACAAAGTATCAACTTTTTTTCCGAGCAAGTAACTCATAGGAACAAAGACTGGGATGTAAATAAATCTTCGACTTTGATTCTTCCAAGCATTTATTAAGCCTGAGGAGAGATTTTCAAAGTAGCTCTGTAAGAACATCACGATAGGGTATTAGAACAGTCTTTTTTAATAAAAGAAGGTAATGAAAGAGAAGAGGTTGATTATGAGTTGCAGATGATGTTGTTCTGCTCAGCGATTACAGCAATGAAGTAGTTCTGCCACAGTTCCATTCCTGTTGTAGCCACGTTGTAGCCATGCATACTAAAAATGTAACATGCTAGAATGTCAAGGAATTGGTTAGAGTTCATCAAACACAACACTCATTGAAAAAGAAAAAAATTAAAAATAAAAGAGAGACAAGGGCTGGAGAACAGAGAGAGACACACACATACACATACACATACATAGTATAATAGTTAAGAAAGCTCATAAAGATTACAGAAAGTTGTCAAGATTAGTTGGAGAACAGGATGTATTCTTGAAATGACCTGCTGAAATGTTCATCTGCATGTTTGCTCTTGTTGAGGTCCTCATTGCGAAACTTTGTATATGTACCCTTTATTTGGTTTGGGTGTCTTTGCTGTTAGACAATCAATACCACTTTACAGATGTTTTCATACTGAAACTGTTGACAGCCAAACATAAGCAGATATTTAGCAACTTAAAATAACAGAGATTCAGTGTTCCGCTGGAACTATATTCTTGTCAGAGTGGAACAGCCTCAATGCAGTATTTGTAACATTATGAGATACTTAAGGTCCCCTGAACCTCAGACTAATCAAATTCAAGGGTTAGCAACTCTTCAACGGAGGATGTCCTATCCCATCTACTCCATAGCAGGGGAAACTCTTAAGCCTTCCAGCAGGTTTCAGGCTATGCATTTCTTTAGCTGTGGTTAGGGAGGAACTTCCATTCTAACAGATGTGGACAAGGAGTACCTGACATTTCATAACAGCCCCATAACAGGTCAGTAAGCAGAATGATTTACAGTTGAGATTCAAACAGATGATTGCTTCCCCAGCCATATGCTATGCAGAAGCTTTACTGTCCCAGATTTCAAGGAGCATCTCCAGGAAGGCTGGAAATCCCAGGTTGGCTGATCAGAGTCCTGCGGCACATCTGACATTACAGAAAGGGGAATGAGTTCAGATCAGAGTCAGATACTGTGAAACGCTATAGTAGGTACACACAGACGACAGGACAGAGGGATGGACGCACACACAGATGGATGCACATACACATACAGACACAGATTACATATTTAAATTAACGCTTTTCTGTTAAATGCAGCCCATTTTATTATTAAAAAATGTTCCATTTATAAAGCTTAGCTAAGAAAACAACAGAATTATGGGAAATATGGTTTTAAGATGATACTTCACCCATATTCTATCATTCACTGGTTACATCAGTTACATTGTGCTGAATGATAAAAAGGTTTCACAGTGGAAAAAAGTATCAAAATATCAGTGAAACGTCTCGACCCACTCTTGCAGCATAATCCTCTTCTCTGCTCTCTATCCGTATCAGTCCACTTAAACCTAAAGAAACAGCTGCACTTATGTTGCTAGTATGACACAGAGGCTCCCAGTTGGGTAAAAGTGTAATTTGTTTATAGGAGTGAAATAAAGTGTAAAATATATTCATGCTGAAAATATGCGTTAAATGAAACTAATAATTTGGCAGTGTTAGGGCTACACAACAAATGTATCACGATTTGTGTTAAATAAGTAATATACAGATGTACTTTTACTATACTTTACTATATAAAGGATACTAATATATAGACAATACTGAAGTATTTTTTTTTATCTGCAGTGCATGATATAGTTGATATTAGTCAAGGTAAAATCTGAAGATCCAACTCACCTGCATCTGTGTGATGAGTTTGGCACCACCTAATGTAGAACAAACCGAGAGTGGAAAACAGAGAAGAGCACAGATCTTAATCACCATGGGGTCCTGCAGTTTTACCTTGTTTACACCTGCTCAGGTGATGGTGGTACATCTTCATGTGTAAAGGGGGCAGGGTTTGGTTTTCCAAGGTAGACCTAGTAGTTCATAGTCATGTACAAGGTGAAGGTGTTCAGGACTGTAGCAGGGGAAGGGGTCATTTATTGTGGATAGGTTGTTGGGTCACACCCATCTACAGATATTAAAGTTGCTGAGACTGACCTCAGTATCTTTCTATTAAAAAGTAACAAAAAAGTCCATGTCTTAATTGCAACCACCTCGATGCCACCAAACAAAGAGTGTCAGTCCTTGTGGTAATTGTTCCACCTCAGCATGTAAACACTCACGTAAATGCAATGCCACAGGAGAGAAAGAAGAGCAGGTTTGTATGGCAGGTTGACATGTTTATAAAGACAATGAATGATGTCACCCAAGACAGGTTTCAGCTATGTATGTACACAATAAACATTACTCAACTAAAGCTTTTATATGCCGCCTCAGCATAACTACTCTGAATGTATACAAGCACCACCTAAGGCAACGTAAGCCAAGTACTCATGGTATCTTAGAGAGACACAGTGAAGCAGCAGTTGGAGCATTTGCAGCTTCCGTAATGTGATGTATTTCTAAATTAAACTGAATATTTGGGTGGCATATAATGGAAGCAAGGATTTGAATACATCAGTCAGGGATTTGATTTGAAACTAATAAAATGCCTGACTTTATACATTAATCACCCTATTCAAAATTAATTAATTCCAGCCACCTAAGCCACAATTACAGCAATGTGGGAAATGAAAATTAAGATTTTTGTCAACTGACATCCAAACACACCGCCAATCTCTGAAATAACTATGCCAGCAACCAGAACTAAATGTGGTTTTACATAACTTGAGGGGTTAGCTGGTTGTTGCTAGCCATATTTGATTATAATATGCCCCTGAGTGCAAGATGATTCATCAAATATATTCTGATATTTTACTGAGAGATTAAATATGAATTTTGACATGTAAATAGGCAAAACTGCATTATCTGACACATACTATTAAATAGCACAGCAATTACACAGGGACAAAAGCACAGGTCTATGTTTTGTTTGTCCCTAATTAGACCTGAAATGGACATTCTATATAAGACCTAGGTTCTTGATTGTACACAACTATATCCATATTTTTTTTTAGTTTGTTTGTGTACACATTGGTGTAGAGTTTACTGTACAGCACACTTTAAAAGCCAAGTACTACAATCACGTTCCTCATACTGGTTAATTGGTGCTGCCTCTAATTATTAAGGGCAGGAGAGTGCACAGGATACCTGGAGCTGGGCCTCAAGCCGCCTGTTAGATTTTCTTTCTATATAAGTTCCAGCTGCTGTAGATGTTTTTTGGTGGCTGACATTGCTCATGCTAACTTCCTGTTTCCTTCATTATTCTGAATAATCTGATGCTTCTATAAATGTAAGAAGAATCTCATCCTCTATGGCAGAGGGAATTTCCATACAACACCTGAGACCAGGTATTTAGAATAACTACTGAAAATGCTTTCATTCACTGGACACACCACAGGAAGTTGAAACTCTATAGTGGCACACCAATCATTGACAGTTAAAAATGATTTTACATTTATATATACATATATATTTATATATATATATACATATATACATATACATATATATACATACATATATATTTATATATATATATGTGTTTGTGTGTGTGTGTGTGTGTGTGTGTGTGTGTATATACATACAGTCTTTTGAATATATTTTTAAAAAGATATTTGGATAGATTTTGCACACTCCCATCCAGTCATGATGGTTTCAGTGGTTATAAGTGTGTAGAACAGGAGAGACAGGTAATGACGTGATCCATACCAGGGGTGTAAAGAATCAGTCAGTAACACAAACAGTAACAACCACTTACTTTCAGCAAACATCCACTTTCTGACCAACACAAGGATAATATTCATCATGAAAAAACACCATCGAAATACTGACCAACCAGCTCCTGTCAGGCATCATTGTCACACAGCTGAATTAATGTGCATACTAATACATGAGCAGAGTTCAGAATGGATTGGAAACAATACCAAAAGCTCAAATCACACAAAAACTCACAGGACCAGACCACCTAAATTGAACACAGCCTGGATTAACACAAGAAATCTTATAACTTTGTTTCACACACCTAGCCCCAAGCATGAAGTTCTTAGAGTGAACTAAAGTTGCAGTGTCACACACAAATGGAAACCTCATACACAGAGTGGCACAAATTTAGATAGGAGATACCACAAAGGGTGTTTGACAAGAGGTAAAATCACCTCAGCATTTCATATTAGACAGATTAATATTGTTCAGACAGCAAAATGAATAGGAAAAAAAGGAGATAAAAAAGGGAATAGTAGCAGTGATAGTTAGTGGCCCAAAGTGACAGCAATACCAAATAAGAAGAAAGAACTAGAGAAATACCAAAGAAGACAAAAGTGATCCCAACATGCAATACTGTGACCTCTGTGTCACTCAGCACAGACTCCAGGAATGTTTCCAGTTATTTTCTGAGAAAGCATTGATCAGCAGTCATTATTTGGATGTTGGAATTTTAGAGTTGTGCCAATCATTAAATTTTAGGGCTGTATGCTTTATTTTTGACAGTACTTTTTTATATTCACAGTAGGATTTATAAGCTTTTTAATAAGTAGTATCCTTATTCATACACAGTCTGTGAAATAATTCAGATTCCTGTCATTCTACTATGTGTTTGTTAAACAAGAGGCAGGCCAGGAATTTAAATAAAAAGATCTTTCAATCTTTTTAAAATGACTTGGGGCTGTGTTCCACTAGCAACTTGGTGACACTGGGTTTGTTTACCATTAAGACATTCATTTTAGGTCCATGCAGCTCACTGGAACAAAGAATATCTGAAATATCTGTCCAGAAAAGTGCAATTCTTAGGCCATGTACAGAATGGTCAAATTTCAAGGACCTGAGACCTGACAAAAATAGAAGACACACTGTGAGCAGAATGAATAAATGAGTGAGTGATAAATAAATAAGTGAGAGTGCAGAATAACTTTAGATCCTCAGACAAGGAAAACTGCAAAGAAAATTATAGTTCAGTTCCCCGACATAATGACCTTTTGATACTAAATCAGCATTACCGTGGATAAAGTTATCAGCGATTACTGAAAACATTATATTAACGAGGAGGTTTGTGAGGCTTGTCTTTGTTCTTTTATGCCTGTGATAAGTATATTCTCAAAATAGTGACTGATTGACATTTTGTGCATATTTCTCAAATTGTAGAAACTTTAAAATTGTGGGACCCAATGATCTTTCCCTTGGCCATCATCAGCTAAAACCTTTGCCTTACCTTGTACTTGTAGCTGTTTCGCCTTCTATACAGTAGAAGGCGAAACATCTAGAAAGCAACGCTAATTGTGGATTAATTGTGGATTATTAGGCTTTGGCAGAGCTCTGCATTCTTCCTTTTTGTTTTATGCAAACCCATAGAGAACAGATTATCATGTTGTTTGCATTGTGGTGCTTTCAAGCCTGTCATTTTGTATTTATCCTGAAAAATAGCGCAAGGGTAAATGTAAGTGTATGACAGTAAAGCTCTTTGAGACACTGGATGTAATATTGGGCTAAACAAATAACTGCCTACAGCGTAACATGACAGACTTTCTGCATAACACCATGTTGGTGATAGTTATGGAGAGCACTCTTCAAATTCTGCTTTTTAGTTATAAGAACAAAATAGGTTTTTCTTACATATTCCTGCAGTTCAGTGACATTGGCCATATTGGTAAAACAACAGTTGTAATGCCAAGGTGCATTTGGATGCCAAACCCAAAATCCTCAATGTTTATGAGGTGAGCTTCTCTAATTTAATTCCACATGTTTTCTTTCCATGGTGTATACAGTACATTTTGATTTACAGTGGTTGAGTTGATGCTGGCAGTGCACATAGAACAGGAAAATTAGCTCTTTCTTCTCCATTTGGGTAAACAACGCTGGCAAGGCAGCTCAGCAGTCACTCCCGAAAGCTATACAGAAGTTGACTTTGTAGTACCAAAAAGTGTACATTGTGTACCATTGTGTAAAAGTGTATAGTACAGTTTTGGGCAACACAGACAGTAAGTACGACCTTGTTTGTACTGTTTGGCCCCTTCACCTGTTCATCAGTCCATCTCAGTTTCTCAACAGTTGGCTCCAGCTTCATTCCCAGCAAGCTGCTGGATCAGTGTGACCCACAGGCAGACACCATGATAGACATTAATGCTACCTTTGCTCCCCAGAAGTCTGGACCAGAAAGCTGTTTGTTTGCACGTCAGGGTACAGGTTGTCTCAGTTGGATGACTCTGCCTTGTTATTTTTTAACATAGGAAGTACAAAGTTTTATACCACACATCAGAACAACCTGCTTTGATTTACTTTTTATCTGCTTCATCATTGTGTGAAATCTTATAGAACTCAGGTTTTACTGCTGGTCCTCTGGACACATCTGGCCCACAGGGTGGTAATGCAGCCCTTCATATGTTTATAATTTATTATTAGTTGAGGCCCACTGCATGAATTAAAAGTTAATTTTTTTTTCGGTTGTGTTAGATTATAGGCTCACAGATCCTAAAATCACACCCCAGGTTTTGTTGAATAAGATAATCATGAAATGAGAAAGGAAACATGTTCGGGGGCNCAATTTGTGAAAAATTGGTGCCACATGTTCACTGGATAGAGAAGTATGACAAATCATCTTAGTCATTAATGTTTTGTACTTTTACATTTGCTGGTTCCTGGTTCTCACTAGTGAGGATGCTATCCTCTGTTTGGCCTGGTTGTAAATTGAATCTCTGAGCCTTTAACTGTTTTTCAGATAAAAGAAGCAATTTGGAAAAGTTCTTGGAACTAGTGATTTTTTAGCATTTTTTGTTTTTGTTTTTATTTTTTATTTATTTATTTTTTGTTGATTCATAGAAAGATTTGTCTATGATGAAAATAATCATTGGTTGCATCCCCATAATGATGGACATGGCAGAGTCAATGTATTATTGCTGTGACAGAAAGAGAATCAATTTGTCCTTATTGCTGTTATGGTAATTGTACTGCATTGTATTATATCATTTATATCTTGCATATCCTAATGTACAACATACTGTGCATTTTGTGTATCTTTTGACTTTGATCTTTGCTTAATGTACTAACAGGTGTAAGACTGTTTAGTTTAGGTCTTAGCTGTAGCATATGTTGTTTCCATATGATAATGATGGTGAATTCTCTCTCTCTCTCTCTCTCTCTCTCTCTCTCTCTCTCTCTCTCTGCAGCCTGGGTGGGGGCTCTGGCCATGGGGATGATCTTCTTCTGTTCACCAGTGGTCAGCATGTTCACAGACCACTTTGGCTGTAGGAAGACTGCTGTCAGCGGGGCAACATTGGCTTTTATAGGGCTTCTCAGCACATCCTTTGCAACGTAAGATTAATTTATTGAAGAGAGCTCTTTATCTTGAAATCACACTTGAAAAATAGCTTGATGTCACCACCAAAGCATGCAGCTTTTCCATGTGGGAAAAAGCACACATGATCTGGACCATACACACTAAGTGGTTCAAAATCAGACTGACACTTTCTTATAATTTTGTTGAAAAACTGCTCAGGTGCTGAATAAAAATTGTTGTCTCCTCCCTCCTCTTTTTTCTACCATCTCAGCTCCCTGAGCCTTCGCTATTTCACATATGGCATACTGTTTGGCTGTGGCTCCTCCTTCGCCTTCCAGCCCTCATTGGTCATCCTCGGTCACTATTTCCGGCAGCGCCTGGGCCTGGCCAACGGTGTGGTAACGGCTGGTGCTAGCCTCTTCTCTATGGGCCTGCCAGTATTACTCAAAAAGGCGGTGGAACCTCTGGGCCTCAGCAGGACCTTCCAGATCCTCAGCCTCTTCATGCTTGTCCAGGCCTTGCTGGCGTTGACGTTCAAACCTTTACTACCTGCTGGGGGAGGCATGGGACCACTGGGCATGGGTCATGGCCCTGCTGAACTCCAATCCCAGCCAGGGGCCACAGCTCAGGGGTCAAGCCAGTGGAGTAAGGCCCTGGCAAGGGTCAGGAAGTACTTCAACCTACGGGTGTTTCACATCGTCACTTACCGGGTGTGGGCGTTTGGGGTTGCCACAGCGGTGCTGGGCTACTTTGTGCCATATATCCATCTGGTAAGAACTCCATGGCCTCTTCATGTAGTCATATTACAAATGCAGTGCATAAATGTTGTGTGTTGATCCTAAATACATATTTCAATGCCTTAAATGGGTTTAACTACATTCTGTTGAATGTCTTAACGATCCCCTTCAAACTCATTTTAAAATAAAATACTCTGCTCTGTTACTTGCCCAATATTGTTTTTCCACAAAAAATGTTCAGTAAACTACTGAAAAAGGTGAAAAAGTACTACTCTTTCTTCCCCACTGAGAATTCCACAAACACTTTAAACATATAAATATTGCTCCATTGACCAGCACACAGTGTTCTGAACATGATAATTAGTTAACAAAGCCACACAAACTGCACATATGATTTAAAAGAAAATATCTGATTCTAATCATGTTGCATGTTTGCACATTCAGAACCATGATCATGATTAGCTTCCACTGATTTATAATGTCATAAATCATGCTCTCATGTACATATCATTGATTTCAAGGAAGAAGAAAGAAATTTTCCTCCTTCAGAGAAATGTGAAAAGAGCTTTCTTGTAACAAACTGCTCTTACTACAGATAAGGTGAAACATCCAGGAGACGCAGAAATTTTAGACATGCAAACTTGTGTTAAATCATTGAAGAGCAAGAGCAAGCACTAACATTTGAAGAGCAATTTTATTTTATTGTCTCTGTTTCCTTTTAATGTCTCTACGAAGTTGTCCTTATTATCCTGTGATGTCTTTTTCTTATTTGGATGAAGTTAGGCTTTGGTTACTCTGTAAGCATTTCATACCATTGTTTTCCCCTTTCTTCAGCATTTTGATCTACAGTTTATCACCTTTGTATCCTAATTCTATGTCAGAAATTTTAATTGAAATGTACGGACCCTGGTGTATGTAAGTTACTCTTTCAAAAGTATAAGGCATTTTGTGTTTTTGTAATAGTAAACAGTTATATTTTATGCTGACATTTCAGAGATAATAGTGGATAATTGTACTCTGGATAGTACATACTCAGCTTTGGGTTAGAACATTGCAATCTCCTGTTCATCTCATATGCGCTTCAAACATTACCTAAAATAGAAAACATAACATAATGTTCTTGGGTATTTTTGGAATATAGGAAATCCAGTCTCTTTACAGATATTATAAGGTTATAAAAACAACATGATGTTGTGTAACCTTATATTTTATTAAAATGATCTCTCAGCTAACTTGGGAAAAAGAGGGAGGCAGAAACAGACGGCGAGTGAGAGATAAAGAGGGAGAGAGAGAATTTGTGTCAGACTTGTATTGTTGCAATGTGGGCGGTCTGCTTCCATTCATTTTCTGTGGGGCTCAGGGAGAGGGCAATGGAATGCTTGTCAGCAGGGTACATGAACAGTGAAAGCTGAAGATCTGGCTCGTTTCTATCAGTGTAATAATAGGGTTTGTGAGAATCATTGCTACGATTGTTTCAGAAGCCAGGTTTCTGATGACAGAGCTAAGAGTGTTGGTCTTAATAGCACAACTGGAAGAGCAGTCAAACTGCTCCCAAATTATTCCAAGTTCAGTAATGTTATTGGTTTAAACGTGTGTGTTTGGGGTGTTTCTGGATGAGCCAAACAGGACTTATGTCTGTCAGTGAGGGAGAGTAATGGAGTGAAGGATGAAGATGAAGTGTAAAGCTTCAGTGTACAACTGTGAAGTCAATCTCTGATTTTCCAGATGTCGGATGTTCTAGCTCCGGCCTCCCTCTGTCAGGCCTGTTGTTTCAGGCTCAGGACCAGATGTAAACACAGCCCCGGCCTTTGTAATGCCTCAACCAGCTCAGGAAACCTCTCCTGTATGGCCTCTCAGTATCCCTAAACATATCTATCCTATGGCCATTGATGTCAGCCCCTGGCATTTAGAGCCCTTCAAAGCAGAGCAAATATTTCGCAAAGACCACCATGTTCAGGAAAGGCCGTAAAGGGTGGGTCCATGTTTTGGTTCTGATTTGGGGAGTCAGGCTCATGAGAAGTGGGAGAGTCTGATCTATACATGTTGGTTCTTCCTGTCCTGCTGTTCCAAACGTCAGTAGACAACGTGGTTTTATTAGTGTGACTTTTGTTCAGGGGTTACAGATCCTCTATTCTAGAAAATGCACACCCTTTGCTGAGTTCAGTGTCATTTTAGCCATTAAACACAAACATTTAGGGGGGGAAAATCTTGTGAAAGAGTTCCCCTTGCAGGTTGTGTGATATCTACTGCTTGAATACAGCACAGTCCACCATCCAAACAACCAAAGCTCATACTGGACTGGGTCTGTCTTTCTTTCTGTCTCTCAGATCAACTTTGTCAAGGAGCAGTTCAAGGGACCCCAAAAAGAATGGGTGCTGCTGGTATGCATAGGAGCTTCTTCTGGGTTGGGGCGCCTGGCCTTCGGCAAAATTGGGGACCTGATTTCTGGTCTTCAGAAGATCTATATGCAGGTAAGGAAAGGCCTAGAGGCACTAAGTGGGCAGTCCACTTCTTCTCCAGTGTTTTACCATGCAGTGACACGTGGACCTGGTGTTTGAACTGAAATCACTCAAATCTCAGGTCTGATTTGAAAATTTCATGACAGTATTTTTTTTATATCTATTTTTTTTGTCATTTCTGAGTTCTAACCTTTATTTCAGAAAACATTCCCAAGAGCTTTGTAGGAAATACAAAGCACATTCCTGAGTAATGGTTACATTCTCATGTCAGCTTGCAAAAGCAGTGGGTTCATAGAGCAAATGCTTCAGAATATGAGTCTGTACAACAGCTTTGAGATGAAAAAGAAGGCCTTGGCTAAAATCTATATTTTATGGGTCTTTCTGAAACGCTGTGTACTTTCTTATGTGCACTGTCTCTTTGTTATACCTGTTAGCATAATCAGCTTCCACCAATGAGGCGCCAAGGTTTGTCTAGTACCACTCTTGAAAGGATTACTTACTGACTCTGTGTTGAACATGAGATTATTTTATTTGGAAACAGAATGATTTAGCCTCCTTAATAGCTTATTAAGATGCAGATAAACACTCAGATTCAAATTTGCACATGGTTACAGTACCAGAATGAAAAGAAGCTCTAGTGCAGGCATGGGCAACTGGCGGCCCGGGGGCCAGGTATGGCCTGCACCTTTAATCTATCAGAAGGCGAATTAGTAAAGTGGTGTGCTGTGGATTAATTGTTTTTCCTTTGTGAACTCCAATGCAACAAAATACACTCATCAATCTATTACAGATTTAAAAAAACAGATTTGAAAATGTGTTGTTCACTTAACAAAAAAAGAATTGACTGAATCATTTTTGTCTTTTATGAAACTTTTAAATACTAAACTAATTACTGACTTCACAGTCATTTTTGTTTCATTTAATGTGTGACCCTTTGACCATGAGCATGAAATTTTATTGGCCCCCATCCTCATCAAAGTTGCCCATCCCTGCTCTCGTACTACACAGCTGGATAATAGATGGGATGATTCAGTTCAAGAAAAATGGAAGGGAAGTAGCACAGCAATTCAGAGCAGTCTTAGGGATGAATATGAATAGGATTTGTTCTTGCTGCTATATAATTCCAACTGAATGTAAATGCATATACAATCCAAGAGTTATTTTTGGCCATACATCACACTCATGCTCCATGTTGTTAATCAGGTGGGTATAGTTTAGCAGAGGATAGTGAATTATTGTCAAATTATATAACATTTTGTAAAAAAAAAAAAAAAAAAAAAAAAAAAATTGTGAAATATGTCTGTATGATGTTAAAATGCCACAATGTATGTTACTAAGCCTCTGATTGTGCTACTGGCAAGTCAATCAACAGCAAAGAGACAAGGGGTTCTTAAGAAAAAGGGGAATGTGTTTACAGTGTTGCTCAGTTTCTTCCCTGCTGCTATTATAAAGAAACACTGGCCTTGAAGAAATCTGAGATGCTTGTTCTTTTGCCATTTTAACCAGATATAGAGTTGTTTTGCTCTATAGTGTGGCAATTGTGAAACGATTGAAGTTAAGACCTTTTCCTCATTGTTCAAGCACAAAATATTTCACCATACTGAACTAATGAACTCTAAACTCAGTTTAATACGACAGCATCAGCTGAGTGTCACAAATTCAAAACCCATAGGTAAAAGCTCTGTGAAGCGACTGGGTGGATTATATGACTGAGATTTTTCTTTTTTTTTTTTCTCAGCTTTACATTCCTTTAGCAGAGTTAAAATCCCACCTAACTGCAAAATATGCAACCTCACATTTGTTTTTGCTTGAAACTAAAGCTATGCTACAAGCATGGGAACAAAGGAGGAAAATATGTGCATAGTTACTGACACCCACATAAAGCGGAAGTACATAGTGTGCATATGGGGCAAAAAAAATCTATTTTTAGTGAATAATAAACTTTTAAAAAAGTATCTTAATCTATATCTGTATCATTGCCACAATATGAAATTTTCCATAGATTTACTGGACTTACCAGCAGTGGGTGCTTTAAGTCTACCAGTCATACTAGTACCAAGTTTGAGAACCACTGATGTAGCTCATCAAATTTAGTCTGTATCAGGTCTGCTTCTGCTTAAAGTAGCTGCCTATTCAACTGAATCAATTTAGCAAGTCAGCATGTTGTCTTAAGATGTGAGAAAGCCCATCACTGTTGTTGTTTTACAGGATTTTTTTTTTTTTTTTTTTTTTTTTTTTTACACAAGCAACAACAGCTTCATGTAAAACAATAAAAAAAGATGCTACAACAAATATTAAGAAAAATCTCTACCAGTGACTGAAAACTGAGTGTTTGGAAGGTACCACTGTCATTAACTACAGGGATAATACAATTAAAGAGAGGCAAATTTAAATATTACATCACATCATTATTTCAACTTTCCATATACAACTGCAGCATTCACTCACTCTAGGTAACAGAGAGCCCAAAAGAACAACAACCATGATCCATACTCTGCTTCACATTAAACCCATTTGGTGGAGTTCATGACTCCAACCAGCAGCATCTGCTTTACATTGCATGCTGTGATTACTCTCAGCCAGTTAGGAAGGGAATCTGACAGGAAAAAGCCATGTTATAATAAGCCAAAATACACACAACAGACAAAATTTTTGTTGTTGTTAATTTAATAGTATGTTGGACTATAAATAAAACTGTAATACTATAGAGAAGGTAAACTATGTTGATAATAATAATAATAATAATAATAATAATAATAATAATAATAATAATAATAATAATGTTATTAGGAGTTAACTGCTTTATTTGTCATAACACAGTAGTTTTCAAAATTTATCTGAACCCGGACCAAATTGCACCTATCATCTATCATGGAATAAACATGCCTGGTGTATTACTTATGAATATATTGAAAAAAAAAATTTTAAAAACACTCTCGTGATGTTAATAAATGATTTACAAAATCCTGGATCCAGATCCAGATCAAAACACTATACAGTACACTATAAATTTAAATAAGAAAATAAAGTAAGTGTAGCGTAACTACACCAATAAACTGAGGGAATTTAGGCTTAAAAGAGCTTAAACAAAACCTAAAGACAGTGAAAGAAAAATACTTAACAAGACTTAAGAACTAAACCTAGATGAAGACACAAGAAGGAAACAAGAAGGAAAGACTGAGGGGCAAAGCTCAAACAGCACCATATATCTCTTGGAAAATTGATGAGGCAATTGGTGCTCTTTCTGAGGGAACACCCCATTTCTTTGTCTTGAGGAGATGTTGTTTACTAATTAATTTCGGGTTTCAGCTTTCGCGTGGTGGAAGTGTTAGTTGGTATTTCAGTGATTTTTCTTGAATAAAGTGACTAGTTAAGCTGAATACACGCAAAATCTCGATGTTCACCAATTTACCATTGCCAACAATGATCATAATTAAAACACAATCAAATAATATCTGGTATAGTGAAAAAATGACAGTGATTTTAAACTTAAAATTTAAACTTATATATTTTTATATGTATATATATATATACATATATATATATATCCATCCATCCATCCATCCATTTTCTAAACCGTTTGTCCTGTTGATGTGTGTGTATATATCTATATCTATATCTATATATATATAGATATAGATATATATATATATATACATACATAATGTGTACACTGTATGTATGACAAGCAACGTACTGTGATATATGTAACAGGTAATAGTCCTTAACCCTACAGTCCAAGTCTGATGTGATTTTTATTTATGTTAAGAGAATATGGATCATTTGTGTCCATTACCCACATGAAGGATATAGTACCTTTGCGTATCCTACAGGTGGCCCTGTGGAACTGCATAACTTCCCAGAGGATCCTTTTCAATGCTAGGTCTGATTAAATTAGTTACAAATAACACATAAAACAACATCTCAATACAACAATATTTTGAGAAAAAGGTTAATTAATTTGTTGTATTTCTTTACAGAATCACACCTTAAATAATTAAACTAGTACAACACAGAAAAATGGAATGTCCTTGTGTGTGTGTGTGTGTGTGACCCCCCCAGCACATGTATTGTATTTTAAGAAAATACCGATGTAATTAAAGTAAAATGCATTTAATCCTAGTATGCTCAAATTTATTTATTTAAAATCGCCTGGTTTTAATTTCTACTAATTTTTCAATAACAGTATTGAAATCTACATTGAAATCTCTCTCAATTGACAGTATTGCTAGGTTACTCAGTCTTTCTTGGCTCATTGTAGATCTCTGATACATTTTGATTAAGTTAAGTTTTGAGAAACTTCTTTCACAACTGGCGGTTGAAACAGTGATAGTTAAAAAGATTCTTAATGTCACAACAAAGTTAGTCAAACTCTCTTGCAGCTNTGAAACAGTGATAGTTAAAAAGATTCTTAATGTCACAACAAAGTTAGTCAAACTCTCTTGCAGCTTCCACTTGTACAGCCACTGAAGCAAATCTAAAGCTGTCCAGTTAGCATTCTGCTCATCTGGATAGACTTCCTTATACAAGACAATATGGCGCCGAAGGCGATTTATTTCGGCGATCATAGCTGCAGCATTCAACTTTGTGTACTTAGGCTGCGTTTGACAGCCCTCTGAAGTCGAATTTTCCCCAGTTGTAACTTCCAACTTCCAACCTCAAACCGTTTCAGCCAAATGTAATCAAAAAAGCATAGCTGAACACCAATAAATACTGTAAAGTTAATTAAACATCATAATAAATGCTAACTAAAGTAAAGTTAGATTACAGGACTGTTTGGTTGTGTTGTTTTACAATGATATTAATCACAGTGGGTATTAAACATTTGTGCAGAGAAGTAATATTCTGAAATTATTTACACTTACGTATCAATGGCAAACAGACATTATACAAAATAGATAGTTAACTTGGCGATATATTTCGATCTTTTCCTTTCAGTTTCACTCAAGAAAAAATACTTTATTCCCCTTTTAGCTGATCATTTTCATTCACAAAGCTCGCTTCCACGGGCGCTACCGTGTTGAGTGACATCGTACTCAGTAAGTCAGGGTAGATAATTTTGTCCGGGTTTCCCATCCGGAGCTCCGACTTTAAGTGACGCTCCAACGCATTTTTCCAAGTAAGAAGTTGGAAAAATCTGAGTTCCGAGGTCTGTCGAACGCAGCATTNAACGCATTTTTCCAAGTAAGAAGTTGGAAAAATCTGAGTTCCGAGGTCTGTCGAACGCAGCATTAGCACGTGTGCTGAATTTGTTCATTGATAAAATCATCTTTTTCAATATCCAACAATGTCTGGATTTGCAGGAAAGCAAATCGCTGGTGAAACGTATTCATAAATACAACGTGTAACACGAGTTTCTGCAAATATTTGTAGAGGTGAAAGGATATGTCATTCTGAGTAGAAAATCTTCTATACACATATGCATTTTAAGGATTAGTTTAGGTGTGAAGTGGATTTTAAAATCAGTGTCACACATCACGGAGACGAGGCGGGTAGGAGAGGAGGAGCGAGACTATGGAGGCGCCCGTTGCAACTCGGTGAAATTATGAATTTTTTAATTATGATTTTTTATGCAAATTATGGAACATTACAGTACCGGTATCTTCAAAAGGGAAATCACGCTATTAATAGGCATTATGTAATTCACCGATAAGGATTGTATGAGGACAGTATGGCTGTAATTAGCAAGAGAAATACTGTAAAATGTTACGTGGCAACGTTTATTTGCCCCGTCATGTTGAAAAACTGTGTAGAATGTTTGAACATTGGGAGATTTTCTGTGTGAGGGGGAGGGAGCGCTATTTTTTTTATTTATTAGTACTACTTTATTGTTTTTTCTTTTGAAATTTTGCGCCCCTAAGAATTTTGCGCCCAGGGCAACTGCCCCTGTGGCCCCGCCCACGCTACGCCAGTGTGTGTGTGTGTGTGTGTGTGTGTGTGTGTGTGTCTGCGCGCGTTGAGATTGTGATGTCTCTGTATCAGTTAAAGTCAAGTTTTATGACTTCCAGGCTCCAGTTATCTGATGAGTACTGGGGAAAGAAAGTCTTGCTTCCTGGTTAGTGTCAAAATTAACACTTTTAAGACACAGATGGCTATTATCTATTCAGTGACTTCCGGTTAGCACAGAGGCTGCAGTTTCCTGGATCCATGGAATGTTCTACAGAGAAAGGCTGTTAATCTGCAAAGACAGATGAGCTCCTTACATCCTCAAATATAAATGAATTGAAGATAAGTTGGTTAGTCTTTCTGATATGCTACATAAGACTAATACACACCGTACATACAATTTATATAAAAGTAAAATATGTAAGCAGAACATTAGAGCTCATCATCAGACATTTGAGGGAGAAGATTCCTCTCCCTCACACATTACAATCATTTACATGTGAGAAATCACACAAATAGCTTACAAAGCATTTACATGGAGTGAAACACTGAACAATACAAGGAAAACCTTCAGAAAGAAAGTGTCCAGTTTATGATGAAGAAAGTATGACTTTAGTGATGAATAGATCTGCTGTTTGGCTTCATCCTGATGTGCGGGAAACTCTTCTGGAATTTCTGTAGCTGTGTGTGTGTGTGTGTGTGTGCGTGCAGAGTCACTGTCATAACATATTATAAAGCTTGGCATGTGAGAATATCATGGAGGAAATCTGCTCCTTTAATTCATATCATAGCATATATCCACCAACATGTTAAAACTGTTTAAGCTTTCTCATGACATTTTGGGTCAGAGGAATCCTGAGAGAGGAATTCTTTGATGGTTACCAAACATAAACCCATTCCAGACGTAGGGAAAGGCTGAGAGATTACAAATCAAACAATGTTTCTGCTTAAGGGTCCACCATTTGTTTTTCTTACATTGCACGTTTGTGTTCTAATCCATCAATTAGATTCTCATTGGCAGGTTTATGAAGCTCACAATATTTTGATTTTGATTAACGGCAGGATTGAGCCATTAAAAGAATTATTTGGACGTTTTTGACATCGTTTTTTTTTTTTTTTACATGCCTAGAAATTATCCAGTTAAATGCCATCTGCTGTACCTCTGTCAGATTATGTGGATTTGGAATTTTGTATTTTTTTGTATTTTGTATTTTTAGTGTTGGACCGTTTTTTTTTTTTTAAGCTGGCATGTATTGCTTTGTGGCAGTGAACTCGCTCATATAACTGTGATTTAATTTCTTCCAAAAAATAAAAAATAAAATAAAATACTGTTTTTTCCAAGTGTTGTTTCTTTTTTGTCTCCCTCACCAGACACCAAATATTAGTTTGGTGTTGGATGAAGGTCAGGTAGTGCAAGAAAAAAAATAAAAGATCAAAACAAATACACAAAGCCTGGAAGCAACAGCAGCCTGGAAATGGTAATGCAGACACAGAATGAGGCTTCCAGGAAAAATAATTTTCTCCACTTAGCCATTGTAATCAGTGCTACTGTTTACAATAAAGAAACCCAACTCAGGCAGCAGCTGTATTACAGCTGGTAGAAAAACAAGGGAAGAGACGAGAGAGAAAATGGCAGCTATAGCCTCGGGTTCACAATAATAGTAATTACAATTGTCTTGTTTTAAGTCTGTTTTTACCAGCAGTCCCTGATCATAAGGTTAAATGATTATGAACTCAATACATAATAAATAGAGATAAATAAAGTTAGTTAATGCATTTCTTCTCTCTGTTCTAGGTGGTGTCGTTCATGGTTCTAGGTCTGATGTCCATGATGATTCCACAGTGCTCGGTGTTTGAGGGTCTGGTGGTAGTGTGTGTGTTTCTGGGCCTGTGTGATGGATGCTTTCTCACCATGATGGCTCCCATTGCATTTGAGCTGGTGGGGCCCATGCAGGCCTCACAGGCCATAGGCTACCTTCTAGGTCTAATGGCCGTTCCAATGACAGCAGGACCACCAATTGCAGGTGAGAATCTCACTTGTTTTTGTTGTCCTGTTTTTTTTTCCGTAAGGGTGATTTCTACTTTCTAGAATGAGCTGGCAGGCAGTAATGGCACAGAATTGGCCCATGCTCAGCAGCAGGCTATCTCCAGGGAAAAGCATTTCTTCAGGAAAAAGCACACGCAGGGTTGGATCCCAGTACACAACTCCCCTCATGTCTCTTTGCTTGTTTTCTGCCCATCCATCTCCCCCTCCTCCCTCTCTCCTTCTCTGTTCTCCTGTCCAGTTGGCTCTCTCTTGTGTAATGAAGGTGTAGCTCAGAGCGCTGTGGACAAGCACTAATTTGATGACTCAGGCATCCCCTCGCTCTCTCTGCCAGCCTCTGTCAGCTTTAACATGTAACTGGACCGATTTTCTAGCCAAACACTCTGTTCTCCAGTGTGGCCTTGACTCAAAAAACTGCAGCTCTCCATTTATAGAGGTGGATGTCAGATAATTGAGTTAATGCTGTCAAGAGATATTGAATTTCTCAAACTAGACTCTCATAAATCTGATTCTGATTCTGATTCATTTTGCAAAGCAAAAGATGTTATTTCTCTCTCTCTCTCTCTCTCTCTCTCTCTCTCTCTCTCTGGAGTAAGCAACATAAAGATAACACTATCTTCATCTGTATCTGCAAACTATATTGGAATATCTATAGTGAAATATATCTATAAAATAGTTTCTATAATCTTTCTTTATTCTATAATCTGATATCTATAATTTGTGAATGAAATGCTTTAGCAGGCAAAAACAGTTATTCCTCATAATTTGAGTAATGCTGGAAATATAGTGTCAACTGTGTCACATTTGTTAATTTTGGTAAAGTAGTTGGCATTTGCATACACTATGTGTTAAGTGCAGAAACATTTATGACATGCATAAATCAAAATTTGCTTGATCACTAAAGACTATAAGATTCTGAGGTATTAGCACTACTTTAAACAAAAATTTAATTTTTATGAAATTGAAGATATTTAGGTAGATGAGTTAACTATTTTCACTGCATGGAGTTAAGTTTTGATAAATGTATCATTACCCTTTGCTCTTTTTTTTTTTTTTTNTTTTTTTTTTTTTTTCGTGTTTCCTGTAGTGTCTCCTCATTTTATTTTTAAAAGTGCCTGTCTCTGTTCCTGTCAGTCTCTGGATCCACTAACAGATAATTTGATTTATAACATCCATTCTATAGTCTCACTTCAGGAACATTTTTTTTTCTACTTTGTACAGCATTCAGACAGAATTATTAAATGCAGCATATATTAAATGCTTTCAATTTCCTATCCAGTAACTGAAACTTGTGCGATCTCATATTTAGTTAAAAATGATGATCTGTGCTTGGGTCTACATAAGGAAATGAGCTATTTTATTGAATTATTGGATTCAATGTGAACATTTATCATTTGTTTTAGTGTACATCCAACTCAAACAGAAGCTTGGCCCTCTGGGGTCACTGTGAAGGAGATTACCACTTGTGTCAACATATTATTATGTTATTGTTATTATTCTGTACAGTTTGTACAGTACATGAGAAACAATACGTATAAACAGCCTCATCAGAGAAACAATACACTGTTCTCATGAATGTATAGGGTGCATGGTCATAAACTCAGCGGTAGAAAAACATATAGGACAACATGTTGGACTTGTTGACCTCACGGTAGGTTTGCTTGCTTTTAAGCACGCAACAAGAGAAAGGGTGAAGTTTTAGTGTGGAATTATATCACAATGGTACAGTCCACCTGTTCACTTAATAATGTCATAATTGCAAGGAAAAAGTCATAATATTATAAGATTACAGTTCTAATTTTATGATTAAAACCTTCCACAATATTATGGAGAGAGAGAGAGAGAGAGAGAGAGAGAATAGGACTTTAGGGCCTTAGAACAAAATCTTGGAGCTGCAATAACAGAATCATATTTTGACAACAGTCATGGTCATTAAGGCATTAATAAGGACAACAATGATACAAATGCATTAATTTGCATAATTCAAGCACATGCTCCAGTGCTACAATTGGAGCATGTGCTTGGCCAGACTTTATGGTGTGTGCTACAGCCTCCCATAATTGTTTGTTTTGCACACCCTTGTGAGCTAGCTTTGTTTGCTATATGGTGTCGGGTTGAGACCATGCCACTGGAGTGGAGCATATGCTGCCGCGCCCAGAACGTATCCTGCTGCACGGACTACTTTTTTACCGGCACAGCTCACTTCAAGAATCGCTCATCCAAACAACTTCACATGTGACACTGCACATCCTGGATCCTGAGTAATAAACCTGCCGAATTTCCACTTCATACAGTGCCGGGTTCTAGAGACATTGGTGTCACAGACAGACAGACAGACAGACAGAGAAACTGTCTTTTTTGATAGAATTTTAGGAGAATGAGTTTTTTTTTTTTNTTTTTTTTTTTTACAGAGGGCTCGGGGGAAAAAAATTAAGTCATTTGAACGACTTAGTAAATCGTTTGAACAATTAGTAAATCACGATGATTTATTAAAATGTTCGCATGATTTAATAATTCGTTTGCACGATTTACTAATTCGTTCACACGATTTACTAATTTGTTCGAACAATTTACTAATTCATTTGCATGATTTACTAATTTGTTCAAACAATTTACTAAGTTTTTGAACAACTTCATTTTTTTCCCCCTGAGCCCTCCGGTTCCATATTTTTTGACTTGACTGATATAAGGTGTTTTTGTCATAATGTTTCAAAGTTTTTCTTGTTATATTCGGATTTTTGTTTTTGAGATATTGCAACTCCTCCCAAAAAAAAAAAAAAAAAAAANAAAAAAAAAAAAAAAAAAATTCCAACTTTATTATCAGAAATCCACAATCTTCGCATCAGTCTGTCTACAGCTGTCGACATCAGGATTTCCTTAATTTCCCTTAGGTTTGAATGCGACCATGAATGAGTTTGACTGTCCGTATGTGTCAGCCCTGTGATGGGTTGCAACCTGTCTAGGGTGTACCCTGCCTTTCGCCCAAGGATTGCTGAGACTGAGATAGTTTTGAGCCCTCCCACAAAAATGCACAGAATGGATGAAATTCCTGTATTGAAATAACTAGAATTGTGTCTCCATCTTCATTGCCCAGGCCTCCTGCATGATTACTTTGGGAACTACACAGTGGCCTTCTCTCTGGCTGGGGTCCCTCCCATAGTGGGGGGCGTGGTGCTGTTCTGTGTTCCCCTGATACACCGTAGGCTCCAGAGAAGCCAAGTGGGGGCAACACCAGAGGACACAGCCACTACTGCCCACATGCTGCCCACTTCCCAGCAAGAGGGGCCGCTGAAGAGCTGCTCTAATGGAGAAACTCTGCCTGGATATACAGATGTAGAGACGAATATCTGAGTCACACTGTACAAAGGTAAGACCCTAACATATTATATGTATTATGTATCTATAAATGGAAGCATTTAAACACATATATTTCTTCTTTATATCTCTTATGTTTTATTTGTTTTTGTTTTTTCTAGGGATTCAGCCCACCAGCACCTTTTGCCCATCGTTAGATTGCCCTGCACCAGACCGCCCTACATACAGGAGCCTCAGTCTTCATACATAGGGCTCTGCTCCATTTTCTTAACCCCCCATCCACAGACTTTTTGTTGGATGATCTTAAGTCCCTCACCCTCCTGAACTGGTTGGTTATTTTGTTACTTTGTTACAGAGAGAACTCAAGAGGTCACTAGGACACAGAGAGAACAAAGAAAGCACATCAGTGTTGGATAATCAAAATATTTAGGAAGATAAGCACAACATAGACTCAAAAATGATGTTTTATCTAAAAATCATCTGGGACTGGTAACACAGTTCAAGTATCGACTGATACCTCCAAGAGCTGATAAATGAAGAGATTTTACCTGACAATGGTAGCACCTGATTTCGCAAAATCTATCTTGCTACCTTAGCTGTTAGAATCTGTAAATAATATATTCTTTGTTTTTAGACTCCATATTATCACTTTGCTCAGATGAAAGGCATGCAAAATAAGAAATAGTGAAGGGATGAATTCTCACTCTTTAAGTAGTACCTCATGCATCTAATTTTTTTTAACACTGTGTTTTACTTATGGTAGGTCATTTTCTATAGATGCAACAGTCTCATTTTGATTGATTCGCAGGTCAATTCTATGTTCTGTTCAGTTCTGTATGTTTTGTTCTGTTCTGTTCCATGATCAGTGTGACAGCTAAGGGGAACATTGTTGTTATTGCAGATAAGTCTTCTCAGTCGACACACATGGTCACCTCTCAGTCTGACTGTAACACTGTTTTAACACCAAGGCTGTAAGACTTCAGCTGCTCTGCCAACCTGCCTGCCTGTGTGGGACACAGCTGTGTTAATGTGACAGCTGTTGATCCCACTGTATCAGGCAAACTGATTCATATGCCATCCAAAGTGTCCAAAGTGTTTTTGGTGCTAGATTTTGTAATCCGTATTTCTCAGTTGAGAATGTGCACCTAATGGCAGATGAACTTGCAGTCAGCTCAGTAAAGGTGTGCGCCATGAAAGCTGTGCATCTTCTGCCTGAACCAACTAACCTAAACACTACAAGATCATATGAATCTGTACAGCCTTAAGATTCAGCTTTTGTTTTTTTCAAAGCAAAACAATGATTTTGGTCAGTCTTTCAACGTTTAGCAGGGTGCTAATTTTTTTTAATCAGTTTTGAGCTTTGGCAACAGTAGTTTTTGTTATAGATTTTGTGAAAAATAATTCACAAATTGCTTTGTTTCTACTGTGCACATTGAAGGCCCCAGGATACTTCAAAAGACATAAGCTGAAACAATGAAAGAACAGTCCAGTGAATGCGCCCTAGAATACCACACGCAGTGAAGTCCTAAAGGACCGCACCAATGATTTTGCTTGTTTGAGGTCAATAAATACAACCTGCATACACGTTGCATTACTCATTTTCCAAAACAGACTACTGGAGCAGTTCATTCCAGTATCCTGTAAAAATCAACTAGTTGAGACTTGAAACATGGTTGTGATAAGTAATCCATCACATCTACATCAACACCTATTAAACTTTTTGCCAAAGTAACATAATTTTAGCATTTCAATACGGAGTTAAAATGTATCTCTCCGCCAGGGAATATAGTCCTAGGAGAAGACTGCTTTTACCAAGAAATTAAAACGATCAGGACTTCTACAATTGTGTGTGAGTGTTAGCATGCAAAACATTGAATTTTAAAGTGGGCATATCACCTGAACATTTGATTTTAAAAGATTAGGGGATTTGGCAAAAACTAAAATATGGTTTTATGTTATAGAAAATGGTTGGCTGTTAACGTAATGTGTACATGGGTAGTATTTATTGGGTTTAAATATGCAAAATCAACGGTATGGTCCTTTAAGTCCTGTCATTTGTCTTTTCTACCTCCGATACTGCCCCTGGGAGGTACTGGTCACATGGCAGGTGACTGGTAAGGTCACCAGCGAGGGGCCAGCAGGCAGAGCTGCTGATGGGTAATTCAACAAGCCATACAATATTTGACCTGTTATGGCCAGAGCAGAGAGTATCAGATGTAGCCAAAAGATAAAAGATCACCTTGGGGGCCTTTTACAAACAACACCCAAAGAGCCTGAATCACTGCATCCTGAGTCTTGAAGGCATCTTTTTGCCTTGAAAGTTCTACTTCATATGAAGTATACTGGGGCCTTGAAGCACTATGTGTTTAAATGGAACAATTATAGTCATAGAGATGCAAAGCTGTTTGTAGAGCATAGATTTTCTTCAGCTTCAAAATATCATTTTTTTAATTTATCATTATTTTGCATTCACTTACACATTTGGACAACTAAAACAGATATGTAATATGAAACTACGATATTACAGTTGATTAGGGGACTACTGAGATTAATGCTGCCAAATGACGTGAGCTCTCATCATCATCTCCCTAACACATAATCTGAGCAGATTGAGTAATTGCTGCTTTCATCAGTCTGGTGATAAGGATGAGTCACTCACTGCTGGCAGTAAATTAAATCCTGAAATTAATCTACACTGCCTCACATATAGGACCGTTTGCAGGTATTATGTTTCATGAACATTTTGGACCACATACCTCTGTGCTCTTACATTACAAGTTCTATTGAACAGTTTAGTGAACAGATGTAAAATGGATATGTAAGAACTGAGTGATTGAGTTTCTCCCTGTGGTAATAATGAATATCAGAGGAGAATAGAACAGTAAGGAAATGCCCTTGTACCACACGGTGTCAGGGTTCAGTGGGTCAATGTTTGTCTGACTGATTTAGACCCTAAAAGCTGCACTAACCTCACTGCTGAGTGTAGTTTTTGGGGTGAAACTTGAGGACAAAGAGTTTTAAATAGGAAACATACATGGTTACCTCAGTAATCTAATAATCCTCAGAAATCCAGTTGAACATGCTGACAGTCTTAACCTCATGTTTTCTCATTTCAGTGTAGTGGTTTGTTGTTGAACCAGGTTTTTAGAACCACAAAGGCAGTTTACAGCTGCCAAAAGCCTGTTCTCAATCAGCACTGTTTCCTCCAAAACCTCATTAGTGTGTTTAGGCACCACAAAAATGTGAAAATGTCAAATTTGCGTACCCATAAGGGAATGGCTAAAATGTAACATTGGCGAATAATGTGAATGTTCAACTCAGAGATTTACCATCTTTATAATTTGCTTTCTCAATTTTCTCCATTTTTCCTGACACCTAAGATTCCTGCTCTGTTATCTCTTCCTCTGCATTTGCTACTTTTTAATTGAGTGGCTTTGTCATGAACCCTCATGTCAGAATTTTGCAGCAGGTTGTCTTTGGTCACAGGAGCGCTAAATTGGCTGTCGCAAGATGTGTCTCATACTACAATCTAGAACCACCGTTTTAGATTGTTGACCAAAGATTTCATCACAGTTCTCTTCATGACTGTTAACTTTCATCTGTAACTGCCCAAAATGGCATGATCTGTAGGAGCCTTTAACCTACCATCTGGTAGCCATATTGCAGCCGTATTTTGGCTGACAGTGGCTGTATTGCCTGATGGCATTTCTAAGCATGAAACTTAACTTCTCCAGTAAATTTATTAGTTTTTGTGAACTGTAACCTCATTAGCTAGCGGTTAACATCATCACCACCTACCATAATTTTGTAAACTAAATAAATAAATAAATAAAAAATAAGAATTGTATTTAGCTAATGTACAGTAGAAACAAATATTAGCATTTATAGTAGCTACAAGCTTTAGCATGTCAACATTAGCAACAGTTGCTCTACTAAACTAATTTGCTGGCTAGTTATCCCGCTAAGAACCCTTAAAACATGTTTGCTCAGGATAAATGAGTTGACTGTTCACAAACTATGTTTCTATTTTGAACAATTTTGAAGAAGACAAAGACTAAAGGCAAGACGTGTGTCACCGCAGGAACTTTAAAGTAACTGCCTAACTGAAGATTCTGGGTTCAAGTTCCCAAAAGGTTTCTTTGGAAAGTTTCTTTACCAGATTTAGAATGTTCCCATTTTGTAAAGCTTCTCAGAACATTCCTGGAACATTTCTACTCTCAAAAGTTTCCAAAATATTTTCAAATATATGTTTTTACCAGAAGAGAATGTTCTAGATCTGCTAAGCAAACATGGGAACTTGGAAAGGAGAGGTTCTGTGAAGGAACCTTTAGGGAACATTGCCAGAAGCCTTCAGGGAACATTACTTGAGGGTAAGAAACTCTCCTGAATGTTGTTAGAAAGAGCTAAGCAAACTGAATTTTTCCAGTAGGTTCTTGAAAAATTATAATAAACATCACCGAATGGTAACCAAGAAGGAATGTTGCAGGAATGTTAGCTGTTAGTAGGGATATCTGTAAAAGTGTAGAAGTCTGTCTGGATGGTTGCATTGCATCTGCTGATCCAGTGTTTGTCTTGCCAAGGTCTTTCTGTCTGTGCGGCAAAGCTGGGCTCATAGCCCACTTCCTGTAACCACTTCACTTTTGGAAGTCTAAACACGACAAACTCAATGTGAGAAATGTTTACTTGGATTCCAAGTTTGCATTTGTCCCTCCATAGCTCTTCAAGTTATAGGCTGAAATGGTTTCAGGCTACAGCTATGGTAGACTCTTGTTGTTACCTAAACTATATTCTACAAACACTACTACTACTACTACTACTACTTGTTTTTCGTTAAGGTTTTCAAAAAATGTGCCTATCTTTTTCTAATTCCAAAGATGTGAAATTATCATTGGACTTTTTAAGCTATTTTCAGCACCCTAGCAAGCCTTACATTTCTCTGTTGGCTTTTTCCTACCTATTGGTGCTTGCCTTCAGAACCAGAGGAACACATTTAGCACTGTGTGGTTCCTCAGTTGCTGCCATCAACTTTCTCCCAATATTAAGGCCTAATTGGTCAGGATGACTCAAATCAATCAGTGTGTTTAAGTTAAATGAAGACAATTTTTATAGCATTTGAATGTGTTACATTTTTATATTAATTCACAGTTTTTTATAATATTAGATTTTACTGTACTTAATTTTAAGCATTAGACACTTTCATTTATGCCTGTTGATTGGCAGAGGACAAAACCTTATAGAGAGGGAAACACAAATCCAGTGTGACCAAAAAAAAAAAAAAAAAAAAAAAAAGATTTACATTTGGCACAGGATGTTAAAAAGTAGAGACCATCACCCACAAATAATTTATGTAGAAAATAATTTCTGGGATATAACAAAGTAAATAGGAAACCAGTGTATTTAAGCTGTAAGCCACCCTCAGCATACAGCGCAATAGCTGGGTGGACTTTTAAATAGCCATCCAGCGAAGGGCCAATCAGCAATAACAACAGATAAAAGTCTGATAAATACAACTGGGCAAATATCATAAATAGCTTGTTAGAAGAAAAAATAACAAAGCTTCACATCAGGGTTCAATTTTGTGCTTTGTTCACTTCATGCTTTAAATATTCAGACTATTAAACATGGTTTTCCAGTTTCACCTCATTTGACTGGTCTATGGCTTAAAAACCATCTGACCCGTAGGCAAATTTGATGATGTTGTTTGCTTGTAGGGAAATATGAAATTGTTATTCTCCAGCATGCTATTTCTGTACTTCTCTGGCCTCAGACTTGCTTACAGTTTAAATGGTGTGTTTTTCTGCAGCTTAGAACATACACAAAATGTCTACAAAATATTTTCTTTGCTTACAAGATATATCAAGGTCTTTATATCTTTTATATTTGTCATGAAAACATCGTTATGTTGATATTGTCCAAACCTAAATAACGTATAGACCTTGAACAGATGAGCGCCATATGTTCTAGATGCCCTTGTCCTCCTCTGTGAGGCTTTATATTATTCATAGAGAACATTGCTTAATGTGTTTTTATATTTTTCATGATGTTCATGACTATGAAATCTTTGAGGCTGTTTTCACAGTCTCAAAGATTTTAGGTTTTCTAGAACTACTGGTCAATTTTTACCTTAGATTTTGAAATATTGTTAATATTTCAGTGAGGCTCTGGTAATAACACACCACCTTAACTACATATCTTTAACCTTCAGTATGATTGCTATATTGAAACCTCTCCACTTCTCTGAGTTCTTCTTTTCCCCACATACTCACCTTTTTATACAGCTTAATATTTTTGTTAGTCATTTCATAAAATGTTCTAATCCAGCCAGTGATGTGAGATTTAAAATTAAGTCATGCTGCTAGAAAATTAATGGAAGTTTTGTGTTTTTGGTGAGGTAAATTTTAATTTGTATCAAAAGAGGCACATTTTTCTATTAATCCAACAATAAAGATTTAATATAACCATCCATGTTGTCATTGACTGTTTTCTTGGCTTATTGTTGTGTGCCCTTCCCCCACACTTCCAAAACAGTCTTTGCAGGTTCTCAGGGTTTTTTTTAGACATGTAATCATGTTGAAGATTGACCTCAGAGACCATGTATAAGCATTCGTCCACATGAAATACATGGCAGCTGCAAAACTAAATGCTACACCAGACCTACTGACTGTGCCTTCAGTCGTGTGATCTACTCTTTTACCATGGCAAGGTATTAAGGCCTCTTTTGATTCCTCTTTCCCTCATTTGACCTCAGTAACTCACAGCCAGCCAGCCTATCATGCTGAGTCTCAAAGATCATGCTTCACTGAAACAGTTCCAAGCAGCAGACCTCTTTATTGACATACAGGAAGCTATTGTGTACATGTCACAAGGCAGATATTCATCACTTGGTGAGCCTGGCTTTGAGCTAGGGGCTTCTTTTCACTCTTTGATAAATACGCATAAAAAGAATTGAGACATGATCCTTAACTGGCACATCCACAAATGAAAAATCATTTTTATTAAGCCACGTAGTCTCAAATACAACCTTAAAATTATGTTTTCATTAAGACAGGATAATCTGACAATGGCAAGGTAATTGTAACATAGATTCATCTACATCATGAACTGTTAGAAAACAGCATCTGTATTGTAAAATAACTGAAATGCTGGTCAAAATGCTGAATAAATAGTTAAAGTTTATAGAATTTGACTGAGAAATCACTTGAGCATTGTTTTTCCATCTTTGACAGAGGTCTGGGGATTTTCAGAATCAACGCCTGTAGAAGTATAAAGACAAAAGACTCTGTTATGCACACAATAGATGAGATTCTTGACTTATAATACCCAGCCTCTCTCTACGTTACTATACTCTTAACAGACTTAAAGGTTATTTTACACACACTTCACCCTGTGTACAATAATCAGAAGCAATGTATAGGAGAGGGACAAGTCAAGCTGTAGTTTCTTCAAAGCTGATTTAACAGACAAGTGCATTTGAGACAACAGCCCTGATTTACAGCAAAGCATTATGCATGGCAATGCCTTTAATTTCATGGCATATTAATTATTAAATGATGAATAGATAGTTACTAATGAGTACACTCTTCCCTCTCATACTGGAACATGTTGTCCAATATATGGCTCATCTGAGACAAACCAAGTGCTGTAAACCACTGCTGCAGTGCTGCATCTGATGTAACCTCTGTACAGTCCAGTAGAGGACCCTCTTCCCTCATTTCTTGAAGTGAACTGTGAAAACACTGTAGACTTCTTATGGCCTCTTGAGCTGAGACCATGATGACCCTTAATTTAAATGTTTCCATTGAAAAACAAATCCTGTATGTCTTACCCTCAGAACTGAACCTACTAGTAGCAAGACCTTGTATAATGACTTAAAAAATGTGCTAGACTCTTGCATATTTCTTAAGCCATTACATAAGGTGTATGTTTTGGAACTTGTACCAAAAAGACACAGATTTGTTTTTTTTTTTGTCATAATCAAATAAAGTTTTAATGTTTTCTCTGTCCAAGAGACCAGAGAATGCCCTTCACATCTGGATCACTCATTCCTTCTAATAAGAAAATGAATGAATGAATAAATAATAAAATAAAATAAAAAACAGTTAAAGTTATTTTAAAGTTATTTCAAGGGTCCCTGAAAGGCTCCCTACCTTGACAACTGAAACAACTTGTGGACTCTTAAACATCGTACAAGAGCCTTTTGAATCTTAAAAACACCACAAGACACAATCCTGCGGAATGCTCAGTTTTACAAACAGCAATTCCAAAGATTCTTAATAATATGATTTCAGTATCACAGTGAAACAACTGACCCTACATATTTAGGGATATGTGATTTTATCATCATAGTTCCTTTAGAATATGATTCAGACTCTATGGAAAAGCAGATGACAGCATGAATGGTTTTGTGTGGTTATGAAATGTAACTTTGGATGTCACCACAATGGAAATTTACACCCACACATGAGAGCTGTTCTTATATATTAACCAGAAAGTTTTAAAAATTACAAAGATCCATTGATTCATCTGAATTAAATCATATGAACCATTTAAAAGTGAGTATACGCTCAACGTCAACACTAGAAATGATTACAATATTGCTGTGTTCACTTGTTATCGTTCAACAGAACATTCAAGTGATAGCTATTCATTTTAAAGGTTCATACCTCAGTTTTGGAATGTTTTTGCTGGATTATTCCTCTTAACTGTAACAAATGAAAATCAGAGGTGTCAACATCATCATCACAAAGAAGAAGATATAAAAGAAAAAGTGTAAGTCTTCTTCTTTAGTATTATCTCCGAGCCATGAGGGTCCTCAGAGCCACAGCAGGAAGTCATATAAGACAGGATGATAAAGCTGTGGTCATATTTTCTGTTGTGTCACAGCCTTTTCCTTCCCTTTGTGTTATGAGAACCCCCTTCACTGTTCTACCAGAGCGCTATTGAGTCCTGGAACAGAGTTTGTTACATATTAGAATATTGTGTCAAAGGAAACTGTGACCCTCCAGGGCCCATAGTCATAGTGGACCTCGGAAAAATGTCTGAAAAAACTCTGAATAACATCCAGTAATGGTTGGAAATAACAATTCTGATGCACTTTCAGAGATTCTGCAGTCAATTTGTGCTGAGAGTTGACTTTTTGCAGATCAATGAGCTTACACTTGGGCTACTGGACTGCCATGTGTCAGGTCTGGTCAAACTGGGAATATACAATACCAAAACATTATAGTTAGTAGTAAAAATAATATCCATAGAATGACTTCAAGCTGAAGAAAAATAAATGATGTTGTAATGTAAATTACAGATATGCTGAATTTACACAATAATTTAGCCAGGACAATGCAATAATAAGTTTCCTATGTGTGGTAACAGCAAACTTTGGTTTCAAGTCTGTTTGCAAAGTAAAAGCAGAAGAAAGCAGTTGGGGTAATTTTTTTTAAAATAACCAATGCAAAGTAATGTAACATACTGTTGTAACATACCGTAATTAAAATAACATGTTTGTCAGTAGTGCAAGGGAGTGAATGAGTGAAAAGCATAGAATGTTGTAAAGTGAAACAAGGAGAAAAGCAACAAACCAGCAGGTGAAAACGTCTGGTGTGGGTGGGTAGAGAGAGAAAAAGGAGACTGAAGGGTTGAGATTTAAAACCTATCACACACTGCATCCAGGTGTGTGCCATCACAGCTAACGGGCCTTCACAGCTCCGCCCACAAGTTCAGTTACCTGTGGAAGCACAAAGCCAGAAATCAAAACAAGATCTGGTGGGTAAAATGGGAGGGGCCATCACACTGAGGGAATTTTTTGTTTGTTTGTTTGTTAAGTTTTATAAAGCACATGAACACAACAAAGATTTTTCAAAATTGAAACTGATGAAATGTTCACGGGATCATGTAATGTGATTGATCTTAATGAAAAACAATCTGTCACTGTCTGTGTGGAGGCCTTTGTTTGATGTAGTGTGCAACTCTGCCCCCTATGGCACTCCCACACACACACACACACACACACACATACCCAGAATGACTCAACAAATCATCTGAGACTCAGTCAGCACTGCCAACTGAGTGAGTTTGAATCAGTGGAAGCTGGCAAAACCAAAAGACTGAAATGCTACTGGATAGGGCTGAATTGGTGTTAACTTAAAGGACCATACCGGTGATTGTGCATGTTTGTTCCCATACAGCCCACATACATGTTATGGTACTCACAACCAATTTCCAAAACATAAAACCATATTAGTTTTCCTATTATTTTTTCAAATCTCCAAATGTGATACACTCATCTTAAAACTCAGTATTTCATCTTCTAACGCTTATTAAGCCTTATTTTAATTTCTCGTTAAAAGCTGTCTGGGATTTCCTGGCAGAGAAACACATTGTCCTCCGTGCAGCTCCTGTTGGATCTGTTATATAAAGTTGCTTTGGCAAAAAAAAAACAAATAGACGTCTTGTTTGCTGTGATGATTACTTATCTCAAATGCATTTCAAGTTGCTACAAGTTGATTTTAATAGCATAGTGGAATGAACTGAAACCAATGGCAGACTGGAAGTAGGAAAAACATTCTAAAATTTACTGCTAAAGTAGTGTATTTTTGAAAAATGGTTGTCAGTAATGTAACTGTATATGAATTGGGTTCAAACATGCACAATCGACAGTATGATCCTTTAACCAGCCAGTTTTTTGACTCAGATAGGCTAGCTAGCTATGCAAGGAAGCATTGTGGTCATGAGCTCGAATGAGTCTGAATTGATTGAACTTGCCAGTATGGTAGATGTTTTAGTCATTTGATAGGATATGTTTTGTAATTGTTATGTTTTGGTTAACTGTGAATGCAACAGTTCAATTGTAGCTAACATGCACAAGTGGTAAAACTTTCTAGTATTTGTGCTAATTTGTGCTACTAGGTTGTAGCTTTGTTTTTATGATAAAAAAAAAAAAAAGCATAGAGTAGCAGTGTGTTTGCTAAGACATTAGCCTAAAAAAATAAAGCTTTTTGTTATTGTTCTTTGTGCTTCTCATAGCTCACCTGTGGCTCAGTGTCTTCTGCTGTCACAATAAATTATCTTATGTTCATTCAGCTTATGTAAATAGTCTGGTTTTGTTTTGTTTCATTATATTGCAGCTGAATGCAGGTCTGTTCCTGGACATTGTCTTATTGTTTTCAGAGATAAAATGCGACAGCCAGGCACGATGTGTTACTGCCACGTCTCTGCCAGTGTTTGTCCTGTCCGTTATTATTTTGTCTTCCAAACCAAACATACCCCTCCCTGGACACTTCCTCAGCTGATAATGAACTGATAAAGGCTGGCACATGTGGCTTTAGGGTGCAGCAGATAGTCCTGCCTTCACACAGTCAGGCCCAGAAAACACAACTAAGACACAAGTATGCACACCACACCTTGTTAACATTACTCTTTGCTTTCCTGTCACTCCATTACTTCATCCTTGTCTAGGAACGTACAAACATTTTAGTTCCTCGGTTTAGCACAACTGCATATTTTAACTTGCAACAGAACATTGTGCTTAATTGTTTCTGTTGGGATGGTTTGGTGGAGGAGGATAAGCCAAAATAACATTGGGGAATATTTTGGAGCACAGACAGAGTGAACAAAGAAAGAATAAAGCTACATTAACTGGAAAGAAAGAGGAAAAGAAAAGGAAAAATCCCTACATCCCTTTCTGTGATGGGAATGGAAAACAGGACTAGAAGTGTTACATTGAGAAGCGATTAATTTATCTGCTTTCACATGTTAAAGTGCACACACACATACACGTTATCATGGTTTAAGCACACACGATAAGTTAAATTGTGCCTTGAGTAGGAAAGTAAATGTGTGTGTTCTGTGCAGAAAAATGTACTTGTCATACTTTAAGAGTAAAAATTCCATCAAAACTCTTCAAAATTCTTTATTTAAATTCTACTAAACCAGCATTAATCCATAATGCAAACTTTCCCAATGGTATACAACAACCATTCTTACTGTTTATGCATGGTTACATTCAGAAGGTGCTCTGTGAATACTTTTGCAATACAGTTAAGTATTGCAAAAATGAAGTAAATACTGGAGTTGAAAACACTGTGGGTCTATTCAAAAGGACATATTAAAGTATAATGTTTAGAATACATAACGACATCCAACAGGACTTCACTGGATAAAGACAATTTTTAAATTTTTTTTTTTTTTTTTTTTTATCCTAGTAGTCAAATAATGAAATGCTACACTGTAAAATGGTGAAAATGTAAACAAAGCTGTGGGGAAAAAATAGGTTTTCTGATACAAATTCTTAAAGTTAATACACGTTAGAAAGTCAGAATCACCACTTCAAAAGGAAATCACACCATGTGACACCTAAACGCTTCCTGCAGTGATAACACTGATAATGAGTTTGCCGCCAGAGTGGTTTCAGAGGCCCTGCTGTGTGTTACAGCCCAGGACCTCCAGACGCAGGGCAATGTCGCTGATCCAACCACGTGGGTGGATACGGATGTAGCGTCCGAAAACAGGAGGATCAATCAGTGAAAGGGCTTCTTCATCTGGGTCACTGTTTCCTGTGAAGATCTGAGGAAAGTAAGAGAAGAGAGTTGTAAATGAGAGAGCAGGAAATAGGCAAAATAAGACAAGCAAGGAGAATAAATCCGCACGTGTGCTTGATGTACCTTTTCTCTTTGTGACTGATCCTCTAATACACTGCTCCAGGAGTGTCTGTCGTAACTGACAGTAACAGAAAACTCTGTCACCATCATCTGGGTAAACATAGACCTGGCTCCCTGGGTTATGACCCCTGTGATACGTTTGATCTGGCCCAAATCAACCTGCAGCCACTCATGAGGGTTATTGCTCTGTTGAGACGAGGAATGAGTCAAAGTTTTCAGAATGCACAAAGAAAATATTAATACAAAACTGCACACACAAGTTAAAGATTTAAGATGAAAGAATAAATAAAGCTGTGGGGAAAAATAGTTTTTTTTTTTTTTCCTGATTTTCCTGTTTCCTAATATTTAGGAGGAGGGGCCTGAATGGAACACAACGTACCTGGCAAGCGCAGGCATCATGTTGACTCATTTAGTATTCCCATTGTACTCACTTAGCTTAGGCCTTTGTATCCATTTTAGGACATACAAAAGCCGTGTTCCTAATAGTTGGCCTGCAGTGGATGACCTCTGTCCATTTCTGTTTGGTACGCGACCTTTAATAACCACTCAACAAGCTGACAGGACAAATCACACCTCTACAGCTCAATGTAGCAACGTGTGACAATGATAAGCGATGAGGAGAGGAGATGACAGGGAAGGAGGGACTATTAGGTCAAGTAAAACAATATATACAGAAAAGTGATAAGGAGAGAATAAATCGTGTACCATATCTGTAAAAAAAATATATTTTCTGAAAAATGTGTTTAAATCATGAAAAATGTGTTTGTAAGACCTGACTTTTTAATCAGATGTAATGTAATGTGTCTTTACAAATCTGAGCTTCCTTTTCACCTTATATTACTTAGCATAGCACTGTCAAGATATGCTAATGGTTTATTTTACAGCATTATACCTGTTTTCCAGGAAAAAAAAACAAGTGCTGTGAAAAGAGAATTGTACCATATATGTATTTGTGGGTGTATTTGTATTGTATGTGTGTTCACACCTTTGGCCTCCAGGCGTTGGTGCTACCTCCCTGATGGAGGCGGGCAAGGGCAGGGCTCCAGGTACGAACTAGAGATGAATGAATTGAGGAGGCCGAAAAGCTGCTATCAGGAATGAACTTCTGAAGCCCGAGAGGGAGAGAGCAGCCTGGCCAGCCACACACACACACACACACACACACCAAAGTNCGAGAGGGAGAGAGCAGCCTGGCCAGCCACACACACACACACACACACACACCAAAGTCATTTGCAGTACTTTCATGACAGAATTCAGAGAAAATTCTGTTTCCATGGTTACAACTCACTGTTGAGGTCACAGCCCAGCAGCTCCAGCCGGAGAGCGGGCTTCCTCACAAAGTTTAAAGGCTGAATACGAATATAGCGAGCCATGATTGGTGGAAAGAATCGGCTGCCTCTCACTTTGGAGCTGTCCATGTTGCCATTAAAGATCTGAAATACCCACACATACAGTTTGGTTCAGACTTGAAGGATGAACTGGCAGGTAAGAATGTAATATGCCAACAAACTATCTGACACACATGATTTTCCAAAATACACCAAAGCATCTGTATGTTTTAGGCTGTTTACAACCTTTCAGGAAGCCACTGATTTCTTTCTTACTTTCAGTTGGTTTGTTATCAAAAGTGAACACAGGGAATTTAAGCTTTCTGTGAGGCAGTCTTTACAGTTAATTTTTTCCAAAGTTGTGACTGTGTGGAAATGCAATTGGTGTGTTCAAAGATGCTCCAGTGTCCAAAATTTACAGTCAGTTGAACATCAGTCGTTTTTGCGTTTTTGTAACTGACCTGATAAGTTACACAAACTTCGTATTTTATTTTGGTCTTATTGGTTTGATCTTCTGACATTACAGCTCACAAAAGCACCACCAGAGACAGCACCAGAGAGTTTTCAAAATTTTTTTAAAAGTCAAAATGTAATCTTAGCATAAAACAAAGGTGAGGAAATGGATTGGAGTGTAATGGATCTTGAGTGAGTTTCAAGTCTCTGTATGTTGATTTTCCTTGTGTATTGAAATGCACTGAAACCTCTGGCTACATGGAAGGTCATGGAAATCATTCGTAAAACCAATAATACGCTTTGGAAAATGATTTATATGTCAAGTGCAGCCAGTTTGTACAGTTAATGGGCTTACAATGAAATATGATGAATGAATTGTATTCACCATTTCTACTTTTTCTAGCCCAAAGGTAGTGGGCTAGTGGTCACAGCATCACACAGGAAACACATTACAGTTTGCAATTTTACTGGCTGTGAAAGATTTCATAACACATATATCTGGTCAAATCATCCAGTTATCTGCTGATCTGTTTTTGTGTACCAACACTGTTTGTATTCCAGGTTCAGGTTCTTATTTTCTATCTGTCAGCACTGAAGAATGAGTTGATGTTGAATGGTAAGAAATGCTTAATCAGCTGTGCGGTGTGTGTGTGTGTGTGTGTGTGTGTGTGTCAGCCAATCAGCCCTTCACTTTGCCACAGTAAACAGCATACATAGGTTGGACTTGTGCTGTTTCCTCTGTAGGTGCTCCAAGTCTCCTGGTCCAGGCTGTAAGCGATGGTGAAGTGTGTGATGTAGTAGTCCCTTAGACGTGCCCTCACTCCCTGTGTCTGCACACCATGCACCAGGGTGGGCCTCTGGAGGTCCACCTAAAAACACACACAGTCCTATTGGTCCTCATACACAGTAGATGCATGATGAAGGTTTTAATATCTAATCATTTTATTCATGGGGCCTATTGAGCTAACGCTGAGGATATGAGCATGGAGGAAGCTCTGCAACTAACCTGTATCCATGACATGTTGTTTTTCCCAATCCAGGCATTGATATAACCAGAAAGCTCCAGCCTTGCCAGCCTGGGCTCCCAGCTACCTGTATACACAATTATAAAGTAAATACAACTATACACAAGCATCATTTTAAGTTGTCTTCATGACACCTTTATCTTGTTGAATGAAGTTTAATAACAAAAAAAAAAAAAAAAAAAAAAAAATGCAGTCTCACCTATGTGATATGATGCAGTGATCTGAGAATCCTTTATCCTTCCTGATTTCATCCCCAGAGGTAAAGCACATTCTGCATGTCAGAATGAGAAAATTCCATGGCATAATTCATGTCAAATTTCCAGGTATACATCAATATGCCTTCAAAATTCCCCATATCCTTTTATGTGCCTTTCAGACATCTGGATATTACAGAATTAGATGAAAGTGAACAATTATTATGCATAGCCATCTAAGGTTGACACAGATATATAATTTATTGTTGTATCTGTATTATAAAGAACACTGACTGATAAATTGGATTAGAGTGTGGACATTCCCGGAAATTATGACATTTGTATTGGTTTACTGATCTGATTTAGCAACGTGACTAAATGTTTCAGAGTACAGAAAATGTGGGAAAATTTTCTGACATAATCCAGAAAATGTGATGAAACACTTGAAACCACTGCAATCATTGTTGGGATTTGATCAAGTTTCTAATGTTGCATAATCTCCTTCATTACTTAAAACTCTTCCAACAGCCATAAATTCTGATTTGTTCTTTGTAAAATATACTATATATATTTGACAGTTACTCTATGAGACACCATGTGTACCTGGATTATGGACCAGTAGTTTAGCCCTCATGCCAGCCAGATGGTAATCTCCGATCATACACTCCAACAGCCAAGTGCCCACTGTGGGGGGTCTCATCTCCACTGTGCCAAACACACCTGAGGGGTGATGAATCAATGGTGACAGAGACCAATACATCATGACAAGCATGTGAAAGAAGAGTCAAATACAGTAGTGTAAGTTAGCAAACTCTGCATAAGACAGATACAAAAAACAATGGAAGCTACGTAATTCAATTTTTCATTAGTTCATAATATCATAATAAATACTACTACTACTCTTACATTTGTTTCAGGGCTTTAATGTTACTTAGCCAGAAAACTGCAGCTCCACCTTAATGAAAAGATTGTTGGCTGTAGTGAGTTAAATTGTAAGCAAACTCAGCACTGGTTTATTCAGAGTTATGTGGTTAGCATGATTATCTAGTGACACATCCATCCATCCATCCATCCATCCATCCTCTACATCTGCTTAACCTGCGCTGAAGCTGGAGCGTTCATTAGACAAGAGGCAGTGTACACTTTGGAACGTTCACCATCTAACACATTACATTAGACAGACACATTTACACTCACATTCACACCTACACATGATTTATGCATGTATGTCTTTGAAATGTGAGAGGAAACCAGAGCCTGTGGAGGAAACCCACAGAGAGTGAGAACATGCAAACTACACACTGGAAAGCCCCAGTCAAATTTGAACTCAGGACCTTCTTGCTGTGAGGGAACAATGTTAACCACTGTCCATATAAGATTTTGTCTACATCCCCACAGTTACATAAACTTTTATGAGATATACACACACTTCTGCTGGTGTGCTGAAACCACAACTGAAAACTATTAGAAAATCAAAAGTAAACAACCTCAACAACAGTTACAGTTTTTTGGGAAAAAATATTTACAAGCTTGTGTAGTTGTGCAGCAATGGAAGTTCAGCTACCATGAAATGGCCTCTCCTCATTAGAACAAAAGAACATAATTATCATTACCTATAAAGTTTGAATGATGCCTCAACAGCTGGTAACTTTATTAGCAAGCTCAGTAATTTTTTGTTCCAGAGCGTTCTCATTTTCTACACCACCAACATTTTAGCTCTGCAAGAAAAGTTTCCCACAGGATTTGGAGTATTCCCAAATAGGAAGTTGTTCTTTGTTGATGCTGATTATTGTAAATATGTTTTATCATGGAGGAACAGTTTATAGGCTAGTTAGAGAGGAGCTGCATGTAATATGTGTTTAATCATGAATGTGTGTGTGTGTGTACCAGGAAAAAGACTGTAGACTCCCATACGATGTTCCTGTTGAGTGTGCACAGTAAAAGGCAAACCATGGAAGTGCACAGCATGGTACTCTCCGTTGCTCCCCACGTTCAAAAGGTGCCACCTGACTAGATGGTGCTGGGCAACCAACAGACCAGGAAGTGTCTCTGCCACATAACCATTTATTGCTATGGAATAAAATCAACATTGTTTTTGAAAATAAAACCATGGCAGTGACACATTTTTGACACCTACCTTTGAATGAATATTATAATTAATAAAAATATATCATTATGGTAGTAAGTTCCATCTAATAATCCAACATTTGCAAAAATATGTTACTTGTTAACCTTTCTCCAATCATAGAATGAGAATTCTACAGTTTCAAGGATTGCCCAAAATATTGGATCTATGCATTTATGAAGTATGTAACTGACCAGCAAACTTATTGCTGATCTGGTACCAGGGGTCTTCAGGGTTTGCCTGGCAGGGGGGAGCGCAGTACTGTCGCAGGTTCTCCTCCAGGTACCAACTCTTAGTTTCATCAAAGGTATGGAAGAGCAGAGAGTACTCCTGAATCCTAGGATGGATTTCTGTATAATTTTGGAGAGTACTAGACTTACAGATTAACAGTGGACCAATCAAACCTGAGTGAAGGTCCCTCTCCTGCAAAGAAACAGGAAAAATATGGTTGTCCTTATTTCCTATACTGAAACTAAAATTCTGGAAAAGTAAAAGCTGAAAACATACAAACAAAAATGAAAAAAAAAAAAAAAAAAAAATCCAAATATGCAGAAAGGACATTCACAACTAAGTAAGAAGACAAACCTACATTCATAGCTGAGCATGGCTATGTTATGGCACAAGAGGTTAGAGGTGAGGAAATGCATGTACACACCTTGTCCACAGTAGAGTAGTAAGCACCAGTCTTGCAGTCAAGTTCTGTGTCAGTTGGACCTTGTTTCTTTGTGATTTTCCAGTTATAGGTCCAGGTCTCACCAGGGTCCACAGGGTCTCCTGGGACCCCAGCTGGAGCAGAGAAGTCATAGCTCTGGACAATACCAGCCCCCTGGCTGCGGTCATACACTCCCTGGAGGTGAAAGGAGTATGGTCTAGATGCCTTGTTCTTAAAGATCACCTTGAATAAAACAAAGAGAAAAAAAGTAATTTGACTTTGAGTGGAGAGCTGCAGCAAGGTGTAAACACCAGAAATGTGTTATAAAGAAGGAATGCAAGGTAAAATTTGGATGCACATTGTTCATTCATTCATTTTATTTGTTTATTTAATATAATTTATTATACATGTATCTATCTACCTGCGTATCTACAGTATATATACAATCACTCACTGTAAGAAGCTCATCAACTTCAGCTCTGATGACAGGTCCCATGATTCCCAGGTGTTTCTGTTCTTCTCCTCTGGTTTCAGGATAAAGAAAATCTTTATCCCTGTAGGACCGAAATACCACTTTCTTATACTCTGGCAGGAACTTTCTTATCCCATGGCGTGCTTCTCTGAAGAGGGGAAGAGTCAATAGCATGTTTTAGATGTTGAACATTCTCTGGCAAATCAGATTTGATGAAGAAACGTTGTGATCGCTAACAAAATCAATTTTGCAACACGTGATATCATCAACAGTTTGTTCCATGTTTATGGTGATTTTGCCTAGGACTTGTAATTTGTCACAGTGTTTGGTCAGTGTTCTGATATACAGGTTAGATTATCGCAGCCAAATAAATATGACAAAACATTCATTGTTAAAGGAAATCCCTTTAAGTCCTACATGGAAATCAGGATAATATACTTTTCCCACCTTGGTTTGATGACCTGTTGTGGTAATTTGAGGCCATAATCCCAGGTGATTTCCTCCGCAGCAATATAATAGTGCTTATATTTGACATTTCCAGAGCGCAGGAGTATGTGCTCTGTGGAAAACATATCTGATGCACTGTTGGCCTGTAATAAAATGCAGCATTTACAGCATGTGAAGAGGAAGAGATTAGATTTTTTTTTTATACTGATGGCAGAACTCATCTTACAAAATGACACATTTCTTAATGAAATATAAATATAGTAAATCACACACACACACACACAAATACCTCTTTGTTGTAGTCATCATAATCAAGGGACAGAGCAATCCTTGTTGCAGTCTCATTATCATAAGTATAGTTGCTGTAATCCAGATCTAAAAGATCATCTGGTTGTGGTTCAGACTGAATGTAGTTTTGTGGTACTGAGTTTTCTTCTGCCTGTCTTCTCTGTCTGTGGCCTCCCTGTCCTCCAGGTTCAACCTCATTCTGAGCCGTGGTATTCACCCACTCCTCGTCTCTATCTAGTTCCTCCAAGATGCCTTGAGGGATTTCTCCTTCCGACACCATATTAGCGTTGTCTCCTGAGGTCACCATCACTTTTTTCAGCTCACACTCTGACTCCGTCCCCACAGCAATGTCATTAGTGACATTATAAGTGGTGTTGACTGATTGAGTTGAATTGTGGTTAGGGAAGGATTTCTTGCACACCCGAACCATGGCTGTGCGGTTTTGGAATCTTATGGCCCTCGGCTGTGGATTAGACTGATCGATATATTCTGAGATATCATCCTCATAATCTTCATTATCAACCAGTGGGAGGTCTCCACTGTCGCAAGGGTGAACAGTATAACGGATGCTCATTCCACGGCTCTTGAGATTGCCATCAAAAGCACTGATCTCCCACTCACCTGAGAGAGGAAGAATAAAAGAGTTTACTGAGTCTTTGGAGTCAGTAGACTAAAAGAGGAGGCAGTGTAGTAAATACTATGCCTATAAAAGCCACGGCAGTATTTGCTAGTGTGCTTGAGGTGGGTATTTTTATGTAGACTAGAACTATTTTTATGTAGACTAGAAGCTAAAGTGGGGTAAATACATATTCTGTATGTCTGCACCACTGTCAGCTTGTCAACTTTTATACAATGAATAAAGGTCTCTCTCCAGAAAATTATTTACATCAGGATGATTGCTGTACTCTCTCTTAGGTACTGAATCTGGAACTGTCTGCATCTCTCTCTAAATCATAGACTTTGAGCATTGAGAGAAAAGTTTTCTTAACTAAAATTCTACTCTACTATATGATCTTACCTATTATGTTGGTCTCCATGGAAATGGTCTCACTAGTCATGGGAAAGAGAGTTAGGACAGATTGGTAGCCACTGTGGTGCTTGAAGAGGTTTCCCGTGAAGTAGACGGAGAGAAAGTCACTGTGGGTGCCCACACTGGCAACATACCAGAATGTGACATCACTCTGACACATCACAAACTGGTGTCCATTGAACATGAGGCCATTCACACCTGGAAACAGATGGATATACACGCACACATATAGATTTTGGCTCAAACTGACAGACGTGAAGTTCATATTATGTGGTATGTTGAACTCACTGTAAATCACATTGGATTTGTAGAATCCAGGATCGGTGGTGTTGACTTTAGAGGGGTCTTTGCTGTACCTCTGAATGTTTTCATTGATGTACCAACTTCGGTTTTCATCAAAGATGGCAAACATCAGACTCCACTCTTTATCTGGGTTCAACTGAATGACAAATGATTCAGCCATTAAACAAAACAGATATTAACTGACACTACGAGAGGCAACGATGTAAAAAATTAAGCACAGCTTTTAAATCAGCTGCAGTGCAGGTTGAAGCTGTTGTTGGTTGTAATGGCAAAAATTTGCCATTGTTCTTCAACTTGCAGTTTACATTTATTCAAAGATTTTCCAAATAACTTCTCTTTCAGGTTTTCTTTCATCTTGTGTCTGCTGCTTGAGCATATTTATCAAATTGTAAAGAGTTTTTCTCACCAAACGTCCTTTGATGTCGATGCTTTCATACTTGCAGATGAGCAGGGAGCCCACCAGACCTGAGGCCAAGTCCCTCTCTGGGGAGATGGTACTCTGGTAAAGCTGGCTCAGACACTGGGGGTCTCCCTCCAGGGGCCCATCATCTGTTGTCAGCCTCCAAACATAGCCGAAAGTTCCGTTGGGGGGCACACCAAAGGAGCGGAGGTCCCTCACTGTTGTTGAGTAATTCCATTAGATTTGATGAAAAGTTGATGTCAGGAATTTGGTGCAACCCAGCAGCAGAGAATAACTTAACTTGATAGTTTATTTCCAATTAAGCTTACCATTTTTTGATCTCTGCAGTGGATAGATCTTGGTCAGGCCAGTGGGGTAGATATTGAAAGGGTGACTGGCCAGATTTTTGAAAATGATCTGGAACCACAATTTAAACCAATAGAAGGTCAAGAGATGCTCACACTACTACTACTACTACTACTACTACTAATTTGTACTTTCACAAAGTAGACAAGTCTTAAGGCCCAAACTTCTAATGTACATACTGTAAGTCCTAAGTAAGTCCTGCCTTTTCTGTACCCATTAACTTTGATATACTGAGTTTGACATACTCACATGGAACTGATCATTGACTTCTCCTTTCAGAAGTGGACCCAGCAGTTTGTTGGCAAGGTTTTTCCTCTGTGTGAAAGTTCCATCTGTGTATTCAACATACACCACCTTCTTATACTGGTAGCCCTGTCGTTGAGGAGAGGGTGGAAAAAATTCTGACTGCAGCTCACTGAAATGGCAAAGAGCAAAAGAACAGCTTTAAACAGTGACTTGGATGCCAAAACTTCAACCTGAGTTTGGAAGTTTTTAGAAACACGAATTTAACTCACTCACACGTTCATTCATTTCACCCAGTCACTCTGTTTTGTCAGTTCAATTCAGTGACATCTTTTGTATTCTTCCTCTTCCTTCCAAGTGCTCTCCGTCTTTCCTACCTGTCTGTGGGTTTTAGGTGAGGAGCATAGTCCCAGGTGATTTCTTCAGCAGCAATGTAATGCACCCAAGTATTAGACTTCCGTCCCTTGGTGGCTCTTGGTGTTGGCTTCTTTGGCACAAACGTTATGGCATTGAACATTTCTGCTATGTAGTCTTCTTCAGACTCTTCACTGTCATCCCTGAAATCTTTGGGTGTGATCTTATGCTGGTCAGCATCAGGGCCAGTGACAGGCTCAGGGCAGTCCTCTACCGTGAACAAAGCACTCATGCCATCTGGGAAGAGCAGTGGCACCAAACAACTCTCAGAATTTATCATTAAAATAAAGGTGAAATGAAATTCATCAGTTAAACAGATCTTTTTCATCATCAGACTGAATGGGCCATTCCTACCGTTGCTGTGGGCATGTATCTGACAGCTGATAAGGAAGCGGCCAGCACTGGTGGGTTTCATTTTTGCGGTGATGAAGCTCATAGGGGTCATCTCCATAGTGACTTTACGATTGGTCAACACCTGAAAAAAGTCAATGCAGAATATGTTGATACAGAGACTGTGAATTAGCATTGTATGAAATGTGTGTATGTCTGACAAGGAGTGTGTCATGCTTCACTGTGTCTGTTTTTAATTTGAGTAAAACTATAAATGTATTTGTAACTGGGAAAACAAACCAAAATAGTGTACACACCTATAATTTATATATAATTTAGACTAAATGCGATCATTTAGTTCCCTTGCTTTTGAAACTGATACATAACAAAGAAATAGAGTGATGATAAACATCAAAAGAATATAATATACAGTCATCATCAGGTTTAGGGTTAAAAACTAAACTTTAAAACAAGCAGGGTATAATTAAATTGCCTTGAGTAAATCACTGATGTGCAAGAAAACTGCATTTTGACTGATAAATAAAACAGAAAGTATAGAAAGCAGCTTTTTTTCTGATTTTACCACTGGAGATTTAAGAGTTTTTAATTTAAATGTCTCCTTTAAGGTTCTTCAATCATTTCCGAATGCAATGATGTGAACTACCTGTAGAGTGTGGTCCTGGAACTGAATGGAGTGGATTTCTGGAGCTGTGCCAATCCCAATCAGATGCCAAAACACATGACCACGGTCCCGACACATGGTCAAACCTACACACACACACACACACACACACACAGAGCGGAAGAGACAGAATGAGGTCAAATTCTTGTGTGGACCACATGCAGTGCAGCTACTGATACACTGAACAAAGTGTTAGCAGCACTTAACATTACAACATGACTTTCTGAAACGAACTCCATATCAGTCTGATGTATTACCAGGTAGGGTAGAGTCAATATATCCATTGATGGTGTGGTATTTTTTCCTGCTATTGCTCCTACTGAACTTCTCTCTACTCATTCTCTCCCCGGCCGCTCCGTACCAGCTACTGGTTTCATCAAACACAGCAAACAGCAGGACCAATGCTGGACTTTTCCTCTGGTAGTCCTCTGTGAACGCACCTGTGGGACCATAAGTCACAACACAATACATAATCAGAGGCCTCACATTAAGAACAAGACTAAGTATCCTGGACGTGAAATCAGGTGCATGTCTGTGTATCTGTGATCTCCACACTGACTTGACTTGCAGATGAGCAAGGCTCCGATCAGCCCTGAGTTTACGTCTCGGACTGCATCCACCTGTGATGAGTAGGAGTAGGTCAGACACTCTGGGTCGCTGATGGTGGGACTGTCTTTAGGGCTGATGTCCCACACATACTCATAGTATCCTCCAGGAGAGACAGCGTCATCCTCCTTTTCCTGACCTGTGGTGCCGTCATCATACCCAGCTCCTGGAAACACAGTCAGCATGACTCCTCGAGGTTTTAGAGAAAAATAAGTGGACACACTGCTGTCATGGAAGAAATGTTAAATTTAAAGAATGGTCTAATCCTTGGGAAAATAAATCAAATTTTAGATAGCCATATTGAATTACAAGCATACTACAGGGATTGTTTTAGTAGTATTTCAAGAGATGCAAAAAAAAAAAGAAGAGAGATAGAAGATCAGTGTTGACTATCCTGCACACACTGTACAACACTGCAGTGTTTCTCCATTAGGGGAAGTTTAGAATTGCCATTTCATTATGTAAAATATTGTGTCAGGAATAAAGGCTAAAAGCCACACCAGTGCCCACTCATGTAAAAATATGTGCATGCACACATGCGCACACACACAAACTACACTGGATTCGATTTGCTTTATGAAGGCCCATTCCTTATTTGTGGATAAAATTTTCAGATTATGGTAAATTGTGCCATGAGAATCGGCCCTGTGACAGGAAGTAAATAGCCTTTTATGGTAACTGACCTCTTCAGATTTACAGCTGTTAAGTGAGACATGATCAGCATCATGATCCACACCAATGCCTTCTGTGAAAGTCATGAACCCTGATAAAATATGCAATAATACTGATCTTTTGGCTCTAAATATGCTACAAAAAATGTTGTTGGTTGTGAAGTTTAAAGCATGTTGAGATGCAATAGATAAAAGCAATAGTCTTACATTTTTGATGATTCCCTCTCTGATTTGTTTTTTTAAAGAACCCATTTCGCTTATTAGCTAAGTATTTCAGACTTCAACAAACCATGTAAGTGTGGAGATCAGTCTTGCAATTCTCCTTCACAGCATCATCAGAACAACAAATAACTTTAAAGTGCATTCTTGTGTTTTGCTTTTGGCTCATCATCCAGTGTAACATGGACTTCACATCAAAACCTGTTGATGAGTTAAAACGCTGAGTCGAATAATGAGCAAAAAGGATAGTATGCTGCTTACTAATACACAGCATATACATAAAAATATGTCCTGTAATCAGGCAAATGAAAAAGAAATTAATGTTTAAATTATGACACTGTTAAAAAATAAGTCTACATTCAACTCAATTTTGAAAATTCCTACCTTCCGACTGTTTCCAGTAAGTGATTCCTACAGGGCTGATGCTGTAGGGCAGAGACGCCAGATTTTTGAAGTGAATCACCACCCTATCACCAGCCTTGGCATGGATTACTGGGCCTTGGATACCTGCAACCAGAGACCGCAATTCATAATTATCATACTTGACCTCCAAAATAAAATAATAATAATAATAATAATAATAAAGCAGATTTTTGACTTTCAACACAATGTTATTTGGATTAAAACAACAAACCTCAGGCATTTGGGTTCAAAATATTAGTTTAAATTTTACATCACCATGACATAAGAGGTTTTCCCTTTTCTGTTGTTTCTGATTTTAGTTTGTGTTTAGAAACACTGGTTTACACATCTGGACTGTCTAGCACAACTCCTGATCAAAAACTAATAGGCTACTTGAAATACTTCAAAATACTTCAAAGTGATAATGTGACCTACCTGCCCATGCTGGCCTTGGCTTGAGGACTGTGTATGTGGAATCTGTGTACTCTCTATAAACAGCCTTGATGTATTTCTGAGGAGTATATTTGGATCTCCTGCTTAAAATAAAAACACAGCTATGAAATCTCCTAAAAAATAAAGCAAAGCCAATAAATGAAACCAATTCCAATCAATAGTATAAGCAAAATAAGTGGATTTATGGTTTTAAATAAATCCTTAAGTAGGGTGAGAATTCACTTCAAAATACCTACCTTCAGCTGGAACAATTAATATTTATCAATAAGGTGAGCAAATGAAATGGCTTCAACAGTGGTCCTTTCTGCAAAATATTTCATTTATCCGAACACATAAGGTTTAATGACCTGTTAACATGTTGAAAAAAAAAACAGCTGTTCACCTTTGGTATGACGTGAGGTCAGCATCGTCCAGGTGGATATAGTCCCATCCGACTTCCACAGCCGCTATGTAATAGTCTCTGACGGTTGCGGGCGGCCGCACCTGTCCGCGGCAGAGGAGCGGCAGCAGCAGCAGCACAAGCGGCAATTTCATTGCAGTGAGCGCACCTGTCAGATCAGCGAGGCCCGGGCGAAGTCAGCGGCTCTGGTGCTGCTCCTGCGCGGGGAAATATTTAAAGGGACCCCGATGGGTGAGGGTGAGAGNTTTTTTGAAAAAAAAAAAAAATTCGAGAGCACATTCAGAGTGAAAGAGAAAAGGGGAGAGCACACATTCACAGAGAGCGTGAGAGAGAAAACACACACACGCACAAAGGGGATTAATAGAGATAGCGTAAACTTCTTGTGCTCATAAATAGTGAGACTTCACTCCACCTTGTGGCAAATAAACAGTACTACAGTTTGAGTATGACGTCTTTCATTGGTAAATGAACAGATTCATTTTAGATAGTTCAAATACAGCACAAAATGGAACAAACAGAATAGCTCTGCTTCATCACACTTTCAACAATAATATTTAGAAAAAAGATAAAAAAAAAAGATATTTACACAACTGTAGGGTAGACAAACACACAACAGCAATTCTTGAAAAAGTCAAACAAAATTGTCAATATGCATTAATACTATATTTGTCTGAGTTTACAGCCTTGTCCACTTTAAATTTAACACAGATTTCTACCCTACTGGATAAAACATTTTCAAAAGTGACAAAATACACCAGATACATCTTTAAAAATAAAAATACAAAAACGTTTTTTTAACCATTAGAGAAAACTAGCCTACTACAGTATACAAAATATTCTTGCATAGTCTATATTTGTGCTATAATAGCAAAGACATAATTACAAATTATGTAATACTATTATTACTATTATTATTATTATTACTGTATTACTAATTATTAATTACAAATTACACTACATTTTTTCCACTGTACAAGTAAGAACACTATTGTGAGAAGAACATCATTCTGACAGTAGAAATAAAATGAAATATCACATATATTTATGTGAGGCATATTCACTTCAAACTCGCAGTAATATATAGGAAGAACAAAAAACTGTGGCTAAGGAAAACTCTTACAGAGATCTGGTGGATTTAATAGTAATGATCATAGTTTCATGGAGTTGACCTCTATGATCTGCGCCAGGATGTTGTCCACATCAGTGGTCTCCATACTGATACCAGCCACGTCCAGCTGGGGAAGGAGGGACGTGAGAAGCACCACCACATTTTTACGGATCCCATGCAGATGCTCCCGTGCTGTTCTGCATGGAGTACAAAGAATGCGATCATTAATCAAGAACAAGTAAGTCCACAGCCATCCAAGTCATAAAACCATTGCTGGTTCCCACACTTCTTATCCACAAGTGTATTAAACTTGAGGGAGAGACATACAAGTATTAAGGTTTTTATGGGCAAATTCATAAACACTGTCACCTGGTCCTGTGTGGAACCTATCCAAAATGACTAAAACAACATCATTACATTCCAATAAACTATCAGCTTTCTTTAAACTATCAGCTAAATGATTTTTAGTGATGAAAGAAACACATGCAGTGCAAATAGATGTGCACATGGATGGGTGGTTGATACTTTTAATTACAAAACAACAGCAGTAGAAGCTTCTTATTTTGGAAGACTGACATATTTTACAGCTTGACGGGCATCCATAAATTTGAGATCTGCATTTGGACAATTGAGTCATTATTAGTTTTGTTTGTTGATCACGGTTTTTCACATGTAGATGCTGGTGTCTATACCACTAGGGGGCTTAAGGATAATTCTATTCAGCTCAAGTAGTGCCTGTGTACGCATGACATAAACACCTGTCCAGAACACAAACCTGGTGTCTTGAGGTACTTGGCCATCTCCATCACTGGCTCTGATCCTGGTCTGTGTTGGATCCTTCCCCTTCCCCTTCCTGTTTCTGTTCTGTTCAGGGCGCTCAAAGGTCAGACCCTGGACTCCCTCCTCCTGTGGCCCTGGATCATGGATCTGCTTACTGGATGATGTGGTGCTCTGCTGCAGCAGAAGTAACAGTAAATGTTTATTTTCTTGGATCATGATCAGATTGCTGTTATTCTGTGATGTAGATATATATATTTCAAGCCATTTAAAGACAAAACTATTGACTTGGAAATATTACAATATGTCATCTAATGGCCATGCAACTACAACTCAGAATATCCAAAGCCACTTACTGCATGTATGGTCTCCAATAGAGTAATCATTAATCAAATCTGTATTTTTAATTCAGATATTGTAATTGGTTGTGACTAATTAACATGATCTTGATGCTGACCTCACTCATGTCTGTCTGACAGCCCACCTCCCTGGTTGCTGTGGCTGCAGGCACTGTCAACGGCCCACCAACCTGATTTTCTGGACTGGTTTTGTCAACTGTCATCATGCCTTGAGTTGTCTTGTTGATTTCCAGACCTAACTCCCTCCTTAGCCTCTGGGCCTCATTCTCCAACTCAGCCAGCTTCTGCACTTTTGCTTTCCTGTTGCCTCCCACTGGAGCTAACATTCTACTCTGAGACTCTTCTCTTTGACTCAGCGGGGAAGCCATCATGGTCTCTGAAGAGAGCAGGGAGTCCCTCCAAACAAGGCTGCTGGTGCTTTGTTGTGCAGCATCACCTGGCACTTCCATTTGCCTACTACTGTCCTGCTCGGTCTTTTCTGAGGACAGTCTCTTGGACATATTGGCTACTTTCCCAGGGTTCAAATCTTCTGCCATATTCTCTAAGCCTGGCTGTTGTTCTTCCAAAAGCCGTAGCCTCTTTTTCAGGCAGTAAAATGATCTTGGTTTCCTGTTTTGGCTACACAGAACAAAAGCTAGTCAGGTGAATCAAAGTGTTAACAGATCTAAATGGTGGTTCTGCACTTGCACGAGTCTTGTGAGTCTGAAGTTGCATACAACATGATGCAATATACTCTACCTGTTTTCTTCTTCTCTTTCCGCTGGCTCCATGCTTGTATTCATGTTTTTGACCTTGTCTTTATCTTCAAGTCTTTGAGTGTGTGAGACTTCAGTATTTTTGTCCATGCACATTCCTTGCATGGTGTGTGTCTTGTCTTCAATGAATGTTTCTGTTTCAGTGTGCTTCTCTTTTGTGTGTGTGACTTCTGCTTTGACTGCTCTTTGTATGTCTGCAGCATCAGTCTGTGTCTGTTTGTGATCCTCCCAGAGGTGATCTGTGTTTGGCTGATCTTCTGCATATGTGTCTTCCTCAGCGTGTGATTGGTCTTCTGTGAGTGTGTTTTGAGCTGTGTGTGTGTGCTGAGCGGTCGGCTGGTTGGGATCTGATGAACTGTGTGAGAGGACTTGCTGTTTTGGCCCTTGGTCTTGGAACTCACAAACCTGGAAAACACACGGGCGCATGCACACACACACCACCACCACCACCAATGTGCGCATGTTAGAAAAGTGGGAAAGCAATGAGAAAGCTACCTTAGGTTTCAGTGTAATGGATAGATTGCACAATACCTCCAAAGATCTTTTTCTTTCTCTTTTTCTACTTCCGGGCTGTTCTCTGCAGAAAAAAAGGAATGGTGTCAAAAGCAAAGAAGGAAAACATTCTGCATATGAAGACGGATTGATAAGTTCTGAGTCAGACACATAAGGACAAACACTGCAATAGTTTGTTATTTTTTTGACAGACAAGAACTTCTATGAATCTTGGTTTGCCGAAGTGTGTCGAGGAAGAAGCAGGTTGAAAAATAATTAACTGCATTACATCTGAGTTAAATCTGTCCATGCTAGACTCACAATCTCAGTCATCATCAGTCAGTTCTCATATATGTTTCAAATTAATTTTAAGTCCTTTTTTTGTGATTTATCCAGATGATTGGCACTGCTTCATTTTTGTAATTATTTTAAATGATAGGAACTTAAGTTTATCTATTTTTGGAGATTTCAATGGAAATCTTTACAAAATGTGCGTAAAGTTACCTTTCTTAAAATGGGCACAAAAAAAAAAAAAAAAAAAAACAGCTGGCAGTCATCAAGTAGAAATTAAAATAATTCAGTCACAATAACATAATATTTAAAAAATTTAACAAGAAATTAAACAGTATACAATATGATTGTATTCTTTATGTGTTTAGAGAAAAACTGACATACATTCAGTTTGATTTCCAGGAAGTCAGTAAAGTAAAATTATATATGACACATGGACATGGACGCATGTGAGCACACGCACGCACACGTTAAACATAAAAATGCATAAAGGCAAATGAGCCCACATACACACACCAACAGGCACACAGGAACACACACTGAAAATAACAGCGTGAAACCATGTGTCGATGTACAAATGTTCACAAGCACATAGATGCTGAGATGTTTGCATAAAATTGGAATTTACTGTTTCTTGTGGGTTTTTTGGTAGCTGGGTGTCGGCTGCTCCTCGCTCTCTTCTGCTTCCTCTGGTGCAGAGCAACTTCTGAAAAACAGACCAAAGAGTTAATACTGCAGTGCTGCAAACTGAAACACACGAGTACAGGATAGTCTGCAAGTACATATAAATGTTCAATCACACATGGGCATTGATGTTGCCCAAAGTTTTTGAAGTTTTTTAATGTGTGTGTGTGTGTGTGTTGTTTTTTTTTAAACTTTACAAATATTAAAAGTTATGTGATGAACGTTATAAACCAAAACCCTTTTTAGGAATTGGGGTAACATTTATTAAATATATAGATTGAAAATGAAGAAACTAAAATTTTGACCTCTACTGAAGTAAATAATGAAAGTACTGACACACACACACACACACACCTGTAGCGTGGATTGGGGTTTTGGCTGCAATCCCAGTTTTCAGGCGTGGCAGTGTAATGACCTGAGCGGATGCTCCGCCACTTCAAGCATTCTCCACACTGTAACCATGTAGGACCCCTGCAAACACACACATCAGTTTAGCTATCACTATCAGTCAAGCAGAAATTTGCACACATTACTCTTCAGATTTCTCTAAGATTCAAATTACTGCAAAAGCTCCAGAGATTCTGTGGGCCAGCATGTTTTCAGAATGTTTATTTCGTCTTCATGCTTGTCATAAAAGCAGATCTGAAAGGTGTCTGTTGTAGCGTCTCAGGTCTCTGGTATCAAGATTGGTTTCATTTCAATTTCAGCTGAATTCAAAAGATCCTGCTTGACAGGATCAAGTGCAAGTTATAAGATGAGCTGCAACTTCGTGGACTGTGGCTGCCAATGTCTAAAAACAGTGTGCTGAACGTGCACCACTCACTTCCACTCCCCTGGTGATTTTAACAGTGCTACATTCACTATAGCAGGTCAAGGTGAAAGAAAAGATACTCACTCATCATCCTTCTGTCTCCCTTCATTTTCTCTGTCTAGAGCTTGAACCTCTCTCTCTCTGGCCTTCTTCTCTATCACCTCTTTCCAATAGCTGCTCAGTTTTAGGCCCAAGGCACCAAGGGTCAGTCTTAGGAGAAGAAAATGGAAGGAAAGTTTATTTTTGTGACAATGTTAGCAGGAGACCCACAGAAAAGGATCAGCCATTTGTCCTGATTGTGTACTGTTTGTAAGATGCACCTGTATTCTTTGGTGTACTCAAAGTCTTGTTTGTTATGAGCAGGCTTGAGAAAGTTACACTCGATGACACCGATGACCCCGACTCCTGCTCTCTGACCTGAAGACTGCAGAAAATGACGAAGAAATGCAATAACACTATGTTTAAAAAAAGCAGTTTTAAAAACATGCAGGATAATTCTTTTTTTTATGTGTGTTTTTCCTCTACCTTCATCTGACAGCCAACTTTCTCATAGGCCTTGATGAGTCGGTTCTTGTGGTACATCATGATGCCATAGTGGTCTTTGTTTTTTGGGTTCAGTCCAAAGGTCACCTTCACTTTGTCTTTCTGACAGCCATCAGTCAAGGATAACAGGAAGAAATAATGGCTACTAGCATTGAATAAGGCCAAATCTGAAATGTAACTATTTTTAATCTCTGCTTAATCTACACATATCTCCATTTGAAGGGACGTGTGGACGCCTTTAGCTCTGCACACTTCCTGTTTGCAACTAAAATAGATATGAATGTAGATATAGGCCTTTCTCATAGCAGATAAGTTGACTTGTCAAAGCTGCAGCTAATAACATTAACGATGGCTGCATCCAATTTAGCTTTGCCAGTGTCAGAGCCCTGGCACACCTAATTGGAATGAAACCATCATTAAAGTTATCAATTCCACCTGTGCTTCTGCTACTACAGTAAGTCAAAATGTTTGCTATTAAAATATACTGTTCACGCATGCACGCACACACACATATACACACATACAGAGTATGGATACACTGAAGTGTGGTTTGTACACATCATGCTTTGTCTGTTTCAGCCTCTTTGCCACCAACTTGGCAAAAATCTTCTTTCCTCTCAGTATTATCTGTGTCCTGGGCTTCAGGTACAAAATACTGAGGTAGGCCTGAGTGTGTGTGTGTGTGAGAGAGAGAGAGAGAGAGAGAGAGAGAGAGAGAGAGAGAGAGNTGAGTGTGTGTGTGTGTGAGAGAGAGAGAGAGAGAGAGAGAGAGAGAGAGAGAGAGAGAGGTTTATGGATAACATGATAGTTTTAATAAGTACTATCACTAACAATATGTATGAGGTGGAGATTATCTACGGTGCCCAGGAGAGCTCATGGAGAAGAAAAAAAAAAAAAAAAATTNAAAAAAAAAAAAAAAAATTAAGTCGTTCATACGACGTACTAACTTTCAGTGAGCCGGAAAAAGTAGTATCATTTAAAATACAAGAGATACCAAAAATATAAGAATGCGGTGTTTGACAGCCAAAAACCGAACTATATCCACATATTTGAGGCCAAGGTGAAAATAAAACTGTATCCAAACAGTCCACAGTGTGTGTGTGTGTGTGTGTGTCAACTTGCACACCTGTCAATATTGAAATACGGGAGATTTTCTGGGACATGACACCCCACCCCAGCCCATCCCGATCTTATTCTCTCATGGAAAGCTTTGCTTGCATGGCTGTATTATGTTTGTTTATTCCTTGGCTTGGCTTCAGGTGTCCCCTGGCAAACGTGCCTCACTGTGTGCCACAGAATGACTAAAACAGCTTGATTGGACCAATTACGATTCTGTATAACTGTCAAAACACATGGGGATTTACGGGAGAAATTACCAAACGGGAGCATGGCGGGAGAGGAGGTGAAAATACGGGAGAAACCCAGGGAAAACGGGAGTGTTGACAGGTATGTCACTGTTAGCTTGTTCCATTCTGAGCAGTGCAAGAAGCAACTCTGAAGACAGTAAAATTATGTTCTTCTTCCAGTTCACTAAACTATCAGACAAGTAACTCGTGCGAACAACTTAGTTAACTTGTGCAAACAAGTTAGTAACTCGTGCGAACGAGTTAGTAAGTCGTGCGTATGACTTTTTTTTTTTCTCCTTGAGCCCTCCCGGGCTCCNTTTTTTTTTTTTTTTTTTATAATAGTTACACCAATGTTTAAGTGTGATCAATTCTCTTCATTTAATTTAAAGATTCTCACCTTGAGAGAGTAATGCATTTCGGGAATGTTCTCCTTAGCTCCCAGGGATCCTCTGCTCCTCAAACCCTTCTTCACTTCCTCAATCTGAATCATAGGCAAACGGAAGTCACTGTCATCCGTCTCAAAATCAAGCTCTGGCTTTCCATCTTTAGCCCTACAGGATAACAATAAAAGGAAAAAAAATGTTAGACCAGGAAAAGATACACTTATAAGATTGCTCTCAGATCAAGAGCAGCTAAAATCTGACATGTTATGCAGTTTTGGTTTTGAACTGGTTTCATATGATGCAAAGTCCAAATCATTTGGAGATTTTTACCAAGCAGCAGGTCTAATGAGTTTGATCTGGATATGACACTTTGGTGAACCTGAATGTGGAGAAGCTTCACAGTCAATTACACATGTATATGCCGTGAATATGAGTGCATTCATGCCTTTCTGCTTGCCTGTTTGTCATGATTCTTACATATTGAACACTAGACCCTGACTCAGACATTAAAATCCTACTTCTAAATAGTTTTGTCCAAATTTTTCCAACTCAAACCTAACTGAATTCTGATCTTATTAAAAATACACTCATAAAATGATCTCTCTCTGGCCACTTAGTCCAGACAAGACTGCAGCAAATGAGATATTCTAACCTGCGGATATTCCAGATTAATATCTTGGTGCCTTTTTTAGAAGGGATGGAGTCAAAATGTGCATGAATCTGCTCCACAGAGGTGATGAGGGAGTGGTGGAGGATGGCTGCCAGGCTGGCCTCTGAGTCCTGTGTAACAATCAGGGACTGTACCACTGAGTTAAGGTGAGGAAATCAAGAGACTTAATAGAGAACAACCTATTCTAAATCAATGTGGATAAACGATTGGAAACAGATATGTTGATAGGGCTGGGCGATATGACCTAAAAATAAAATCTCGATTTTTTTTTCACGTTGGCCGATTTGCAATTTTTTTGAGGGGGTAAGGGGGGGATGTGTGTGTGCGTGTGTGTTCTCTGAACTATTTGAAAAAAAAAAAAAATTCAAATGAGTATTTTCTTTATTAAAATAATAAATTATCAGGCTTTCTAAAGTAATACTTTTAAAACAAAAAGTTTTAGCAGCAATGTCCAGGCTCCTGTGAGGAACAGCAGCCTGTCTGCTGCCTCTGGCTCGATGCTCTGACATGTTACAGTATTCCATTTACAGACTGTTTGCTGCAGGCCGTGAAGCGTGCAGCAAACAGTCTGTAAAGTTTATAGGCGCTCCACGCAGTGAAGCGCAAAACCAAACAACTTCCAAATGATGAAGTGACGTTACCTTTTTTTTTTTTTTTTNTTTTTATAAATGAGCTCACCTTCAGTCGAAGTGTTTGATAGCATCTTGCTAGCATGTCTGACAGCTGCTGAAAGCTTCGTGGACGTGACATCAACGAACATGACGGACCGTCGATTGGTGAAGTTGGAGACTGCGGTGGAGCCGTGGACCCTGACGGACACGCCCAAGTATAAACACGGCTTGTAGGTTTAATGCGCAGAAACGGGAACAGGTTTGATTGACGCTGAGTGACCCGCTGTCGCATTTTCCCTGTTAAAAATAGTTAGATAGTAGTTTTTTGTTTTTTGTTTTTAAAAGCTTGATTTTCCGATTTAGCCATTTTACACATCGTGCCAAAAACGTAAACTCGAATTAATCGATTAAATCGATTTATCGCCCAGCCCTATATGTCGATGCTAAAAAGATTACAGGTTGCATCTTCAAATTAAACTTTCCACAAATGCCATATCACAGAAACAAACTTACATACAACTCATTGATAAAGGATATTGGTTTGTTGGCTGAAGGGGACGATGGGGACAATGACAGCCTGGGCCTTGATGTTTTGCAGGTAGGTTTGAGATAGCATCCCCACGGTCTGGCAGCCCCCATTCTTGGTGAAGATGAGGGCATCACTACCCAGACGCATGGAGCCAGACTTGAAGCCATTCCCATACACACCCATAGCCTGCTGTCTGGCCTTACCTGAGCCTTTTTCCGTAAAACCAAAACTGGACATAAAAGTGAAGGACAGAGTGCTGGCTTAAGTTGTATGTATGTGTGTGTGAGAAAGGACAAACTGTGCTTTAAAAATAAAAATGACTCAATGACTCATTTCCTGTGGTTAGAAACCAGAAGAGAGGAACACTACAAAGTGTCAGTTTTGTGAGGTGTGTGTGTATGTGCACATGACTAGTACATTTTATTCACCTGAGCATCTTATGCAGTCTGTTGGGTGTCATGCCGTTGCCATTATCAGTAAAAGTAAGAAAGAGGTGACCCCCTTCATCAGTTATATCTATCCATATTTGTTTAGCAGATACACCAGCATCTGATGCATTGTCTGGTAGAGAGAGAGAGACAGCGAGAGAGAGAGAGAGAGGGAAAGAAAGAGAGAAAAGGAAGGAAGACATGCAAATACATTCAAGCAAATATGAAAACTAATGACTGCTTCTCTAAAATGACTAATGACCTTACTAATGAAAAGTTTTGACAGGGCAATGTATTCTTCTCTTTGCTTTATGAAAAAAGTTATAGGAAGTATAACCTGTTATAGTAGGATTACAGTGATACCCTGAAAGACAGAACTACAGTAAACACAGTATGAGAATTCAACTGTAATTTCACCACTGAGTGAGAGTGCATGTGTGAAAATTTTGATATTTATTTCATTGGTTGCTGTTGTGAGCTTTAATCTTTACACTGAGGGCCACAATGGAAATCCTGAGGTATAGTGTATCACCTTTCCATTCGATGTGGGATATTTTATATGCTCTAAAACTAAACTGAAAAGCTAAATGTATCTGTTTATTAATTTTTTTTTTTTAATTGAAGTAAAAAATTTAGCATTTCAACACAAATCTACACAGAAGAAAATGTATGTCTCTGCCAGGGAACATAGGAGAAGACAGCTTTTACAGACAAATTAAAACAATCATGCCTTTGTGCATGCATGTCAATAGGCGAAACCTTGAATTTTAAAGTGACCTGAACATTTGATTTTAAAAGATTAGAGGAACTGGCAAATAAATAGGTAAACTAAAATATGATTTTATGATTTGGAAAATGGTTGATAGTAATGTAACATATAAAAAAAACATCACCGGTATAGTCCTTTAAGGCTGAATTATGAACTTGCTGACAGGGCCGTACGCAGGGTTTTAGAAATACCGAGGTCCAAAAACAGCCTGTTAGGGGGTTCGGGGGCATGTCCCCCTGAAAAAATTGTGATTTCCCTGATCTAAATACATGCATTTTAAGAAGTTAGGAGAGATAAAATTTAATAACAATAGCTTTAAAACCATGTCAGTCAGTAGCATAAATGATCTGTCTCTGCTTTTCATAGCCTGCTCCCTCTGTCTCATATTGTCTCTGTCCTCAGCATTACATTCGTTCTGTTCATTTCTCTCTGTCTTCGACTCTTTGTTCTCTCTCTCTCTGTATTCACTGCCTGTCCCTTTCTCTGTGACTTATCATGTGTCTCTCCTGCAAAAGTGTATTCAAATAATTTAGTAAAATTATATACACCTTTTTATTTTATCTTTGCGTTTGAGTTTGCATCATTTTGGATTTGATTATAGAAATGTGTCTCAAACAGTACATAAACACAAGCAAAATGTGTGTTATACAATAATACTATATTACACTACAATGATGCTAGGTGTTTGTGTTGTTAAGTTCAGCCTTTAGGTTCCACTGTAAAGAACTTAAACAAAAGTAATTCAAATTGGATCCCAGAGAACGAAATTTTCAGGGGCAGAAATACTACCCATTACAACTCCCCATGGAAAATAGTTTAAATCATACTTAGAATGATGTATTTCCTGACTAAACATCTTATTCAGCACATTTTGGGGGTTAGGGTTAAAGGTCAGCCAATAAGCCGTGATCCGTCAGTTACAGTAATCAGCTGCTGAAATAAATATCATGTTTACCGGTACGTGGAGTATTTTCAGAAAATCACAGCAATACTATGACAATACTCAGAGAAACAGGTAATTTGCTATATAAATAAACTGATGGAACAACATCAGGAGGTCAGCTGAGGGAATTCCAAAACTCCGGAATGTTCCAGCACATAGACAGACCCGCATCGACTCAGGTACAGGATAATTACTGAAAACACGTAATTGGTGAGATTCATAACAAAAAAAAACAAAAAAACACCATAATTACACAGCTAAATAAGCTAAATAAGCGCCGTGATAATTATATCTCATTTATAAAGCTTTCCTTACCTTCATCACTGCAATTCAGACGAGGAAGAGGAGTCCAGAAAACTTAATGTTAGCTAATGTTAGTTATGGTAGTCAACTGTTTACCGCTACCGGTAAACAGTTGGTGGATTATTTTCGGAAAATCACAGGAATACTATGACAATACCCAGAAAAACAGGTAATTTGCTAAACAAATAAACTGATGGAACATCATCAGGGGGTCGGCTTGTATACCGGTTTCTTTAAAAATCTAAATTTGCAGGTCAAAATCCGGGTTGGCTTTACATAAAGAACCTCTGTGTGTGTGGAGCAAAGATATTGTAGTAACAAACAAGATAATGCACCGCACCGCACCTCACACACTCACGCACCCTCACTCACGCACCCTCACTCACTCACTCTCACTCACTCACTCACACACACACACACACACACACACACACACACACACACAGAGAGCAATGATGGCGATCAGATGAGCAAGTCGGTCATTTTGCCATGATACAATAACTTTGCTGCACCAAAGTAAAATTATTTTTAGGCGATTATTTCACGACTTTTATTATACACCTCGGAAAAAATACCGAGGTCCGGACCTCGGTGACCTCAGTGGTGAGTACGGCCATGCTTGCTGACACTGCATGAGATAAAATATTCTTTGCATGGCGTCAGGACGGACTACAGAGAAGGAGGACCGATACTCGCTTGCTCCTCCTGCTAAACCTGCATCCAACAGACCAGCTGCGCGTAGGAAACGATTAGACAGCACACAGACGCGCTGCACATCACGTGATTCATAGATTCAAAGAACGTGGTCCAAACTATTTATTTAGTCGCAGTCATTTTTATACCTTAAGCGCAGGCCACTACAAAATAAAAAAAATAAATAAATAATAAAAACAAACAAACAAACAATAAACAAATAAAATACAATAAAATAAAATTTAAACCAAAATTAAAACGTTGGCGATCCCATATAAAATACCATTTTGGGAAAACAATTTCACTAAATTGTATAAGATGACAGATGATGCATTTGAGAGAAATTATTGATTCCAACAGACACAATAAACCAAAACAGATGTGTTGCAGCAATGCTGTCATAATATCTGCCCATTCAACACCACAAATATGTTTTAATGCACATTTTGGGAGCGACGTCAAAAGGCTGAATGACAACTGAAGGCACTTGGGCTGCACTTGCACGGAAGTATACAGTAGGCTATATATATAATAAGCATATAAAATTATAGAAAACTCTCTAACCTACCTACTAATTCTGCCACCGCGCTGAAAGGCCAAGTATGACTCGTTGAATTGCTGCTGAGGAAGGAAGGACTCATCTGAAAGAAAAGTAAAATACCACTAAACTCGCTTCGCTTTTCAATTTCAATCTTTCCTGCAGCAACTTTTTAAACGGCGGCTCCGACACAAATGCACAGACTGAACATCCTCCGGAGACAAAGTGAGTAAAATCTGAAATACATACGGAACTCAGACGAATCCCATGCTCGCTTAACCTCGCCATGTTTGTAGCAGAAGCTGTCTCTAAGCATCTGTTGGGAGCGAACAGGCGCTTACGTGCGGCGGTGGGAGCGGCTTCGCTGTCCATCGGAAGTTGGCAGAAAATGAAATGAAAAGAGGAGAATTCCAGAGTAGACTCGCTGGAGCCTGTGAGGATGAGCAGATCATTGCGCTCCAACTGTAATTGGACGATTAAAAATCAAAATCATTGCATTATGTCATCTATTGCTCATGCATTCTAAATCAAATGGAGACTCATAAAACAAAATTTGCTGCTTACTGAGGATGTAACAAATTTTGTTTTATGAGTTGTCTTATACTTCAAAAGCCTTTTAAAGGTCTTTCTTTTATCTTTCTTTTCATTTTTCTTGGCGGGCTAGCCAGGCAGGTTGTTAATAATCATATGGACTGCTGGTTTTTATTGATGATATATGATATATGATTGATATATGACATGACATGACATCACATTCAGTGCTATGTCAAGTGCCTCAGCCTGGACTTCCCTCACAAGGTGTAAAAGTGATATTTCCACCAATACTGACTGAGGCAAGATATACCTTACAAACAAAAAATGTTATGGGTCAGAGCTTAATCAGAGTTACAATAATAGACAAATATACTAAACAAATGAAAAATTTACTCGTTCTTGTCATTATTTTATAGCCTACATCAATTAAACATTCACGCTCTAGATTTAAAGGACCATATCAATTTTGCATCTTTGAGCCTAATATATTCAATTTTCATACATGTAACGTTACTGAAAATCATTTCCCAAAGCATACTACTGGAACAGTGAATTAAAAAAAATAAATAAAACATTTTCCTTTACCTTCCAGACTGCCATTGAAAGATTGAGATTTTGCAAAATATCAGGAATGCTGAAATATGGTTTTATGCTTTGAGAAATGGTTGCCAGTAACATATGAAAATTGATTAGGCTCAAACATGCAAAATGGCTGGTACGGTCCTTTAAGCAGGAAGTGAATATCTGGTTTAATCGTTTCTCCAAAAACTATTTGGAGTCAGACGAGATTGAGATTGGAGATGTAGGTTGTAGAATTGTCCTGCTCTTCAGTCACTGAAGAAGCAATCAGTTCTAAATTCTATCAGGACAATTTGCAGGAGAATGTCAGGGTAGTGGCAAAAAAAACAAAAAAACAAAAAAAACAAAAAAACAAAAAAAAAAAAAAAANAAAAAAAAAAAAAAACTTTTGTTTTGGAATGACCAAGTCAGAATCCAATAAAGATGCTGTGCTATGGCCTAACACGATCATTTAAGAAATCCCAGAAACATGAAGGCAGGAAAATACAAAGTGTTAACTTTTTCTTGTCATTGTAGCATGCCAGTGTTCAATTAAAAGTTTAAAAGTGAAAATTTGTTGTCAAAATGGTGAAAAATATCAATACATATTAATAAGGCTCATGTTTTTATCTACATTTTCTACCAGTTTCAGGCAGTGTGTCTATCACAAAAAATATCTCAAATATGACAGGAGATCTAGTCAGACAACGTGTGCGTGCATGTGTAAACCTAAGCAGAAAGATGTGGTTAGTGTGCTGAGGCTTTTCTGCACCAAGCGGTGGTCAAAGTGATAATCAAATGAGTTTTGTCCCTCCTGACTATGTTGCTAGGAGAGTCAGTCGTTGGCAGACTATGATTTTACAGTACAGGGAACAAAAGTACACAACCAATGCAATTCCCAGTTTATTGGCAAATCATGTCAATCTGCAATATTTTGGAAAACATCTTACTGTAGTCACAAATACTAATTTTTTTTTTAGTAAATTTCCATATATTACAGTCTTACTGAAATATATAAGCAAGAAAAATTGTCAACACCTGGAACAGTGAATTAGGTAATAATTTAACATTATCATGTAATATCTCTCCATATAATCATTGTGACACATTTCTCAGATACTGTTTACAGAGCAAATTTCTGAATGAGTTATAGCAAAGACATTTTTCACTTAAATCTGTCACAGATTGATACAAGTACATATGTACTTGAAACATTTTGCTTCTGCTGCTGCTTATGATTTTGCTTTGATAAAGTGTTTAATAAACTATAAGACTTAATGGCATGGACATGAATTTAACTTTATACTGTGTTATGTTGAATACTTTCATAACTAATTGAAAAACACTAATAAAATATCTGATAATTATATTAAATTTGTCCACTTCTGGCACAGTCAAAGCCCCTAAAACACAGCACGATGTATTCTCAATTTAAAATTCAAGCATCATTTAGGTAGCAGTCCCACATGACAAAGTCACAGTACTGTTTAATTTTTTCACTTCTCCCCTCCTTCTCTTATTCTCTTCTCCATCCTTTAAGCAATTTCTCAGTCTTTCTTTGCGTGGAAGAGTCCCCATCGCTGGTCTCCAGTGTTGCAACGTTCCAATTTATCTCTCCATCCATTTAAGATATAAGAATAGTCTTCTTCACAGAACTCCTACAGGTATCAGAAGCAAGTATGATATATGGTCATCCAAATAAAGCAAATAAAAAAGGTGTTTAATTAGATTCATGAATGATAAAAGATGTTCAGGTATCATGATTAGTGTGCATTTGTAATTGGTCTCATTTTTAACCATTATTTTTGTGTGTTGGTATATATGTGTGTGTGTGTGTTTGTGCTAACCTCAATGAATTGATCCTTGATGGTCTCTGCTCTCTGCAGCTCTTTCTTAATCACTTGGATGAACTGGGCTGTTCGGTCTTCTGCCCTTACGTTGCAGAAACCAGCCTGCTCAATAAACTACAGGAAGAGATGGAAAAATTCAAAGACAAGGGGAAATGGCACCACCAACTGGTGGAGAGTAGTAATACAAGAGTATCACGTATTGGTTGCAGTCTTACATAGACTGAGAGTTTAGCTCATTGTTCACCCTCACCAATGTGTAGTGAGAGCACAGCAAAACAAATGTCTGTAGATCTATTTCACACATGCCTGTTTTCATAAGTTATGAGTTCACAGTAGTAAAAATTGTAATAGTTTTGGATTAATAAAAGGCTTATTCTTAAAGACTGTTTCCTGTTTACAAATCATTGAAGATGTGTGTGCAGCCATTTTTTTTTAACAACATACAACACAGCTGAACGCTCTAGCTAATATGACACACAAGTGAACCTGATCTATTAAACCAGTGATGAAAATTAACAGGATGAACCATCTTACCTTCATCTAGGTGTTTTTCCTCACTAATTTCTGGGTTAAAACAACAGAGCTGCCAGAGCCGAGACACCTGAGTCGTCCTGGCTTTTCATTTTTAGTTTTAAAGAAGTTATTTTTTAAGAACTTAGCTTAAAAAATGTTATTTTTTCTTCAACTTATGACTGAGTAATTAGCACTTTAAATGCTCCATTTTCATGGCAGCAAAGACCAGTGCAAGCAACATTTTCCAAAACTTGAAATGCACATTGCCTGTCAGTTTTATATGTTCATGCTGTTGCATGCATCACCAACATTTCATATATGAAATGTATTTTCAATTTTTATAAAAAAAATAAAATAAATGTTTTCAGCATTTATTATTATTATTATTTTCTATAATAAAAAGTAGGTGCAGGAAAAACAATTACAACTGAAAACCCTGGGTATGCAATCATATTATAAGAAATGGATGTACAATATAAACACTTACAATATTACTGATTATTCTTTTGTAAACCCAAAAGTACCATTCTGGTGCAGTTTCATGCTGACCTAATAATCCTGCTTGCTGTTAAAGTGGTGGTCTTGCAGGCTTTCTGGCTTCACACACAGTTAGAAACCTGTGGTTTTCTCAAATTTTCTTTTCGCTTTTCATTTGAGCATTAAGCATAATTTGAGTTGTCACTGTGAGATTAACTTCTTTATTCTCAGCTACAATCAAAAGTGTGTCACCAGACTTTTGGAAGTGTGATGAAATAAAATCCAAGTGGAAACAGGTAACTGAAAGGTTCCTTTAAAAAATCTGGGTTGGAAATAGCTAAAAACAAGCCTTAATTGAGTAAGTGTGAGTACACACACCACACACTATAGCTTCAGAAATGATTTTGGAGTCAACTCTCTTGACACATAGTGGTACCGGAGTCCAATCAGCTAAATTCCCAAAAAAGTCAACTTAATCCTTTAGCAGAGTACTACATAATTAGACTACATTGTAAATAGCATACCTTGCCGTACTCTGATGGCGTATAGAGGATGTAGCCTCTCTGTTTGACGTAGGCCTGGAACTGAGGCGTCCACGGCTTCTCCCCACAGCAGTAGTCACTGATCAGGAGCTGGCCTCCTGGCTTCAGCCATGACTGCACATAAAGAGCGAGCAGAATAAGATAAACACACAGAAGCATTATTATGTATGAGAGAACAGCACAAAATGAAAAGAGTAACACAGAGCTTTTGAAGAGAAGAGAAGGAGCTGAAAAGAAAATAATCCTGTATGTTTAGTTGACTAATGATAAAGACTGCTTCTGTTCTTGAGAAACATTCTGTTCGCTAACAATGAAGGAACAAGAAGAGGAACCACTGTTGTTGAATTGACAGAGTATAATACTGCAGAACATGAATACAATAATTTATGGAATCAACATTATTCCGCAGAAATCATATGACACGATAAATGTATAAATTCATTTATTAATGTTATGCTAAATTTCCTCTTTATGGTATTCAGCACATGGTTAAAAACTGCAGGTTTATAAACGAATCAAATAAAAAGTCTGAACTTAATCCCACTGACACTTACGTGGAAGCATTTGAACATGGCCAGTTTGTCGTCTATGTGTAGGATGGTGTCTCTGCTGTAGATGACGTCAAAGGAAGCCTCTGGGAATGATCTCTTGGTTGCATCGGCCACCTCGAAGTGGACCTGAGGTAGAAGAGAAGCCATTACCAAATACTTAATAAAAAATAAATCAAGCCTTTTTAATGAGATACTGGATGAAGAAGGCATAGACAAGAGATGGTTTCACAAATTTTGCACCATGTTGATGATGGTTTACATTATTGCAAAGTGATAGATAATCAATTTACAGTTTTAAAGAACATTCAGTTATTATCAGAGTGACTAAATGTCCTTAGAGCATTGTTTTATTTTTCTCCACTTAAGCAGCATGAAAGAGCTTTTGGACGTACTGATGGCAGCTTCTCAGCGATTGCTCTCTCCATGGCAATGTCCACCATGTTTTCTGACAGGTCCAGGCCAAGCACTTCCACGCCAAATGTCTGAAATACAACCATCATAATCAAAGGACTCATTATAGTCATTAATGCTGCTATCACCATCTCGGCTGATAAAGCATGGCTTCAGTATGTCGGATTCTTTGGCTTGTACCTTCGCCATATAAAAGTCTCCTCCACCGATGCCACAACCGATGTCCAGGACCTTCTGACCAGGCTTCAGATTCAGCAGATCCACAAACTCCTGTTAGCACAATGAAAGTACATTAATTAGTTTAGTCAAATCCAGAGATAAGAATGTAGCCACTGTTTTAAGAGTTCAGCCCTTCTATCATTAAGGAAAAAGGGATTAAGCTTAGAACAAGGTAACATGGAGTGCAGCTTTGATGTGCTTATCCTTTCCGAGCATTACCTTCTGATTTATTTTGTCATGGACACCTTTTTGTTACAAGTTTCTTTTCACTTTGGTGTTTTCTAAACTTTATTCCTACCTTGGTGGTGCCAGGGCCTCCTGTGCTGACGTAACCATCACCGAACATCTTCTCGTAGCGCAGGATGCCACGACGGGTGTACTGCTGATTGTCGAGGAACTGCTGGAAAGTAGTGAAGCCGCCCTGAGTGGTTGATGAGCGGGAAACCTTCTGCAGCAGCCAGCAGATCTGATTCTGGTTGCTTTTCATCTGGAGGAGGAAGAGGACAAAGGAGAATTCTGATTCTGATTCTGAGAAGGACAGGGACAAGAAGAGAAAACAGGATGATGATTGAGAGGGACGTGAAAGAGATGATGTGTTGATTTTATGCTACGTGTTACAAAATAATACCTTTACATAGGTCTGAACATTCTTCGTCAGCACAATGTCGAAGCCAAACTTTCCTGCCTGCTCTGGCTCCTCCACCTGCACCGATGTCATCAGATGGCTGTACTGTGACTGGTTACGGTAGTAGGTGGGGTTGAAGTCCCTCTTACAATCACCTTGGTACAAAATGGATGATTCTCCTTATCATATGAAAACCAGATCATGTTATTTAATTTATTTATTCAACAATTTAAATTCTATGATAAAATTAAATCTGCAGTTATCAATATTTTGGATATTAACTTTGAATCAAATGACAACATAAAAGAGTGAAAGATTTCCTCACAGTGATGGACACACAGACAACAATCATCCCATTCAGCCCTCAAGAGTTAGAGAACAAAACAGCAAACGATAGATTGAAATGCCAAGACAACTTTGAGCTTATAACATGTCAGGACTGTGTCAGTCAGCTCATTTTGGTTGTTATTTAGCCACCTAGTGGCAAAAACAATTAATGATGCTCTGAAGTGATTCTTGAATCTTTCTGGTTTTCAAACTTGCAATTTAGTTTCTAAGACACTGTCATTTATTCTCCGAATGTTGACTAAAAGAAACCTCCTTCAAGGTTGCTAACACTCTTCTTAGCCAACCTCAACCCACCTGAATTGTTGTGCATTTCCTTAGATTTGAATGAGCCTTAATGTTATCCCTTAAAGGATAAGGCCAACAATTTAGCATGTTTAAGTCCAATAAATTCCACCCTCATACATGCTACCTTACTGACAACCATTTTTCAAAACATAAAACCACATTTTAGTTTTCTTGTTATTTTGCCAAATCCCCTAATATTTCAAACTCAAATGTTCAGGTGAAACCCCGAACCTAAAATTCAATGTTTCACCTTCTAACATGTATGTCCAAGTGTAATGGGGTAGTGATTTTTTATTTCTCGGTAAAAGCCATCTTCTCTTTGGACTATATTTCCTGGCTGAGACATACATTATCTTCCATGCAGCTTCTGTGTTGGACCAGTTAAATAAAGTTACTTCGACAAAAAATGTAATAGACATTGTGTTCGCTGTGATGTATTACCTATCTGTAACACGTTTCAAGTATCTACAAGTTTATTTTTATACTGTACTGGAATGAACTAAAACCAATGTCATTCTGGGAGGTAGGAAAAACAATTCTAATATTTACCTCTCCAATTGTATATTTTGTTGTATAAATTTGGCTCAGACATGCAAAACTACTGGTTGGTCCTTTAATTCTATTATTCAAACTGATTGGAGGGCATGCATTGATGATGGAAAACTTGACGATTTTAACTCTTGATGAGTCTTAAAAAAATGTGAACAAAGAATGATAACAATGAAGTTATTTAACACATCTGTTTGAAAGCAGATTAATCATAGTGCCACTTGTGAAAATTCATAAAACATGTTGATTTGATACAGAAATAACTCTCCTCTGGTTTATCTTTTCAGTGACCCTACATGGTGTCCTGATAGCTTTATTGTGAGCTCAGTACCTGACTGGTGGTTGCACGATTCCCTGAAGAAGAGGAAGCCGCCGGGCCTCAGCCAGTGCAGCATCTTCTCTGTCAAGTCCTTCAGCTCCTTGTCGCTCAGGTACATCAGCAGCCAGTTAGAGAAAATGATATCAAAGCTGAGGAGCCCATAGAAGGTATATATGAATATCAGTGATACACAAGGTATGGATGAATGTGATCTTTAAAAAGGAAAAAGGAATCCTGTAAGCATGACATTGGTTGTGCTTCTTGGTCTTGGTCATTAAAAGTCACCAATTAAAGGAAAACTAAGAAGAGGAGTAACAGGAATGAAAAATTAACTTTCCCAGAGTGTGTTTGTTTAAGGACAATAGCTACAAAAAAAAAAAAAAAAAANAAAAAAAAAAAAAAAAAACAAACATTCAAAAACATATTCAGAAGGAATTTCCAAATATTACATGTTTTTTCTGTGTAAAATGGATATTCTCCCCCAACAGGGACTGTTTGACCTGTTGCCTTTGTCAACACAATAATGCCCTTCAACAGGAACATAACCTGCCTCACCACATATTTTACATATTTTAAAGTTTTAAATTTACATTCTTGTTTTCTCCTCCCTTTACCTCATAACATTCCTCTCAACTGGTTCCGTCTCTATACCCTGTAGCAGCTTAATATATAAGTTATGCAACAACTATGACACATAAAAGAAAACACAGAGGAAGCATGAGGTACTGTACACACACCTGTTCTTAGGGACATCCAGCTTTGTGACATCAGCTTGGATGAAGGCAGCGTTTCTATGGTGACCATTTTCCTCTCTGTTCTTCTCCACGAACCTTTCCATGAAGTCCACAGCTGTCACATGTTCGGCTTTGGTCAGCAGGTGGCTGGTGAATCGACTGGAGAAACACATGGGAGCATTATAATGTAAAGCTTTATGAACTTACTAATTCAGATGATGATGAATTGATGATGAATTCTGTATGATAATAATGTTAAAGCTTCACTTTAACAATCACCAGAAAGTGCTCAGTAGTCTAAAACTTGCATTTTAGACAGGCAGGACATACAAAATTGGCATTTTTCCAAAACAAGGTTATCTGATCAACTCAATATGAAAATTATCATGCTTAATGGAATAAATGCTAAACAAGTCCAGCCATGAAAATATCTCTGCATCTGGCACGATGAAAAACTCATTTTTAACACATTTTGTTAATTCTAGCGATGTTATTTACATGAATAAATCAGCTTCTACTGTGAAAACTCCACATTTCCTGACACTGTTACGAAATTTATGATTTAAATACCTGCTGATGTACAAAACTATTAATATGTAAGAAAAGAGCAAAACTGCTCTTTTGCCTCAACTTGCCTTTCAAAATCTAAATAAAAGTCAAACAAATAAAAATGTGTGTGTGCAAATGTGAGGCTCACGAATACACACAGAAGTGAGACATGAGGAATATTGATGTAAATGTGCCTAAAGAATGAAGTAGTACAATATTTTTTACAAAGTACAACAGTACAATACTTACAGATTTTTTTCAGTTAAAGCATAATTGCATATAAACACAACACACACACACACAGCTCACCCAATCCCGGCTCCTAGTTCCAGCACTCTTTGTCCATTCAGGCTGGGCAGCAGGTTCAGGATCTCTGGCAGCTCGTGCATGGTCAGCTGTTTGGCATGAGAGTCCAGCATCATCTCCTCCACTGTGGCAGCCTTGGAATGTTCCTTCCAGAACTCTGTCATGTTGGTTCGAACTGTCAAACACACAGGTATGCAGATAAAGGAAGCAGAAAGACACTGTATGTGCAAAAACCAGACATTACAACTTATCAGTTTTCTGTTGAAAGCGATTGCTATATTTTTTGTCAGACTTGTCGTACCATTATTGCTGTCCAGTAGTTGTTTTCTGTATTATTTCCTTATGATACATCTCGTTTCCAAACCATATATCCTCATAGCATTGGACAATATGTTTTAAAATTTATGTGATGAGATTTTTGGACAAAATACTGCTCACACAAAGTAGGGTAAGATCAATGCAAACAAAGAGTATTTAATGCATTTTAACAAGGCTACTCTTTGATACTGAAATATAACTTGATATGTTCAATAAACATCCTGTGGTGCACAATGGTTCTCTCAAACACAACAGGGTTTAACCTGAAAAAAATCATGTCCTGCATGAAACATGTCCATATTTTCAAGTATCACATGCTACAGTATGAGATATACTGTGAAAGAGTGTCCCATCATTTGCATTCGCAGCAGAAGCCATGAGAAGACTAAGAGAAAATTAACATTTGCAAGCCACTGGGACGCTCCAGGCCAGAAAAACGCAGAGTTACACTGCACAACAGCTGAATGTTTCACATCTGTGAAATCTGGCTATGGAACAGGTACAGAGGAACTGTAGAATTCAAGACAGACACCACAGTGGGATCCGAGGTGCACCACCAGCTGGCAGGACAGACTCCTTGTCACAAGAGCCCAAAGCCAACAGACAATTGAATGCCACACAGCAACAGTTGCAGCAACAGTTCCGTCACTCCACAGGGAAGACCATCTCCACACAGACAGTAAGAAAATGTCTGCATGCGGCAAACCTGAGAGTCAGGTGACCTTATATCCCATTACATTCAAATAGATTGTCACAGACAAGGCCTGAAGGGACTAATGTTGGGACTAATGTTGGCAACACCTTCACTGGACAAGTACTGGACTTCAGGAAAAGGGTTTGGTGTTGTTCAGGTGAAAGTTCAAGAAGCCACTATGGTTCCTCACTACTGCTATGGACAAGATCTGTTACAGTGTGGGGAGGGATCAGAAGAGAAAATAAGATGTTAACCTTTAACTGTGCATACCCTGAAAGAGTTACAATTGCAGCTGCAGCATAATCAGCAGACATATCCTATTTTCGTTCTTATGTTCGTACTGTTTGGATTATGCTGTTTTATTGTTCAACATTTTTCATAGTGTATACTGTGTGAAATAACTGCATTTAAGATTAGCGACTGAAAAAGTAACCCTCACCAGCTGCGTGCAACAGCTCATGAAAGAATTGTCTGTTCCTTTCTCATGCAGATAGCGAGACAAAGGACAAAGATTTACTGAAGGCTTACTGTGTGTGTGTGTATTTTGAAGGGAATGTTCCAGTAAGCAGAGATATAACCTGGGTGAAGTTTATTCTTCAGATACTGTCTTGGGAAAGTAACACATGAATGTGAAGGAGTTTCAGTTGATTGAACAAAGAACACTTGTTCATACCAACGGTCAATGTGGATGAGAACATTTGTGTGTGGCTATAATGATATGTTTGTAATTAAGGAGTGTCATAACCTACACCACGTGGTGCCATTTGCTCTACACCACCAGTCAAATTTCATCTTCCAAGATTATAATGCTAGAGCTCATCCTGCACACACTGTCCTGCAACACCTGCAAAGGTACAACATCAGATCCTTACCATGACATGCAATGTCCACAGACCTATCCCCCAAAGAACACCTGTGGGATGTCCTTAGAAGACATGTGCATGGGTGACAACTACCACTGAGGAACCTCCATGAGTTGGTGATGCTCTTCAGCAGGCGGCAAAAGATCCCCCAAAGACAGATAAGTAATCTCATCAGGATTATGCGACGGAGATGCCAGGCTTTTTTACAGTCCAGAGGTAGCGCCATAAGCTTTTGGAGATAGACATCTGGGCATTCAAAGACTTGACTAAAGCGATGACTTTTTTTAAATTCTATTTTATTTAGTATAGTATCAGTGTTCTGTCTTTTACCTACCTCTGAGTTGAAATGCACAATGCAAATTTGTACATTTTTACATTCATTTTGTACATTAATAGCAAAAGCTTGCTTTAAATTTTTTTTACTCTTTTCTGTTCTACTTTATTTAGTGTGATGTTCTATCTTTTTTGTCTTTTACCTACCTCAGTGTGCGTGTTTCTTGTAATTGCTGCTGCAAAACTGAAATTTCCCCTATAAAGTACTACTTCTACTCTCTACTCTACTCGACAAATGTGATAAATGGGTCTTTAACTTATTTACTATGTAAAAAGTACATCTGATTTACAAATATTGATATTCACAACTTGTATCTCTGTTATTCTCAATATCCCCTACTTCGTGTGAGCAGTATGTCAATATTTTAAATTTCCAGTTCATCTCGCATGCCACCAGGGGGCGCTCCAAGCACCACTAGTGCTACCGTACTTCCAGAACCACTGCCCTAAACCGTTTTCCAATCACCAAATGTTACCATTTAAACAGTTCACACACACGCAGACACGCAGACACACACACACACACACACACACACACACACACACACACACACACACACACNCACACACACACACACACGATCCACGATCCACGATCCACGATCCACGTGGATGTTATGTCACGCTCTGTCTCTTACTGTCTTACTGATACCAGATAGGAGGAGGGTTCCAAAGCCCTTGTTTGGTCGGTCCTCGATCCTCGCCCCTCGCGTTACCCGGAAACCACTCTGGAGCGCCTGTAAAGATGTCCCAAAGCTCTTCTTTCTGCTCTGAGGATGGGGGAGCGAGGATCGAGGAGGTTTCTACCGGGAGACACGAGCAGGAAGCATGAGGCGATCCTACCGGAAGTCTGTTAACTGACAGTCACGCACTTTTACTGGAAATCTGTTTCTGACTGGATCTACTGCAGACGATCTGATTACTGACGCATCTTAATATAACATGTATCTGAATGATAGAGAAAAAAAATCGTTATATCATCACACCAGTGGTATTAATCTATTCCAACAAAATCCGCTGACATGTTTAATAAAACATGCCGTTTAGAAAAGTTCACTAACAGTGGCTTCAGCTGATGATAAACATTTTTTTTTGTCTCTGAGTTGTGAAATACACTTAGAAATTAAATGACTGTTGATTATGTAGACTAAAGCCAGATTGTTATGCATGTGGACGTTTGTCAAGGGTAAGTAATCAGAGGAGAATTTAGGAGAATATTTCACTATTTCACAGAGCAGCTCTAAGCACCTCCCTCCCCCCCCCATTGCACTTGACATAAAATATAGCTTGCCTCATTTGACTACCAATCATTTTAGATGTGAAAATTCAAACTGAGATGCTGCATATTATACAACTAAAATTCTGATCTGAAATTACAAACCTAAATCCTATAACACACAGAATAGCAGTTTGACATATTGTATTACACCAATCTCAGCTGTCAGAACTCAAATAAAAATATTGGCTGCCATCATCAACTCACTAATTATTTAACAAGTCACCATATGACAATAAAAAGCACGACCAGCTAATGTGGAAATGCATTCTACTTCCTCCACAGGTTTTATTTGCTAAATCATAGTAACTCTGTGGTAAATGACATAGCGAAGCCTTTTTTTTTTTCTTTTTTCTTTTTTTTTTTTTTAACTTTACCATAAGTGGAAACAGCCACTGGTCTATTATGTCTGCCAAGATGATGCAATATCCTTCTTCAGACATGTAATATATAGTGGGAAATTAAAAGGTTTGGCGAAATGATCTCCATATAAAACATGAGACAATTCTAATTTCACATTAAAGCAGCCTAACAAGGACCTGCCGACTCCTCATACAGTTGGATAAACTTAAGTGTGTGAATTCACACTCCACTGGTGACACAGTAAGCAGTAGCTTGTCTGTTTATTATTCATACAGCGCTGTGGGAATCATTTGCAGGCAACTTCAGCAAACCAGTGACACATTCCACTGCAGCATTCACGCAGATGAGGATTATTTCCACCAGCCCAATGAACAATTTGGACAAAAAAAGCACGTGGCAAATCCTACAACCAACCAAGTCCAGATTTCTGTGTCAAAACGAAAGACATCCCACTCTGATCAGACCAGCAAAGTATAACAACAACCTATTTTATTCTGCTCATACCTTTTTCCATGGTGATCTCATGTTGCTTTGTATTAACTGAGAAATGATTCAGATCCATGCCGTCTGGTCAATTAGCGCTCGTCTTAATTATAAGAGGGTTATTGCAAGTAAATCCTCTGTGGCACAGTACAGGTTTCACCCTGTAGTGGTGGGTGTTTAAATAACAGGACGTGGCCTTTAGAGTTGGTCGACAGGTAGGGATCAGACCACTGGGATGCGCCCAATATGAGAATAGGGGGAGGGTGCGAGAATGCATAAATAACCATGTGGGGACAAGGTCTGGAGAGCATCAGGCACGCATGGACGGGAATTCCCCAGCCGCTAGCATTTCATCAGACCACGGTCAATGTGCACATGTACGTGTACATGTAGGAGCTGCCACTTCACAGATAAGCTGGTGTGGGGTGCAGACTCAATATTTGGATTATTAGCATGTGCGTCATTTATTGATTTTTGCGGAGAGTAGGAACAGTTTGTCTTTAAATGTCACCAAAACTGTGGAGCGGTGCGTTTTCCTGCTCCACTCCCTGGGGATCCTCCTCATCTCACCTCAGTTTGTGCTGACACGTGGGAAATGTGCCGATTGCGCAACATTGCCTCATAGTGCAGCTTCAAACCCGGTTTAAGGGAGCGCTCAATAGCTGAGGGGGCATAGATCCAACCCCATTACTAAAACAATTATATAACTGATCATGTCATTTTAATTTAGGTCTAAGGAATAAACCCGCGGGGTGCAGTTAGTATGATGCAAAACATGGACTTTGTGCTTTTCTTTGGTGGAAACACGACATTATAATAAAATTTTGCTTTCCTAGGATAATTAGAGAACATTGTTGATTGTGAATGCTAGTTAGACTATTTGTGGGGACCGTTGGCTCCTACACTAGTTAAACATTAGATCTCGTCAGCAAATGGTTTAAATGTTGCTGAAATATGGAATTATATTGAACATTATCATCAATGTTATAAATTTTAGTTTTATTATTGTTTAAAATCCTACAGAGGAGCATTAACATTTAAAAAAGTGTGCAAGGGGAGACAAGAAGCCCAGAGAGCCTTATTAATGACATCTGTCTTAATTATTAAGTGCAATAATGATGCTTTTAATATTGGTAAAGTGAGAAAATAAAACATATAAGGAGAAAATGAATTCATTAAATAGATATTAAATTATCTTTTCTATGTGTGTTCAAGGCTTTAAATTTGAAGTAGTAAAAAAGAAAAAGAGTTCCTTAATTTTCATAAAACAAAGTCCCAGATATTTTTCTAGGAAAACAGATAAAAGAAGAGAAAATGTTGGAAAATGGCCTTAGATTTCAGTGAGTGTTGCTGTGATTCTTCTGGATGTGTAAGCAGAAAACTGTTTGACAGCACATTCACCATAATAACTCTATATGTGTCCATGATGCTGTGTACATCAGCACAGTTTGAAGGCGCTTCTACCCCCTTAGAGGCCAAAGTTGAAAGTGAAGATTTTCTAAAATCCATCTTTTTAATCATCATTATTGCTGGTTGCCTACTTGCATCTCTATTTCATTAATGCCTTCACAAGTTCTACAATCAAACTGTGAAGCCTGATGGAGGGAACATCTTGGTTGTTTAGCGGCCTCAGGGCCTGGACAGCTTTCAATCATTGAGGAAAGGATGACTTCAAAGCTGTATCAAAACATTTTACAGGAGAATATCAGGGTAGCAGTGACGCAGCATGCCCCAAACACACAAGTAAACCAACAGAATGATCCAAAAATGAAAATGTATGTTTTTGAATCACCATATCAGAATCTGGACCTTCACTCAACTAGCCCGAGGACTCTTCATGCAAGAAATCATGGAAATATTGATGAATAAATATGTTTGTAGGGAAGAATGGTCAAACATTTGTCCTCACTGTTGTGAAAGTCTGATCAACAGCTATAAATGTTTGGTGGAGCTTATTGCATCTAAAGGAGGTTTTAAAAGTTCTTTAATACTTTACCTACTCTTCAAGTATGGGCTGTAAAGGGTTAAAAAACAAAAACATGAAAAGTCCAGTTGTTGGTATACCATGGCAGAGTGTGTTTGTCTGTTATTAAGACTTGGATGAGGGTCAGGCCACATTTGACAAGCAACTAAAGCAGTAATACAAGAAATTCAAAAGGGTTCACAAACTTTTTCTTTCCGCAGTGCTAAGATCAAACAATGGTTTAATGACAAAAAATACGATGCCAAAGCAGATTTATAGACAAACACTGTAACACACACACACTGATCCTATAGTTTACTTTGTTAATCATTGGGATTTCTTGAAGCTTAAATGGAAGTATCTCCAGAAGGGAACTACCGCCACCACACAGAATGAAAGATAGAGGACTGAATTCAAGTCAAAGAGGAAGTCGTCTTCAGATCTGGTGCAGTCTCCTCTGACTCATTCTACAAAGACTGAAAGGCGGAATGGGATGTCTAACAGCTCATATCGTTAGGTGCATCCACAAACAGATGTTAATTTTTCAATGGGAACATTAACAAAATAAGTAATCTGCATCTGAAGAAGTAATTTTGCAAGTGCAATGGAAAAGCCTGTAAATGAGTAGTGATTTTGGCTACTGCTGCAGTAAGTGATGAAATGGAGGAAGGTCACGCACTGAAAAGTGCAAATTTTCTGGGATATAATATTTAAATTTAGGAGACACATGTGGACATGGGAAAGCAAATAGGAGAATAGAAGATAATGGTGGTAAAATCCAGAGAATTGACAAATGAAAAAGGGGCAGCGTGACAATAGATATGAAGAAGTTAATAGCCAGAATGTGCCCTCATTGCCTCACTGCTCTGCATTTCACTGATAGCTTGTTGGAGTGTGAACTGTGCCAAAAAAAATAAAAGAACCACATGCTGAAGTGACTATGAAAAGCCAGCAGAGGGCACTCATCACTCTACAGTAGATTATCACGAAGCTTATTGCAGCAGAGAGGACTTTGATCTGCCAGTTGGTGCTGTTATTTGAAGAAAAATTCAACCTTTACCCTTATTCCAACCCTTTATCCTGCTCAGTTCAACATATATGGGCAAAGAATTATATTAATCAATAATTTTTAAAAATCTATATATGGGTTTTGTTGTGACTAATCATTGCTGCTGGATTAAGAGCTCTGTTTATTCTGTAATCATATTCTTACTTATATTACGATTCCTGCCATACCCAATTTCAAAAAATCCAGGAAGTAAAAAAAAAATGAAGTAAACAAAAAATCAATACTGTCTAGATTGCAGATCTTCATTTTGATATTTCAGAATTAAATCACTGAAAATCTTTATATATTTAATTTGGTAGAAGGAACTGTGTGCAAAAATGATATTTACAGAGGAAACTGATTAAAAATTTAATGTAACAATATTCATGAAATACACCTCTTTACTTTATGGCCTACAGAAAATTAAAACTCAACATATTGGGTGCCAGAGAGGAGAGCACTCCTATTACTATAAAAATGTGCATTATAAATTCAAAAGCCAGCTCACTGCAAAATTAAACATTAAGGTACACAGATGAAAAAAAAAAAAAAAAAAAATCACATTCAAACAGAAAAAAAGACCCACCTGTCCAAGGTCGAAGGAGTTCAGTGCAAAATCCAACTAAAAAGATGAAGATCAGAAAATATCAGTCAAACCTGTTCCAGGAATCAAGACTTTGTCTGCTGGTCATGGTTGCCCAAGGATCCAGAAAATCCACCTGCTACACTCTGATGCTGTGTGTTGGACTTAAATCCTTTTTTTTTTTTTTTTTNTTTTTTTTTTTTTTTTGCCTTTTCTTTGAGAGTAAATGTTTTCAGAAACTGGATTAAAAGTTTAGGTCTTTCCACCCTTTTTATCACTGTCACTTCTCTTCTTGCTGTTCTCCTTCATTTAGTTCTTACTATTTTTTTTTAAATTCGATTTTATTTTGTATAGTATGGGTGTTCTATCTTTTACTACCTCTGAGTGGCAATGCACAATGCACATCTTACATTTAATTTGTAGTAATTGTAGTATTTATAGTATCGGTGTTCTATCTTTTACCTACCTCATTGTGTGTGTTTTTTGTAATTGTTGCTGCAACACTGAAATTTCCCCTTGGGGATAAATAAAGTACTCCTCTCCTCTCCTCTAGTGTGTTTTCCCTCCGTTCCAAATCACAGGTGACACTCATTTACATCACCACCTTCCTGATTCTAAAGTGCTATGGCTGCAAATGTTCCTTTTGCGACGCACCATGCTACAATGGCTTTTGAATTATATGTCTCCCTCCATCCACTGCTTGACCTGTGTTCATGTATGCATAGGCTTTGTATTTTAGCAAACATGGTTTGAATTTTACAGTATTCTCACACTGCAGGCCCTGTCTGACTTGAAACTCTCCTCTCGATTACTACCAAAGTAAAAACTATTTCACTCTTGTCCAATAGATGTCAGTAAATGCCTACAGACTGGAATACTGCAGCTGTAAAGGCAGTGGATGTGGAAGTTCCTGTGGAGCTTTCACAGCTCAGGGCAAAAAGTTTGACTGAACCAGTGAACCCAGCCTTAGAGTGTCCCCCACTGCTGTCTTCTAAAGAATGTGAGATTTCAGAAGACAATGCTGACAGCTAAGACAGCTTTTGAAAAGCTACAGTAACATTTGGCAAGCTGCACAACCGGAATAACAATCAATCGTAATCTTCATTTTTCCAGAAATACGTTCCATTAAAGCTCACACAATAAACACAATACAAGAGAGGGTTTAGTCAGCTCATTGTTCTATTCTGGCCAGCGTTGGCGCACTGAAAGTCTAGAAATGCAATTGATTTTTATGATTTTTGTATTGCTGTAAATACTGATTGATGACGTGGCCCAGGGAAGAACCCACTTAATTTAATACCAAGCTGAGTTCAGAAGTGGACCCAGGGATTTTAAAATTGATTTAGGGCATTTTTCTGGAATTGTTGTCAATTTCTTCAAAGGTAATACAAAAAAAAAAAAAAAAAAAAAAAAATCAGGCTCATTTATCTGATTATAGACTATCATTAAGTGCAATTTGGGCCAAAAAACCCACCCAAAAAACAAACAAAAACAAAAACAAAACAAACAAACAAAAAACACTACAGTTTTCTTATGACAAATAATGCCCATAAAACCTATTCATATCATATTCATTTATTTCTCTTTAGGTCAATGTAGTATTTGATCAACATAAATTTTTTTTTTTATCTAGGCTTGTTTGGCCTTGGTAGAGGTATTTGACAGGGTTTGGAACATTCTGGTGACATTTGTAACTATTTTTAATTCAATGCGTGACTTTGGAAATAAAACATCAAGGCTATTCTGTAAGATGTCTTGTATTATGTGGGGCTCTGCATGTGTGCATCCTTAATGTTCTTGGTATGAATGCAGGTGTGGTTATAGTAATAGTTGAGTCTGCTGTAATGACTTACGAATATTCATGAGGCCTTTCATGTTAAGACAGTTTGTTTTGTTTTGTGCATTGGCTCTGCTCCAGAATTAGGAACTCCCTCTGGGACTGAAGTGTACCTTTGTCCATTTTAGAAACAACTTCCACTAACAGAGGAAGACAGAGAGAGTCCTTAAGTACCTGAGTGCTGCTGCTGTTTGAAGAGTAAAAAAAGGGAAAAATGTTTTGTTTGTGTCAACAGGGTGCATGAAATAAACAAAGACATATTAGGCGTGCTTGGTCCCATGGAGAAAATAAAGTAATTGCACTTCACTTGAACTCAAGTGCAGCTGGGTCATCACCAGAGGAACAAAAACATCTTTCCCCATGAATATTTAATTGGAATCTCACAAACCACATCTTAGTTCTTTTAGATTTTATATTCCCATGTGAGAAGGTGGAAGCTGAAATGAAACATTAGTAGGGAGAGCGAGTCAGAGAGAGAGTATATGTATGTAAAATGTATTTATTTATTGATTTCACAAGTGGGGGGTGCATTTCTGATAGCGATTAAAGACGATGTATGGGAATACAGAGTTGGCACAGAGCAGTTGGCATAGGGCTGCTCTTAAAAGTCAATTTCTCCTCTGTCATGTGGTGTTCTGGGTCCCCATGCATGCATGTGCGTGCACGTGGGCCTCTGTGGTGTACTTATGTGGTACATACACTCAATCTGAACATCTAATCCTCAATTCATCTACCCAACCATCCTTCCATCTATCCAGCCCTGGGCTCTGGAAGCCCTGTGACCTACATATCGATTGATCTCTACATGAAGGCTCCATGACATCCATCCTTCTTTAAATCCCCTGTTTCTCTCATCTGGGAAGGACAAATTGGAGATAAAATAAAGATGTCAATATTTGCTAATGCTTCCAGGAGAATCCTCATCTCACTTCAACTCTTCATTTGGTGCACTGTCATGCATCAGGGCATCCCAAGATGTTGTCCAACATTTCTGAAAAGTGCAATTAAGATAAATAAATTTCAGGCTATTTTCTAGGACCTCTTAAGGTTTTTTTTCTATGTAGATCAGGGAGAGTAATGAGGAGAAACAAATTAGAGAGTGCCACTGCCTCAGTCCACATTGGAGTGGATTTCTTTTAAAATCGAAATTCTAGACTAACAACAGACAGAACATGGTAATGAATCCTGGCTCTGTGGGCAAACGTGTTAGAAGTGGAGTAGCTTCACTAAACTTAATCTATCCATTTTAAAGGGGTTTCCTCATTCCATCTGCTGTTTGTGGTCTGAGAGGATTAAGCCAGAACGATGCTGTGATCACTGAGGTTATGACAATTCAACACCATCATGTTTTTGATTGTGCTAAGGATGGGAAACAATATGTGTACCAGGAAGGGAGGTTGACCTTTGACCTTTCACTGGGGCAAATTACTCACAGAGAACAGTAATCACTAAAAGCCGAATCTGCTTGTATTCATGTTCATGTTGGTGTAATTGACACTCAGACTGAAAAAAAGAACTCTTTGTCAGTGCCAGAGGTTGTGTTTGTGTGTGTGTTTGTGTTGTTGAAATCAGAAATATGAGTGTCCTAAGCACAGTAAAGGAACCCGTTTTTTTTATTTTTTTGTTTTTTTTTTTTATTTTTATTATCAGGCACAGTGTGTGTGTTGAATAAAAACAGAAGTGTGTACCGTTCTTCAGGAGGCTGGCATGCTATGTGAGCATGATTCGATGCGTGGAATAGGTCTACCTGCTGCAGTTAACACTCACCTGACTAATCCTGTGCTGAGGGACCTGGACCATAGAATGTGTGGGGCTGTGAATGGAAGATTGTTGGTGAAAATGATGAAGAGCAGTATTGGGAAACAGCAAAGGGGTAAAACTAATTTATCCCTCAGCTACAACTGTCAAGGTCTCCTTGAAAAATATTAAAAATATTCTTGTGAAACTCCTCAGTGAGCACCTGAACATTTCATTTGAAATGTAATATATAACCTTTACTTTGATAAACAAAGGTTAAAACAAGGCAAGTAGTAAAAATGGAATTATAGGTGGTATGGAAAACCCTTTTACCATAATTTAAAAAAAGCATGAAAACTTAATTCCCACAAATTTTCATTATCGCTATTTTCACACACATTGATTTAGCTGAAGGATACCATTATATGGCCAACTACAAGCTCAAATCATCACCCCACTCCCATCACTGGGTGTGAGCATGTAAGTGTGAAAATGGGAATTAAGTAAGCCAATGTGCTTACGATACTATATCAGTACATTTTAATGGCTGGCAGGTAAAGGTCATCTTTGCTTTTCCAAAGGAATTTCCTGCTAAATTAAATTTACTATTGTTGAATATAAGTTTCATATGAATTGGCCAATACAAGACTCACATAAGATATAAATAACTATAACATCAAAATAGCAAATGAATGTCTGAAGTCCAGTCAGACTGCTAAAAAGTTACCTGGAGCCAGGGGTGAATCTAGGATTAGTGGAGATCCGGGGCTTAGCTCAGATCTCCACTGGAAAATCCAGGTATGAGGTAGCTTTGATGGCAAACCAAAGCTATTTTATAGCTACCAAAGCTAAATATAAATTTTGATACATCTGTTTAAGAAATGTAACAAATCGTGTTACATCTTTTCACAAGTAATATTACTGTATATGAAGGTAAAAATATTTTTAAATGAAAACCTCTACAATGATCTAAACAGCGGTACTATATAGGTGCGTTCCAAGTTCTTATTTGATCACTCCTCGATCCTCACGTGACCCAGAAACCAATCTGGTCCGCCATCTTTAAGGACATCCCAAAGTGCTTATTTCTGTTCTGAGGATGGAGGAGCGAGGATGAAGGAGGCTTCATCTGGGAGACATGAGCGAGGAAACACGAGAGGCTCCTACGCGGAAGTCTGTTAACTGACAGACACGCCCCTTTACTGGAAGTCTGTTTCTGATTGGACAGATCTATTACAGCTGATCCAATACAGCGACACGCATCTTAATATAACTGCACAGTTTCATCAAACATGTAAACAGAAAAATAACAGCAACATTTCAGGTGTAAGATGATTCTGATTATTGATGTTTAATTTTGTTTGATTGATCATCTGGTTAAAACGACTGGATATGTGTGCAGCCCTGAATGATAAAGAATCATAAAACAATATCAACTGTCAGATTGTTCTGAATGTTTGTCAAACTGCCCATGTTAATTGTTACAGTAATATTCAGAGGAGAATATTTCATTATTTTATTATCTTGTAGAAACTAAAACACAGCAGCTCCAAGCTGATCAGCTGTGTGACAAGTCACATCGCTTCAGATGATGCTTGAGGAGCAAGGACGTTTCATTTCTCTTAAATCGTCGTTCCTCAGTTCTTTTCCTCGCGTCTTTTCCTTGCATCTTCAGTGGGCAGGACTAAGACGCGAGGAAAAGATGCAAGTGAGGGAAACGTGGAAATGAAATAAGAACTTGGAACGCAGCACAAGTTGTGTTATGTCTGTTCTGTCCACCAATTCGGTCCAACCAACCTGTTCACAACAATGTGGTTCCACCTTGGCAATGAATTTGGGTAATTTGCAAAAAATGCTACAGAAAATTCAAAATGCACTATTAAAAAAAGATTTGGGGCTTTCTGGAAAATACCCAGGGCTTAAGTCCCATAAGCCCCCCCCTGCCTGGAGCAAAACATCCATTTAAACCCAATATTTTAACATCTGGTGCTGAGAGTTTGTAGATTAGGACAGTTGATTAATGTATGTAATAAATGTGCATAAAGCAGTGGGAAAACTGCTCCATTTATTTTTGAATGATATTTCTATCTTGAAATACTATGAAGTAATAAAGATTCAGTATCTAGTTAGTCTGACCACTCCAATACCTCCCAGTGGTACATTTTCAGAACAAGCATGCAGAATATTTATCAGCAAGGCATGAAGTTTAGCGTAAAAGAACGCACACACAAAATTATGTATTGTAATAACCGCTTTAGGACTTGGAAAACTCTGTTGCGGGCCAGGGCCACCAGGGCAAAAGTAATTACACAATCTGTTTAGGTGTCATCAGCACATAATTTCTGCAGTCGCTCAAACATGAAGGAGACCTTGATGTGTTTGTGTGTGTTTGGTGGGGGGTATCTGTGTACATCTTGTGTGTGTATGAGTGTGTTTATGCTCCTGATCAGGCCTGCTTAGCTGTCAAGGTATGAAAATGTAATAAGTTATGAGAGACATTGTTCTGTTATTTGTAGCTGCCCTTGCAAACAATCAGGGTCAACAACAATCTGCTGTATTAGAGAGGAGGATAGTGGAGAGGAGGTAATTACTAAAGATTTTCCAGTTTTAATAAACCTCTCTACTCATACCAAAATGAATCAGTATATATGAGGTTGCTTAACTATATCTACTCATGTAGAAGTAGTACATAAATTTTATCTGAGCCAAAACATTTAATCAAAAAGTTGTATTATTTTGAATGTATGACTGATGATTGATTTCGCACTTCGACACCAAGGGGATTAAATGCAGACCACAAACTATCTCGTCATTTATATGACAATCGATTTTTATAGTTTGTGTATGAAATCCTTGTCACTCACAATTTATTACATCACATTTTTTAATCACATTTTCTCTCAGCAGGAGTGTGACATACTGGTTTTACGACAATTTATAGCTATTGGGAAAGTTTTGTACTGAGAAACTGTAGCTTCTGCAGACTTGTTTCAAATGGTGTTGATCAAGTGTAGCAGATGAAGTGCTCTCTCTCTCTCTCTCTCTCTCTCTCTCTCTCTCTCTCTCTCAATTTAGAACTGAGATCCCCTTTAATCTCACCACAGTAAGCAGAAAAAAACAGACATTAAAAATCTTGAGAAACCAAACAGCCACTGCACTGCAATGCCCCACTAGACTCAGACTAAAGGCAGTTTTGGGTCAGACTGAACTTTCACGCATCTTACAGTATCAGACTGTGAGAAAAGAGAGGATGTTACAGTTCTGGCATTAGAAAAGAGGCAATGAAAAGAGTATTCTGGGTGTTCTACTGCAAATAACCAAAGGGCTGCTAATGTTGTTTTGGCCAACACACCGGTTCAGCAATTCTGAACTCAGTGATATTTCTTTGTAACCTTTTTATGACTAATTTTCGATTAAAAAGTTAAACCAGGACACAGAGGCCTCACATTGAAAAGATGGAAGGCAGTTGCTTTCCTGTTTTTACTTTCAAACCAGAATTTTTTTCTCATGTTTTGCCTGAAACCTGGAGATAACTGCACAGTGAATCAGGCAGCAATGTGGGAAAGGCTCAAGTCTAAGGTCAAACAATATCATAAATCAGAACCCTCATGTAATTATTTTTATTTATCCATCAGCTCAGAGATCAGTACCCTTGAGGTGCTTTCCTGCCAAGCACCTCTCCACCTCCGGCATCTCTAACAACATCCTGCATCCTTCTAACCCTGACAGTATGAGCATCTAATCCCATTGAAGGCCCCCCAAGGTCGGCAGAGATGCCTGTTTTCCGTAAATCACAGGGATCAAAAGACCATTTGGGAGCAGGGTGAGAGAGAAAGAGAGAGAGAAAAATGAAATCCAGAATGAAGGAGAGAGACAAAAAAGGAAACCTGATGAATGAGGAAGAGAGACAAGAGGGAGACAGAATCATGTCAAAACAAATTAGGAGAAAAGCCTCAACTTGGATCAAAATCCTGTTGGCAGTAGTGCAGAGTTACAGCAGTAAGAGGGCTTAAGGTGGAATTGAACTGGAGGGCTTGGTGAGTTCCTCTTAGTATCTTTATATGCTGATTTGCATAGATGGGTGTTTGGTTTGTGTGCTTGTCTTTTCCCATGCATGTTCAGTCTACATGTACATGCTTGTGTGTTTGTGAGGATACATACTCAACAAATCTTTTCCAATCAATCAATCAATCAATCAATCAATCAATCAATCAATCAATCAATCAATCAATTTATTTAAAGTGCAAAATCACCATGCATCATGGTCCCGATACACTTTACAGTAAAGGTAAAAAGTAGGGACATTAAAAAGATCATCAAAGCAAAGTTACAGTAAAAACAAGAACATTAAAAGAGCAAAGTTAAAAGGATGCTTGAAAAAGTAATAATCTAAGGTAGGCCGTAAAATAATGAATAGAGGTGGGTTTTCAACCTTGATTTAAAATTTTCAACTGAGCTTGCTTCTTTAACATGTAGTGGTAGTGTATTCCAGAGATAAGGAGCATAAGTAAGCAAATGCTCTAAAGCCAAGCGATTTTTTGTTAATTGAAGGAATAACCAGGAAAACAGCATCGAGAGAACGGAGAGGACGAGGGCTTTTTCCAGGGCTTTAGACCAAACCCAAAGAAACAGGATAAAGCAATATGAAGTCTTAGTCATCAACAACAATCTGGGAAACAGGATAGGTTGAGGAGCTGTTTCACAACAGGGCTGCTGCCCAGGGCTGCTGCCCAGGTGATAAATTTACTCTCTGACTTTTAGCCAACCTAAACCCAACTTTAAGCACTTTATGACTCTGTACAATACTGCAACAAAATAACTGCAAGGTCTGTCTAATATAGTTTGGACCCTAAGATAAACTTTAATTGGACAGCACCATAAAATACTTTACGCTTACTTTGCCATAAATATTGCACGACATCATCTAAAGACCTTGATGACACAGCAGTTTGTTCTCTACCACTACATAAACTTTCCAAACCTCTGCAACACTCTTAAACCTTTCCACAGGCTCATCAATTGAGAAAGTGTGCAGCTAAACATTAATTAAGCATTAATCTTTCTGTATTATATTCTGTGGCAACCATTCAGCGCCAAAGGATGTAATGTAATGCAGCAAAAAGGAGAAGTGAAGATGATGGATGGTTTAAGTGTTTTCCTTCATTTTTTGACCATAACTGCATTTATTTCCTAACCATAACCAATGGCTTGACCTTAAAGGACCATACCGGTGGTTTTTGCATGTTTGAGCCCAATAAATACTACCAGTATTGGAAGGGAGTATGGGAGAGTCATCTGAACATTTGATTTTGAAAGATTAGGGGATTTAGTAAAAGGAAATTACAATCCAGGTATAATTATATTTACATCAAAAACATGTTTTGCTAATGCAGAACAGTTGGATATTAATTTAATTAAAAGAAGTAGCAACCTGAAAACTGTTTATGCATACAGTTGGTGAAGTGAAAAGAGAAGCCAACACCTATTAACAAATGACTTTTAAAGCTGTCATCTGAGCAAATCTCTCTCTCTCTCTCTGTTCATATGGACAAGCGAGGTGAGAGCAGAGCAGAAATAGGCGATGATAAGAACATAATGCATGAAAATGTAAAAGCAGACAAAACTGCCACCTCAGTTTGAGAATGTGACCTTTAATTTTCCATTTTCCACAAGAGTGCACAGTGCTGCACGGTGAACACTTTGCTTCATTACATGCAAACCTTGGGGAATTAAACTTCTAATATTAGTAGTTGTGATTTAGACTAAATTCATATTTGCAATTGTGCTGTAACTGTCCTCAGGCCTGCTGACAGAGGTGTGAGGTGACAAGAACAGTGCAGTAAAGGCCAATATGTACTGTATACAAGATGTGCTGTTGGAAAAGTATGACAGTGGTAAAAACAGTGGAGGAACCCATATATAACATATAAACAGTGCAAAGAAGCTAGAAATACAGGAAGTAAACATTTTAATGGAGTCAGAGCAGCACAAAAGGACAGACACATTTATCTGTTTATTTACAAAAATTTTTGAGTCACATTATTAGTACTCAGCCAACACTGACTTGGTATTTTTCTCACCAATTCTTAGAAATTAATTAATTGTCATTCAGACGGTGTGGGTGGTCTGGTGATCACACTAACTACCATGTAAATTTGTTTATTCCAAACTCATAGTCACTGCAAACTAATACTTTTAGGTTGTCAAGCAAATTCCATAGTCCAACAGAACAGGTTGTTTTCAGCTGACATGCTGTCAAAGGCAAAGAAGAGAAAAGATGTGATAGATGTTATGCATGGATAGAAAACACACACCACACACAAAAGATATAAATAAATCTTCTTCTTTTCCTTTCAGCTTTCCCTTCAGGGGTCACCACAGCGAATCATCTGCCTCCATCTAACCCTATCCTCTGCCTCCTCTTCTCTCACACCAACTAACTTCATGTCCTCTTTCACTACATCCATAAATCTCCTCTTTGGTCTTCCTCTAGGCCTCCTGCCTGGCAGTTCCAACCTCAGCATCCTTCTACCGATATGTTCAAATGATATAAATAAATAAATCCTTATTATGAAGCATAATAATTAAAGTGAATGAATATTATTTTCACCAAACCAAATAAAGGAATCAGTGGAATCCTGGATCTTCTGCCACGCTTGTAATCACCTGCAGAGTTTCAATAAATCATTACTTGAGGCATTTGGTGCAAAGCAAACAGTGGTGATCCAGGCTAATGTAGCGTGGTATCTGTCTGATTCATTTAGTAGAAGTATAATTTTCATTTTGGTGGTCAACGTCAAAGTTGTGGGATAGAGTTTGGCCTTTGTGTCTGTTATTTCCTAACAATAAGACTGCTGAAGGATTTTCAGTTCAGGTGTTGGTCAGAAGCCTGTGTGGGATGTTGCTCATCTCGTCTTACACAATATTTGCTGTGAGTTGCTTGGTTGCTCAGCTGCTCAGTTGTGCAATATTGATCACATGGTGGTTTGATATATATTTTGTCTGTACCTGTTTTTGTGACTCACTGTGCACTGCATTGGAGCAGCATGGTAAAGTGTTTTTCACTCTGGGCCTGGATTTATGAAAATAGAGCCAATAATTTTTTTGAGGAGTTGCTTCATAGATGAGTAAAATTTATTGGGAATAAATTATTTCCTACTAAATTCTCAAAGGTTCTTGGAAACATGGATGATTGCTTATAATTATCTCAATATGTTGAGTTATGCCAAATGAAATATCAATAAAATGGATCATTGACACATCCAAGTTTAGATGTAGAGTTTATGTATTTAACTGTCTATTTAAATTCTGAGGGAGATATGCAAATTGAAACAGAAAAGGACTCGTAATTCATGCAAGGTCAAAACCACAACAACCTGAAAGGAATCCATTTATAATGGGAATGCAAAAGCATTTTAAGTGCAAGAAACAGAGGGGAAGGAAGGTAAAAGAAAAGGGAAAGGATGTTTTTCAAGTTTTCAGTTTTAGACAAAGTTTTTTTTTCTTCTGATTTTGGTGGAAAAGTCAAAGGAACAGAACAGCAGAGTGCAGGGCATGAGCTACAGTGCAAAACTGAACAGTGGTCTGGAAGCGAGGGTTACATTCACATTTTGAATGTGATGTAAGCAGACAATCAGGAACAAGGAGGAGGGAGGAGGAGGAGGAAGAGGAGGAGGAGGATGAGATGTGTGTTACTTTATGCAACCTACAACATCTTAAAATGGGATTATATGCAAGTTAACATCTTGGTTTTGTGGATCATTACATAAACAGTTTTTTGCACATGAATGTAAACACACACACACACACACACACACAGAGAGAGAGAGAGAGAGAGAGAGAGAGAGAGAGAGAGAGCACAGCCTGATCATTACCTACCTTTGTATGGCTCTGGGAATTGGTACATTAAAAATGACCTCTGACTGAGCTATTTTCTCTGGGGCACTAACAGCACAACAGCATAACATGCAATAATAAAGTTAATTTCCTTTGACTTGTCATTTACAAAATGTAAATTATACTCTCTCCAGAAGATTCATTTTAACCAACAATTTTAGTTATTTCTCAGAATAATAATCATAGTCATAAATGTATTCATATAGCACTTATCTGAGTTTACAAAATGGTTTTTAATAAAACAAAACATTAAGAACTATAGTGCATTTATGTATTATCAGAGAACTGAAAATGAAGAATACTCTGATGACAGATTCAATGTTTTCTGTGCTTTTTCCCTTTTGGAACCTTCATTTTGACATTCAAAATCAGTGGTAAGTTGTTTTTTTCTGTCTTCAGATTTCATGAATGTGCAATCCTCACATCTTCTTACATCAAACTGTATGCTTTGCATCCTGTGGGAGTTGATGGTGTGCATGTGCATGCCATAGCAAAGTGCACAGAAACTGTGCTTACTGTATGGAGGCTGTATGGAAAATATATAGTATACATTATGCATCGTTTATATCAGTAGTGAAAACTGCATTAGCAAGGAAAGTCTCTGAGGGTTGTGTTTTATACTATTGTACTTGTCCTGAAGTCATAGTCATGTGCACATATATGTACTAATATTCAGTACATGCACATGTCAGCTATACTGACATGCATATTCTCTCACACAAACTGGCTCAAAGAATCTTCTTCTTCTTCTTCTCAAAAAGAATGTGATAAAAAAAAAAGGAGACACATAAAATTCCAAAGTTAAATGTAGAGAGGCAAGGATGGTGTAACGCTCACAGCACTTTGATGACAGAGTTTTAAGAAGAAGGCCTGGTAAGAAATTAGGCTAGACTGCAAAAGAGGCAAGATTCATCATGGCAGTGTACTTCTGCTAGCCTAGCCAAAATAATAATAAAAAACCCCTTCTAGATCTATTCAGTTGCCATACCTAATCCTATACATTAAAAGTGAATTGCATCATGGACTTGAAAACTTTATTGATTTCTACAACCTGAACTGCAATATGCCCACTGCTACACCCAAACCAAAAGAAGACACAAACCCAGCTAAAAAAAAGAAGAAAAAAAAGGGACTCAGATGACCTACAACTGACCGAATAGAGGTTAGTGTTCTACAATCCATCAATAGTTAAATGGACTTACTCATGACATTACATGCCAAAACAAAAGAAATGCAGTGATATCCTGCTTTTGCAGTCTAGCCTAATTTCTTATCAGGCCTTCTTCTTTTTGGATCTTTTTTCTCTTTTCCTTTATTTGCCCTCTGCCCACCTTCACCTCTTTCTGCTCTATTTATCTGTTCTGGTTTGTTTACATCTACATCTATCTTTACACACACACACGCACACCCACATACACATGCACCACCCAATCCAAATGCATGATAACACTATACGTACTGACTCCAGATACCATACCAATTCTAAAACACCTTTATTATCTGTTGTTGACATCATCAGATGATAAAATGACCAACTTGCAAACTACAAAAGAATAAAAACAAAAAACAAAACAAACAAAAAGAAACTAAAATAATGTGAATGCTGTCAGTTGTATCAATTGTGCCAAGGAGTGTGAAGTGTGGTGTGGGGGTGTTTTATGATTCCAAACAAAAAGCCAGGAGATGCATGCATGTGTGAGGAGAAAGAGTGGCCGTTTCCCAAATAATCTCTACACACTTTAATACAGTCTCACTCCACATGAATCCCACTTACAGCCATGAAGGGCTCAGCATACGAAACACTCTGAGAAACCGTGGCATGCTTGCCTCTCTCTATGCAGGAAACACTGGTCACTGTGGGCATTGGTGGACACATTTCTCACTCAGCTGTTGTGTCATATTATCTAATGTTTCTCCCCAAAACAAATAAGCATGTACAATAAAATTTGATATGGTAGTTTACAGTGGACATACTGCAGAATAACAAAGTAACAAATACATTTGTAAATTTAGCTTCATTGCATATTATACCATTTATTTCCTAAACTTCTCAATGAAATTGTACTGTGAGGAAAATGCAGCAAATGTTGATTTTCCTGATCAAAATTATAATCCAGACTTCCTTGTGTGTCCTGCCTTCACCAACTTTTAACTGTAATGAATGGGACTCTCTGCTAAATGTGATTAAAAGATCAAGAAAGAATCGTGTGAGCAATACAAGATGAACATTAGCAGTTAAAGATATAACTATAAATTATAGTCAAATAGACTTCCCCATCATGTTTAACACTGATCACATGAAATTTTTAATCAAATCCTCCCCTAGTTACTTTGTTTGTCTTCACTGTAGAGCTACTAAACAACACTGAAACACTTTGTTTTGCCTGTTTGCAGAGCTGTGCACATGCTTGTTTTGCCTTTTAAAATATGCCATCCTGTTGGCATCTCAGAACATATATTGTACACCTTTCTTCCTTTCTCCATTTTTTTTTTTTTTTTT
>VXCM01000305.1:152699-179694 GCA_014773175.1 Lucifuga dentata
AAAAAAAAAAAAAAAAAAAAAAAAAAAAAAAAAAAAAAAAAAAAAAAAAGTTAACAAAAGGGAGGCAAGATGGCAGGCAGGAGGGATGAACCTTCTCATGCTGACAGAACTGATTATCAGTCAACCATTTTTTTAACAGACATTTGGAAGTATTGTATGTGTTCTGCTCTCTGATACTGATGGGAAAAGAATTCCTTTAGTGTGCAGCTCTTACAGAAAATGCAGACAGCAAAGGAACTAGGAATTTCTTTATTCCTCCATTCCTGCCTGCATTTACTGTAAGTAGTGTACCCATTAATCTGGCCATCTGTCCATCCACCCATTAGTCCATGCTTTTTTCTCTACCTATTCATTTCTCCCTAAAATCATTACCCAATCTCATTCCAAATCTCCCTGTTCTTCCCTCTCTGCTCCCCCTTTCTTCATGCAGATGACAGAAAACATGTAGAGAAGTTTTGCCAGGACAGGAGGACAGTAGACACATGACTCACTCTCAAATGGCAACATTTCAGTGTTGGCTTTGGTGAAATGTCAGCTTAATCATGAAATAGGCCTGCTTCTCCACCCTGTGGGCAGATTTGCATGGAGACAGGATTTGACATAGTGTAGCAGTGGTTCAGAAAATCCTTTATGTAACCATGCGTACCCGTCTGACCTTATGCTCACAAACAAAACATTACACTGGGATATTATAACCTAATAGTGACACATTGGGTGGAGCTAGAGAAATGAGGTGGCGCTTAGGGTGGCAAGCTGTACACCACCATGTGTGAAATCTCTATTCATGTCTGTTTAACTCCAAAGACGAGTTTGAACAATTCACCAGATAGGAAGAATGGAAGAATCTTCAAGAGCAGATTCATTATAATCAGAATAAAAGGTGTCTCTATTTATAGGACATCAAAGGTAGATGGGTGTGTTGATGTAAAGCTGCCTGAGGAGAACAACAGCATCTCCTCTGACAGAACTCCCACTGTGCATGTTTTGCTGTGGAAGAAAGAGAGAGAGCAAGAGAGAAAACATGTGGACATCGTAATTGCAGGAAGGACAAAAATCTCCTGACAGTTTGACTTCCGTTTACATTCACAGTGTGACTGGCAAGTGAAAACGATCAGTGACTGATGTATTTCTTGGCATAAACACTGGCAGAATATGTAAGTACATATGTATGAATGAATGCTCCTGTCATGTTTATATTTAGTTGCGTCCAAGACAAAAATCCACATACTGTGTGACAAGAAGCAGCTGCTCGAAGTTTAATTCCAATGAATTGCAGTTTTCTGTAAATACATAATAGAAGCACATAAAAATTAACAGGCTTGTGTTTAATTTTGTTATTAAAATCCAATGAGAATAACTTAGAAACATCCAACTGTTTGTAGTTTTGTAGTAATGTGTCAGTCTTCACTTCCATGAAAAATTTCAAAACAAGAACTATAAAGATCAAATATACAAACCCCATAGTGTGGATCAAACGATGCCTCTCATTTCATTATTCTTTCCATCAGTCTTCATTTGAATTTAGGTCAACACGGATTGGATGTCTTACACGCAAGAAAATGGCACTGTAGCGCAAACAGCAGAGTTGGAGTTTTCTGTCTGAAAGTGAATTCTTTTAAATAATTTTTGGTACAGATCTGCCATCAGGTCTTGCTTTTGACCTGCAGCCACCTGCTGCATGAAATCCTATCATCTAAGACTTTGAAAATTGCAATTAAACGACAAACCTTTTCACATGAAAATGACATTTCATGAAACCATTGGGGCCTATTGTTGGAAAGCTATAACTCTGGTGGCATTACTGTATGCCCTTGTTGTGTCATATTATTACTCTACCCTCACCTCACAGCATTGCCCTATTAGTGAGCATCTATAATCCAGACAAGGCAGACACCTGGGTCAAGGACAGTTATTTATATCATGAACTGTGTCCAATTAAGTCAACACATCAACCTGAAACTGTCTCTGGCTAATGGGGTTCCATCAGCATGAAAGATGGCTTGATAAATATCAAAGGGGATGACAGAAAACAGAAGAGACAGATTGATATTAATGATAATGCAGAGGATCATTTAGATGGAGGTGTTTTGCTGCTCAGAGCAGGTATGCATGGATCAAAGAGTCAACGTGGTTCACTTAACAAAATTATCAAGCTGCATTAATTTTTGATTTTGGTCTCTCCCCAGAGAATGAGTTGTTATATAGAGAGTTTAGATGATCAATCACAATGTGTTCACTGACGCCGTGCTTATGATCCTGGTCCTCGGAGGCTTTACAAAAGGTTTTGACAGATTTTCAGTGCTTAATAGTTATTCTGGTGCAGAAACTGCTTCAGCCAAACTCAACTCGTAATTAAAATGTGTCCACATTTCTTCTCCAGTCCACAGGGGCTCAAAGAGAATTTATTTTCCAGAAAAAAAAAGTGTTTACAACCCCTAATTTCTCAATAAGAAAACTTTCTCTCATATATATTTTTTATTCCATTAACCTGTTAGGTAGGGAATGATGAAGGACCCTCTGAGATACTCTCCAAATAGCTAAAACAATCTTTGGATTGTTACACAAAGGCAGAGTAACTCAGTCTTGGAGACAACTTGATCAAAATCAAAGCTGCAGACTTAGGTGACCAAGGATTTCCCATACATGTGAAATGATTCTCTAAGTTTTTCCCATCTGGACATTAACAGTGCCAATGAAAGTATCAGTGAAATGTACATCCTCTTTAGAATTCTAATGTTTTGATGTTAAAACAGTCAGCTAAAGTGCAATAGAAAGAGTAAAGAGACAGGTGTATATTTGGAGAAAGTATTCGAGATCCCTGTATGTTATCCTTCCATGTTCCCACCCCATCCTGAACATATTCTCCCCAAGCGTGTGTCAACATGTCCATAATAGGAAGAATACCTCCATAAATCTAACCTCCTGTCATTTCCAAGTGAAAGATGGAATGGCAAAGATTCCTACTGAGATCTCTTTAACACACATGGACATATCACTCTCTTTCAGCAGGAGCATCAAGGCTCCAGGGCTCTATGAAATGCCACCAGGACAGTTGATTGATTCCCTCCTCCTGGATTAATCTAGATAGAGACTGTGTGTGGTGTGTGAGTCAGAGAGAAAGAGTGTGTGATAGAGACTCCAGTGATCTACAGCTTGTTTAGATCCTCATTTCCCAGAGTTTGTAGCTCTCTTCCATCAATTCGCAGACAGGGAGCCAAGGCTTTGTACTCTTCTCCGTGGCAGCCTAATTCATCCTCACATGGAAAAGGTAAAGACTTCCTCTGTCTGCATCAACAGGTCCAAAGGCAGTTCATTATTATCTCTTTGATCCGTACTCCGTGTTTTTATTATCTTCTGTTTATTGTGTGGATTATGTGCTGTTGCCTTTTGTTTTAATGCATCAGCTACTCTCACAGAAAATGGATCCTCCTCAATCTAAGTAAAGGTTAAATAGGTCAAAAAGAAGCGTTGGGAAGAAAATAACCTTATTACAAGATATGCATCCACCCACACGGATATGCAGGCAAACACAAGCAAGCATAAGTAGGCACTGATTTGGCACACTTGCACTCCTACACACACTCTCAGACTCATTTTATTATAGGGCATCCTACAATTTAGACAGATTTAAATGAAGAGGCTGTGTTCCTCCAAACAGATGGTGATGAAAGAACCTTTTTTGGATATCGCTCCTCTGTGAGCACAAGGTGCAGCTGGAGCAGGTGTGCATCGATAAAACAAGCCAGAGCTCGAGGCAGGTTTGCACTTCATTACATCCAGCTGTGCATTTGTAGCTCTGACAGACCAGCACCTCTCTGATGAACACAGATGGCCAATTACAAATGATGACAAATCAGGTTGGATTTTGTAAAGGAGGTAGTGTTATTGTGAAGTGGGTAGTAATGACAGGCTTTTATGTTTTGTCATGGCCAGCTCATAGGATCTGACAAATAATGGGTTAGATGCAAGGAATTCTAACAAATAGATTGTAGCCAGTGAAATCAGTGGTGTAAGAGAGTGGATGAGTGAAGAATATGGTGGGTGAGGGTGGCTGAAAGCTATAAAACAAAGCAGCAGCTGAGGAAAAAGAGGATCTCTAACAGGACTAAGATGGCAGCTTTTATAGCACTTGGAAGCATTGGACCCAGGTGATCCCAGTTGCAAAGACGGCACAACTCCGCCTACTTGTTTCTCCAGAGAATGATCAGGAGAATGATCAGGACACAGAAACACAAATGAAGCAGGCAGTGTCATAGTTTGGCTAGAATATCCTGGCTTGTTGCATTAGATAAATGCAAGCCTCGATGATTGGCTCCAGCCTTGTTTTTGGTTAGTTATGTATTAAAATAGCCTGTCTGACATTTATGCATGAGTAATTTAATGGAAATATAACTTAATGGAAATATAAATGGATATACAAGATATAATTTCATACTTCCTGAAAATGTCATATCACCTTATATCTGACAGATCATTTATAAATCACAAAGTTAAATGGTTTTTAATTTCTCCAATGAATAGATTATCAACATAACCAGGTAAACTGCCTGTTTATGTGGGAATCAGCATAACTGACTCACCTTGAATTTGTTGAAATTAACTGTCAGACATAATGGAATAGCCTAAATCATGGAACAATGCAATTGGACTGAATATCATTGGGAAATCTTACTTCATTTCACCACGTTGCCATCTGTATTGCCAAATGTTCTTGTCTCCAATATGTTCATAAACAGCTGTAAGGGAGTTGGCTGCCTTTCAAAATGTACTTCCTTTCAAATCTACTGAGGATGGCTTTTTTTTTTTTTTTTTTNTTTTTTTTTTTTTTTTTTGGCATGGTGGAGTGCTTTGCAAAATTGGAAAAGTTCTGCCTTTCAGAAAAGTGCTCTGTTATGTCAAGATGACCAATCACAATGAGAAGAACATACTGCTCTGGAGATCCAACAGCAACACAGACGTCCCTGTTGAGAGGCTGGTATTGGAATGTTAAATGCCCCTTTTTTGTTGTCTTTATGGAAGATGTCATGTACACACAATCATCTTTATTATTAAATGTCTCTGTGCAACAGGAGCACCTACCTCAACACTGCCCATCTTGAATGCTAAAGTCAAAGCGAGCTACTTCCTCTCTGCCCTGAAAATAGTAGCTAGCTAGAGAGCGAACTGAAATTACTGCCAAACTGCATATTGTTGGTTACAATGCCAATTTTTCCTTTAAAAATAACTCTCTACAGAGTTTTTTCTATTTAAAAGGTGCCACGCGTGACATGCATGGTAAACCTGAAGAGAGTCAAATTAGTCAAATTGGAGGAAAACACCTGTGTTTGTTTGCAGGCCCTTCAAATGTCCCATGATAAAACTGTTATGTAAGCATTCTAAATGAGCTGTGAGTCACTTATTTCATTTTAGGCAACCAGTGAATATGGAAGTGAATCACAGGCCACGGTGGTGAAATGCTCCCTACCATGTAGACTTTTAGTGCAATTAGAATGTTGTTGTATGCTACATTAGAGGCTTCAGTGACAAATGACTTAACAAGCTACACAGGGAGTCCTAATTATTCTACAATTAGAAATGTAATTATAGGCTGGTTCAACTGCTTGCTTGCTAGCTGGCTAGCCATGTGAGCGAGCAAAGACAGAGTGAACTTCAGCTTTAGCTGCCAGCTAATCTGTCACATGTGGAAAGGAAGAGTACCTTCCAATCAGAGCCTCACCAAATAAAATTGTGGACTGCAGTGAAGAGAGTTGCAGCTCTGTGGTTTGTAATCCATCACTGTTGAGCCACACTGGTTAAAAATTTCTTGAAGCACAAAAAAGCCTGTGGGTTTACTTGTTGAAAAAAAGTGTATACCCAGTATCAGACTAATCTCAAAGTATTACTCAGTGCTTATAAAGGAATGAAATCTCTTGATTACATCATCACTTTTTGCCTCTGACCCCAGCAGTAGCAGTAATTGCAGTATCAGTAGTTCGTTGTGGGATTTCTCCCTCTCTCTGCTATTTCAGATTGAGTAAACACTAAATATGTTGTAAAGTGCCATTCATTTTCAAGTTCTGCATACACATTCTAAGAAACCTTTAACAAACAGAATAATTTTGGAAATATTGGCATTTATCTTCCTTGACAATGACTTCACAATGCAAACCAGAAAGAAATCACTTCCATCAGATAAACTATTCCAGTAGCTTTGGCCAGGTGTGTGACTATTGTTCTAAACTAGAAAATACCTTTTCTAACTTTGGGATAGACATTAGCATAATTTCAGTCTGAAACATCCAAGGACATGGGAATAATGTATCTGTTTGTGATACTATTGATCCCTGAGGATGACAATTCATCCTTTTGACTGAAGTGTAGGTCAGGTGGAGAAATGACATGGATTCAGAGCCCGGTTGTAGGCAGACTCACTGCATCATAGAGAACATGCAAGGTACTCTCACATCTATTGCATGCTTGTATATCTAAAACATACCCATTGTGATATTTCAAGCATGTCTACAATGAATTTGATGAAGTGATGAGAGCCCTCCATTCCATACTACCAGATGACATTGTGAGAGTAGCCCTGCCTCACTTGAAAAGAGCAACAAAATGAGTGATCATATTGTTCATTGTTTCCGGGTCAGAGAGAGAGAGAGAGAAAGAGAGAGAGAGAGAGAGAGAGAGAGAGAGAGAGAGAGAGAGAGAGTGTGTGTGTGTGTGTGTGCCAAGCTTTCAGGCAGTGTTGGAGCTCATACACTGCAGTACAGTAATGAGGCTCTGCCTTGTGCCAGTGATGACAGATGAAGGCTAAGAGGGTAAAACCCTCTGAACCCCACCCTGGGCTTTGGATGACCTGCCAGACCAGCAGCCTTTAACCATTCCAAGGTTCGGTCCTGAACTTTGGTGGCTTTCGGCTACATTTCATGTTGATTTCCAAACTACAAACCAGAATTTGGAAGCAATGTGAGCAGTCCAAAGTACTGTTTGTGTATGACATATCTCAAAAAGGAGCTTAATTTATGGATCCTACTTCACAGACCCATGGTATTTTAAAAATCGAATGTTTTAGATGACATACTTTGTGGGTAATAATTTACTTTTTACACCGTAATTTACTAATTTACACAATAATTTACTTTTTACACCTAATTTACAAATTTACACCATAATTTACTTTATGGTGCTTTTAAATTCTTTGTATCTTCTCCAAATGCAGCCCAACCAACATGATAGATAATCAAATCAGGGCACATCTTAAGGCAACACAAAAGAAACAAAGAATCTCCAACACATTTGGGATCAGACTTTTAATTGGACTTAAATTCACATAAATAACATTGGTTCATATATTTTGTATATTATACAATTTTATATAATATATATTTCCCCCATGATTTACATTCCTCTCTGGCTAAATTTTTCTTTGTTATATCTATGGAAACGTAAAGCCTTGCATGACTGCAATGCTGCTCTTTTTGTGCTGTTTATTAAGGTCCAAATACCAAAAAGGAGAGGAGTAAAATATAATTTACCAAGTAACACAAACAGAAAAGCAAAACTGAAAATCTACTGTATTGCCTCTAGGATATTATACTGCACTACAAGGAGTTGGTAGCTACTGAAAACCATTACACCAGATATATTTTACTGATTGATTTGTGACACAAAAGAAAAGAAAAACCACTGCAAACTATCTGATATGCATGGCAATGAGCATGTCATGTCTGAATGTTCTTGTCGTGGTATTTTTTTTATTTATTTTTTTGCAAAAAATGCCAAAACTTGATCTGAAATAAACCCCACACGAAATATGGAAAGAGTTATGAACCTGCTGAAAGGTCACGTAAGCATGCAGCGACCCAGCCAGCGCACTTGCACAGATGAGTTGAGCTTGTCAGTTCAGATCACAAATCAACAAATGTAATGGGTGACTGACATTCACCAGGGTGGATGGATATTTAGAATCCAGTTAACAGTCACTAATCTCCCTCACCGAAAAATAATTTTAACCAGTAGATTATCTTTATTGTCTGTAGTTCTCATGCAATCAATAACACAATCAGATTTTCATACAATTCCAGGTTTATAATTGTGTTTTCAGTTTGTTTCACTGGATCTTTGCTCTCATCAGGTAATTAGTTAAGAAATCAGTGTTAGTTTGCAGGGTTTCGGAGTTTTTTCTTGGCTGAGAGAAGCAAATTGTATCATCTAAATGATAAATGTTCCTTGGTATTTAACATTAAACTGCATAACTGGTGATGTGTAAACAGACTGAAAATGGTCATGTGGTGCCAGCAGTAATGTTCCCAGGCTTTTACCAACTTGGTGGTATGTAAAAATGATGCTCCTTTTTCCAACAGAAACTTTAAGTGTGACTCATACCTTTTCCTATTGAAAGCTTCTTTATCCTGCATATAATACAAATTTGATTGTCTAAATCAGAACCCAAAGGCCTTCAAATTCAAAGAGCAAACACTGAATTCAGCTACAGCTGTTCCTTGACAAGTGAAGTTCAAGGTGAGATAAAATTCAGGTGAGTAAGTATACGAGATGACAAACAGGATTTGGTGAAGTTTAATTACCTAGTGAACTGATGTGGGACCCTACGATGTATCATGCACTATTACGACAAGGTCAACTGAAACAAAACATACCTGTTCGCTGGAGTATGTGTGTGTTTGAGTGTGTGTTAAACCACGGAGGAAAACACAATCATGCCGTGACATTGCAACAGACAGCAAGGTAAAGTGTTAACCCCCTCCTTCCCTGAATAATCAACAAAGTGAACTTTTTTCAGCTGTTATTTGTCATCATTTCACTGTGATAAAAATCACAAAAACATCATCATAATCAGAATCCCTTTTCTAAACAAGCTAAATGTACTATGTGTTATGAAAAAAAAAGCAGTGTGGAGGGAAGGTCGCATCACTGGTGTTCAAAACATAGTGAAAAATCATTTTATATCTTATAACCAATCAGTCAATATGAGTTATTTAGTAACTGTGAGTGGGGTTTCTCAGCAGTAGCGCTAGTTGTCACTTTCCCTCCCTATCATAACCCTGCAACTCAGTTCCATCTTCCCTAACACTCACAGAAGAGAAAGTGTTACTTAAAAAAGTGCATCACGAATAGGTTGAGATTTATAATAAAAGTAAACTATCTTGTTTTTCATAAATAATCAACACATTTTCCTCTAATATTCAATAAACCTCTTATGATACAAGTCGAGTAGTCACATGATGCAAATTCACCTCCTGTGATCTTGTTAATATCTGGGAGCAACAAAATGCTTCCTGAACTTGGAAGCTAACACCCACCAATGAAAAACAAGATTGCTAAGTTAAATTTGGTGGAAAGATCAAAGAAGAAAAGGAAATTTTGTCACAAGCAGTTCAGCTACTGATGCTGTAAGACATGAATAGTGACAGGATGCTTTGTAATGCACACTTTGGCACATTATAACACAAAATGCATTATCATGGTAGAAACCTTTAGCCTCCACATTCCAACAAGGCACTACTACATTAGACTTCTCATTAAATCTGCATACTTTTGTATACCTATCACCCAATGCTGATGTGACAGAAATGGGCATTTATTGTAAACTGAAATGAACATATTTGAAAGACCTTCATAATCGGTGCCTTGAACCGAGACACTGGATTACAACCAGAGTTTCTGCAAAACCACCCTGTTTCATTGCTTATTCTTGTTTATTGCATGCACAGCATTACAAAATCTCACTATTTGTGTGTTGTAGCATGAAACTCTGAAACGCTGTGACAATAACATTTCCTCTTTGATCTCCTGCCTAGGAACAAAACGATGAAATATAAATCAACAAGGAAGACCTTAATTGGTAAAACCAAGAGTCCAGCCCTGCCTAGTTACAGACAAAGCCATTTTCCTCAATGACTCCAGGGCATCAGATATTTAAAAGACCTTGTTCCAACAGTATGCCATTCACTGATGGATTTGAAAACCAATGGATGGCTTTAGAGTAAAAGGACCGACACGTCTCCAGACTGATGTGCATATTTCCAACACTTTCTATACCCAGAAGCAAGTAAGTAGCTCACACTCAAGCAGTAATCAGCCACACTGGCTCTGTCTTTCAGCTTCAAATCAAGCTCCAGTCACTGGGACTGAGTGGCCTCTGTTCGGTCATAAGTGGGCCTTTGTTCAGTGCAACGCCTTCATCCCGGTCAAGTATGGTGACTCTTGACGGCAGAGGCCCATCTGCTGCTGTTGCAGCTCTTGATCTGGGGACAAGCTATCAACAAAGTCGGGGACGGGAAGCCCTGAGAGGATCATGATTGACTTGTTCCAAATCATGAAAGTAGGTACAACTGGCAGGAGGAAGGAGATGTCGAAGGTGTGAATGTGCTGGGAGTTCATGGCATCATAGAAAGACAGTGAGTTGTTGTCATAGTCTAATAGGATGCCCAACCGCCGCAGCTGCAAGCTTGCCTCCACCAGCATCTCCTTGCCATCGTGGCGCACCACAAAATTGTTGTTACAGCGCGAGAATACCCATGAAGATGAGTTCTTACCGCTCCACTCATTTTTTGGGGCAGATTTGTAAGCCACACCAATGGCATACCTGTAGGGAAAGAACATTTTGGAATGCATTAGTGATGTGAAACTAGCGTCCTCCCTAATGAATTTCCTTGCACAGTCAAGCTACCTCTGCTGAGGACACACAAGATAAGCACGGGCCCTGTGGGTCTTTCCTGCATAAGGAAGTCTACTCTAGAGCCAATTAGTGAAAAGAATATAATTAGGATAAGAGGATACAATGTGTGCGGTGAGTGAGTTACACAACTCATGTGTGTGTGGGTTTGAGTTCATAACAGCCTTGAATAAACTCCCTAAAGAGAGATATTTTGGTTTACTAGTCCCAGTGCAGGCTTCACTCTTATATAATGCACTCCTTTGTGTGTGTGTGTCTCACCATGTGGAAGCTCCGAGCAAAACCTCCCAATAGTGGCACCCGCTGTCAATAAAGACGTTGCCGGCAGCACCGTACGAGCCCGTTCCGCTGAATCGCTCTGGGGTNCCCGCTGTCAATAAAGACGTTGCCGGCAGCACCGTACGAGCCCGTTCCGCTGAATCGCTCTGGGGTGTGGCTCTTCTTCAGAGAGCTCTCATCTTTCTCCATGGTCAGGCAGTCGTTGGACAGACGCAGCTTCTTATGGGCCGTCTTTGGGTCCAGCTTGAAGGGCTGACCTGAAAGGACAGAGAATTTATGTTTGAAAGAGGTTTGCTGTTGTGTTGTGGCAGATAATGCCACTAATAGTAACAGTCATTGCATGAAATAATGCAATGACTGCATCATCATCATCATCATCATCATCATCATCATCATCATTGTCATCACTATCACTGTCATCATTATCATCGTCTTTAGTTATAGCACCAAACAAGCACTACAAAGTACCGAAAGGCATGAAAACAGAAATAATGCATCATATGAAAACAATAAATTAAAAAGTAAACATTTAAAAGGAAATGTATTTGGAAAAAGTAGACAAATAATCAAAAGAACAGGGCAAACTCAAAAACACTAAAGTATGCAAGTTAATTTGTTCACTTCCTGTATTTATTTACTGTAATCAGTATATGTTATTTTCCAGCATTTTCATCTGCAATTTTTTCCTAATCATGTTTGAATAGTATGAGAAAATAAACTGTAATTGTGTAAAATTTAGATTTAACTAAGACTTCCAAAAACTAGGGCCATGGAAAAGATATGCCAAAAAATAAATAAATAAATAAATAAGTAAAAGGTCTATGGTTACATAAACCTTTCAATATTTCAAATTATGTTCTGTGACAAATGTCTATTAATATCTCAGAATTGGACGTTCGATCTTTACTCTGATAGCTTTGTATTACGATTAATCAAAGGTAACAGTGTATTGATTCATGGAGATTATTTTATTTATTAAAGACACAATTTAATAATCTACCATGGGAACTCTGAGTCGAGCCGAAACAAAAAGCCATCATTGCTGGATTAGTGTTGTAGAGATTTACAGCCTGATGTTCTGAGTCAAGTTAAAAAAAAAATACAGTGCAGGCTAGTGAGTCACAGTGATGATTACCTGCATCTGCTCTTTAAATTTTTCAGCAATAACATCTTTCCTATAGGAAGCATAGGAGCTTAAGAGAAATGTAGACTTTATTTTGGAAACAAGTCTGACAACACTACTCAGACATCGTCCCATTTGTTTATGGTGTTAGATGAAGATATCAAACTAATTTCATATGAGGGATGATGTTAGAAATCATCGCCACTTTTTGACAGATTTTCATTTATCTGTAATATTCTTGCTGTGTTGTGTTCATGACCACATGATAGTTTCAAAGAGAAAAAATGTAGAAAATGGAGTATAAAATAGAATAGATAGACGAATAAAAAACAGAGAAAGATTAGATGTTGGAGTACTGGCAACAGAAGAGAAACAGAAAATGTGGCACACGCAGAGAACTCAGATGGAGAGAAAGATGAAGAAATGTTCAAACTATAAGGGTGACAGTCCAAACTTCAAAGCCGTTTGCAGCATTTGGTGAAAACGCTCCATAACTGGAAGAATCCATCCAGCATTCTCCCATCACAGAAACTTGGGGATTAGCTGAAGAAATAGCTTTCACTTTCCACTGCAGTAACTAGCGGTTAGGCTACTCAGAAGAAATACAGCCATCCATATGCAACAATTCCATTTACAATGACACCTGCAATTTCAGTGTAATGGCTGGAAAATTGAGAGGGTAAAACTAAGTGAGTGACAGAGAAAGTTAAATCGGCAGTGAGGAAGAGATGAGGAGGAGAATTTGTGGGGATAATATGAGGCTGGTATGTATGAGTTTTTAACAATGTCTCTGTGCCTATGTGTGTGTGTGTGTGTGTGTGTGTGTGTGTGTTTTGGCTACTTGGAGGTCATCCACATCCCTCCCAGACCTGACATTTAACTCTGACACCTCTCATTTCATCCCTCAGCCTCCCTGAGCCTCCCACGGCTTAATGAGCGACACAATGAGGACCGCAACTCCTTCTCCTCCTCCCTTGTCTCTCTTTATCTGTCCTTTTCTTCATTTCTTTTCCCCAAATCTCTCTCTTTTCCCTCTACCGTCTCTTCCAATAATCAGCCTGGTGAGTGTGTGTTACTGCATGTGGATATGAGCTGATGAGGCCAATGTGCTGCTGGCAGCCAATTACATTAATGCGCTCTCTTCTTTGAACTGCTTATCGCTGCCAGCGCAGCCATTTCATAATGCTGGGCTCTGTCATGCCTTTCCAGGGGACGGCTCCTGAGAGCCTGGGCTGGGCCAGAGGTTGTGAACATGTGATAGCTGAGGACAAACAGACACACAAAAACAGCATCCACTCAGGCCTTCACACAAGCAGATATAATTGTCCAACTGCAAATGCTTAATACTACTGGGATTCTTGTAAATGGAAATTAAATAAATAATAAATCAGCCATAGTTTTGGAAATTTTCATACAACCTCAGCCACCATCCTATGGGACACCACCACACACAACTGGCCAGCAATGTCAGGTGATTTGATTGTGGGATTTACAGATCCATCATGTAGCACATTTCTGCATGCTATTTTTTTTAGGAACCTGAAAGGCTCGTCTGCTCCCACTGTCACTTAAAAGCTCCTTCGTCTTACATGGATGTCGTTAAATAAACAGCAATTTGAGCCAACTGTGAATTATGCTGGAGTTTGTGGTTGGCATAAAAGTGTAAAGGCCTAATTAGATAACAGTGCGGAATTAGATAACAGCAAGAATGGAGATCATGTAACATGCTTCTCATTTTTATCTGCCTTGAAATTGTTTGAAATGGGGCTGTGCATGGTCAGCTTTCTGTATGCATGCTGGTGTGTGTACCATTTAACCTTGGCCGTAAATAGTAGTTTTGGTGTCATATTGTATGTAACAGAATCTGGGTTTTGTCTTATTACTGTTATTAGTGTTCACACCCCTGTACATAGGAGTGGGGGTGACTTGTTTGGAAATGAGAATAGTGTTGAGCGCCGTCTTGTTACACACACACATAACACGCACATAAATCGTTTTCACAAACACACTGTCGCAGTCAGATTCTAGAGACAACATATCGCACAGATTGCACTTCTTAGAGGTGACTGCTGCGGCTGCTTCCACTCTGCTGTAATACACCAGTAATTAGAGATGATTCCAAACGTCTGCCAAGGTGATAACTGCTCTCTTTTAAACTGCCTTGAAGCTCTGCATTATTACAGACTAGGAAGGATTTAATATAAATGTGTAAAATACTAAAAGAAACAGTGTCGGGGATAAAAACGAGAGAAATAAAGAGGCTTGTGTTAGGGGAACCCTTATAAAAGCAATTTCATTCCAACTTTATTCCGCTGGGTCCCTGAACAGTGGAAAGACTTAAGGGGGGATAGCATCTTACTAATTGACTTTATTTCAATTCAGTCAATTTCATTTACGTTTTTTTTTTCCCCTGGCTTTTTTGCTGAGGGATGTACGAAGCTGCCTGGGTAATGAGTAAAATAGAAAAAAGATCAATTTTACTGAATAAGTGAACAATTACTGCAGTTGAAAGCAACATAAGAGACACGCGGTGTTCTCTTGACACATTGACGGTCGAACAATAACTTATAGTTCTGTTCTGCATAGGTTCTCTACATCCACATAAATTATTACATGTCATTAAAATGCATGGCTGGATGCTGCTTGGCTTCTAATAGCCTGATCCATATGTAATGTGTTATGTAATCCGACGGTGCTGACAGACTCTGGTGAAAATATAGATTTACACTGATGGAACTACAAAGTGCATTAATCATGTGACACTGGCTGAGACTCCCAACAGCTGCACAGCATGAACTCATGGCATTGTGGGTTCAGTTATACTCACTAAGCTTGTTTTACATCTTGAAGAGGTAACATGTAAGTCTACGTTGCTTACTGGTTCATTTTCTGGCTCTTTCTATTGACCTCTTCAAAAAACTGAAAATGTCTTTGTTTAAAGAAAATAAGCAAACACAAAGTCCCTGATCTTCTCCAAATTCACCCTCTAATGAACTCAGCAATGTGTTGACACCCATGTTAGCACAGTGAAAAATTATTTTTAGAGAGGCTTTTGGGTCTACTTAGAATTTCTTCATGATTAAGAAGCCGTTTTTGGAGAGTAAGTTTCTGTGATGGTTCATCTGGGTAAAATTAACTTCTTTTCCCTTAAAGATTCATTATCGGTAAGCCTGGTGGTGTGTGTAAAAACTGATGTGCTGAAAGAGTTTGTAAAAATTTGTTGAAGTTTAAACAATCTTATTTATGTCTTATTGAAGCACTGCAACGTTTTGCTTTACTGCCACCAACTGTTGCATTTTCGGGTCCCAAAATTGTCCATTCATAGAGGGCAAAAGACCATCCATATGGACCTGATGGTTGGGGGGTGGATATCCCCAAATCCAAAAGGTTTAATAGGCTAAATTTACTTATCATTCAAATATCCATCCATTGGTTTGGTAGAATAAGGTAAAACCCTAAACACTGTGGTAGTTCAAGGGTGACAACATGTGTGTTCCTAATGGGTGCCTGTAGATTCTGACAGAAATTCCAAAGGTGGCAAACTTAATTTATTCTGATATTCCAAAAAGATGTGGCTCCACCCATTTGTCAAATCAAGTTAAAATACTTTTTAGTTAAACAAACTCTTTAGAACTATTGTGGCTCATCTTTTTGGAATTCCTAAAATTAAGACCCTCTTGCTGGTTCATAGATCCATTGTTGCATTATGTATTTTCTGGCTGCCTGAGGAGTGGGATCTCCTTTTGAATTGCCTCTCCTGAGGTTTCTTCCATTGTTTTCCTTATATGATGCATTTTTTTTTCCCAGGGAGTTTTTCATTTTCTTCTCAGCAGATCTCAGGCTGGGCTGGGTCAGGAACCGTGTACTATAATAATGCATTATAAGTGATATTGGACAATGCTGTACATAGAAACTTGACACTACTTATTTTTGCTTCACCTCTCCTTCTCCTCCTCCTCTTCTTCTACTTTCCTCACTCCTCTTCTCTCTCCAACTATCTCACTCTCCTCTACCTCCTACTGTTTACTTGAGGGGCTATGTAGTAACTTGAGGCCTGTCATCAGAATGCATGCTGGGTAAATATTATTGCAGGTCTTTTAACAGGAAGTACAGATGTATGTGTATCCCTGAGGCATCTTGACGTGATGTTTTCAGCTTTAGCGGCTTAGACTATGCAGCAACTGGAATCAGGGAATTACACACATTCAAGCACTCACACACACAAGCACATACACACTCACTGCAATGTGTGCTGAGCTCCTACTTCTTACACTTAATATGGACACTTAAAATAGTTTCACAACATAATGGCTAACATCTTTAAGTCCACAGCCTGGTGTTTGTCTCTTAGTACAGCTACTGCCTTAAGGAAGGCTAATCTGCCTGTTCAGATTACTTTGACATGAACAATGTGCAAAATGCAAATGTATCAACAGCCTAGAAATGCAAAAATAGAGCAGCTAAAGACATATTAATCCTGGATTATTGCTGTTAGTGATTTTTTTTCTATGTTATATCATGCTGCAGTACAAAATTTAAAATGGCAAATGTGGATCATAATTAGAGGCTCTGCACTGTGAGACAGGTGAGAATGTAAAACCAAAAGGGCTGCTATTTTTAAGCACACACTGGTGCGTCAACAGAACAGCCTTAACTGTCACTGTGTATAGGTGATTTGGGAAGCTGCAAGGTTTAAGCCCTTTTCCAAATGTGCCAAACATTTTTAAAAAATCAGGCTGAATCTTCATGGTGTTATAATCCTGCAGGGAAGCAAATAATAGTGCATAGAAGAATACAGCCATTGTTCTTGGTCTGGGTGTATGTCCATGTGCATTTTGGTGTCACTGAAGAAATCAAATCCTGTAACACACTTCCACCTTTCTACACAATCAAGTCAGCCAATATGAATGATACTGACCTCTTTTATGGTAAAATTAGAGCAGAGACAATCCATACATAACATATTCAACCATTTAAGAAGCTCCATAAGCTATGATCAATACTTCCTGAGTATATGCTGTGTAGGCTGATGTGGCTTCTTGTTCTTTCAGCTGGGACTCTAAAAAGTTGCTACATTGCTCAGATACAACCTTAATTCAATTCCATACTTATGTTTGCTTTAACTACTTATGTAAATTAAAATTTTTCGGACTGATCAAAAAGTGAGAAATTTTGCCAATCGAATAACTGTACAAAGTATTTTGGAAATTAATTACTCCAAAATGCTACAGTAAAAATGACATGAACATAATGTCATAATGTGTGTGTGTGTATGTGTAGTCCTGGAAATGCTGAACCAAACATGAACGTTTTATTAAAATGTGGTTCTTAAAAAGAAATATAATGCTTATTGTGTTGTCAATCAGAGGATGTGGGATGGACATTTCACTGTCAAATATTGCCATATCCTTGGAAATACACCATAAATAGATAACACAGGGTTTTAGTCTGTATAACAATGAAATTACCATTTAAATTACCATTATCTTGTGTAAAAGCAACATCCTCTCTATTGACTTAAAATATTGATCTATAAAGTGTAAATGGACTGGGAAAATGTAATTTTGTCCATTCGTGTGCATCGTGAGGCCTGGACACAAAGCAGTTATCTGAGGGCACTCATGTCTGCAGACACTCATCCCTGCAAAGAGCTATTTGATGTCACCCTCTCTCACTCTCAATCTGTCACTTTTTTGTCCTTTCATACTCTCTATTTCTCTGTCTTTTTTGTACATTTCTCATTTCGCTTTAGAAATCAGTCATGGAGGAATGTGGTTATGGTTCATTGAGAGGTAACAGCAGAAGTACGGTAACAGCAGCAAGAAGTCATAACACACACACACACACATGCACACACATACATACAACTTAGCCCCTTCTGAAGGACATCATAGTTAATTTATATGTGTTTTAAGAAGATGAGAGTTGCTTCTCATGTCAGCTATGAGTATCTACTAACACAGTGAAGCTTATAGCAAATCCTATCAGCTGCTCATGTTCTTTGGAAGATTGAAATTTAAGTTTGGACTGACCTCAAAAGGTTGTAAAAGCTTTTGGACTTTACAATGCACTTTTAAAAGTCACCTGGATCCAGTGAGCCTGTTGAATAGCACCAGAGGACTGCAGCAGCAGGGCTGTGAAGCTCATAATTTTTTAGGGATACCATTATATGCCTATGGCAGAAAAGGATTTTGACTGTTCTGTCAAATTTTCAGGATTTTTCGAAATGACTGCCACATATATTATATGTTGTTGGGGCAGGAATCGATTAGGAAAATTTGATCGAGATTTTTCAATTGATTTTGAAGCACTTTAGGGATATTTTCTGGCTCTGCTGCTTGAAATCAATAACCTGCACAAGTTATTTCTAGATGTGAAAAACTGTTGACTAGATTATTGAGACCCTAAAAAGCCAAACCAGTAGCAGCAATTTATTGCTGTTTGTTATTTCCCTTTTCACTCCTCCTGCTTCTCAAAAAACAAACACTTACATAACCATGAAATTGCATAAATATGAATGCATATATACACACACATAAAAATGTGTAGATTACAATAATGTATGTGGCCTGTCATAATCTCCTTAGCATGAGACACCAAGTTATACTGAGAGAACGGTGTTGCGACAGTTAGACAGATGGCATAAAGACATCAAGGAAAGGGCAAGAGAGGAAGAGATCATATGCCATCACCAGAGGAAAGCCAAGAGAGGCATTACAGGGGGACATAAAAAGTCTGAGGCCAAGACAGGATAATCACAGAAAGAGAATTAAATTTACTAATTATTGTCAAGATACAAGAGTAGCCGGCGTCTGCATCCTTGATTAACAGTCCTCACTCCCTTTTTGTGAAGCAGAGGCTTTTGATGCAAAACTTCAGGTGCTTGAACAACCTTTTCTGGATTCTAGGCTTAGTTCTCAAATTGAAAATTGTTTCCTAAAGCTTCAAATACATCTATTTATGCAATAAACTGCCATGGAGGTGGCTATGGGATAGAACTCAAATGCAGGCTCAAACAGGTAAATGTAGATAGACTGTCTTTAATTTTGATGTGGCAGAAAATGCAAAGGGAATGGTTCAAGGTCAGGATCAACTAATAGGCTTTCAGGCAAACAGATCCAATAATCGCTGAGGCAGATAATCATAAAACTGATGAAAGAGTAGGGTCAGAATGCACAAAACTGAAAACAGGTAGATAGGCAAACAGAATCAAAAAAGGGCTGAAATAGATAATCAAAAATTCCAATAATACAGAAAACTGGAACAAACAGGCTACAGGTAAACAGCATACAGTAACAGATAAATGTCTAGATTCTCATGCTAAGCAAACAAGACGATCTGGCAAAGAATAAGGGAAGCAGGCTGGTTTTTATGCTGCTGGGCTGATGAGTGGGAATGGCAACAGGTGTGTCAGTTAGGTGACATGAGACTTGAGACTTTTTTAAAGAAATGAACACACACCTGATTTTCACAAACTTAAGTTCACAATCTTAGACTTAGTGCAGCAGTTTCAGTTAAATACAGCTGCCAAATGCTTAGCAGTGCACCCCTGCGCTTGCTTTTATGCCACGCTGACACAGTTAGCTGCATTCAAATTCATTTCACTGATATACTTTGGGTGTACTTAGAACTAACTCCTTTGAACAGAAATGCTTGTGATGTGTGACTTTCCAGTATCTGTGTTACTTGTCACTGCCTTCTGCGCTTTGCATGCTTCTGCTAGAAATATGATGAGCTTAGGCTAAAAGCCTTGAGAGCCTCTCATCCTAAAAATGTGACAGCTAAACCCTCCGATTGAGCAACGACAGAAAGAGAGGATTTGAGTGCAAGGAAAGAAGTTGTATTTCTCAGCTAAAAAAAAAAAAAAANAAAAAAAAAAAAAAACCCTTGCTACTGGAATTAGTTTGCAGCAGAATCTTAAGAGAGAAACGGAATAAGTCAAAGTGAGATATTCATGATCAGTTTTGTTGTGACCTATTTCCATCGCAAAACGCTGCTCGGCTTCAGCGGAATGGATGGCTGAGGTGTGTGAATACAAACTCCACTGAGAAAATGAGAAAGAGAGTGGGAGACTAGCAAAAGCACAAGGGACCAAGAGACAGAGGCAGACATGTGACCTGACGTGCAGACACACACATGGAGCAGGTGCCACGATGCAAACCACAATGCTAACAATACTGACTGGTTTTTTTTTTTTTTTTTNTTTTTTTTTTTTTTTTTGGTCTTGCTTGACGGAAACCTCACACTGGAGAAAAATGCTGGTTGCCAATCACGGGCTCAAAATCTCAGCCAAACTGGGCTGTGGGTGGACAAGCTTTCACCCCCCTGAGCACACTGGCTGCCAGAAAAAAATAAAAGGAAGAAAAGAGGAGTGAATGACAGTNACCCCCCTGAGCACACTGGCTGCCAGAAAAAAATAAAAGGAAGAAAAGAGGAGTGAATGACAGTGGGAGTATAGGGGGACCAGAGACGGACTGAGAGGGAGATTATCTTTCAGCATTAGACCAGTGTAAGAGTCTGACCACTGTGGACTGGGATAAAAAGCTACTGGCAATCAGCATTGGCAACTGAAGGAGGCAGAAAGAGGGACAGAGAGAGAGAGAGAGAGAGAGAGAGAGAATGTTATAAAACAAACAGCTCTTGGATGTTTTTATATTATATGATAATTAGAGATAGGGATGAGGAGCTGTGACAGTGAGCTGAACTGCCAGTTGTAGATACTCTGCGCTTTACCTCTCCACCCTCCCAAACTTCATGTCACCCCCACATCACACTGAGGCTGTAATCCTCTCTAATGCCATAAGAGTTATAGAGCCGCCACGCTCAATTTTCCACAGACCTACTTAGCGAGCGAGAGAGAGGGAGATAGACGGCAAGGGGAAAGAGAGGGAGAGATCCTGCTGTGACTGCTGCAGTTCCCCATACACCTGTTTTACCCAGCAGAAAGTGTCCAGATTACAGTTAATCCAAAACGCCACAGTGAGAATCCTGACAGGACCTAAAAGGAGCTGGCATATTATCTTCATTTTAGCCTCACTTCACTAATAGTGCAATTTACTGACACAGCTGCATGGTACGCAAATGCAAAACAGAGCCCTGCGTGATGCGTTTGTGTTCTCACTTCACTGTAGATCTCCTCAGCCAGCTAAAAAGTTTCCGATGATTATAGTGTTGAAAGAACACGTTGTGCTTCTATACTTTGACTGACCTAAATCTTAAATGCCTAATGCATGTTTTTTAAATTCAGAATAGAAATATTCCAGCAAGCCTAAGAGGCAAAACTACATAATTGATAGGGAAAAGTTTTATTACATGCTTGACCTGATATCTTATGTATAATGGCTGATTAGTGATGATAAGCTGCAAGCAGTTAAGATGACATTCACCTCAGTCAATGAAATCCAATTCTGCGCTTATCATTTATTTAAAAATGGCAGATCTCAGGAAACATAAAACTTTACACAGTGAATGAAGCTCTATGATTTGTGGCTATGCTGTCATGGTGTATTAGATAGATTTAGAATTATTTAGTTTTATTTGGCAACAAAGTACGTTTAGAGGCCATATTGATTCTTTGTTGTCATTCTGCATAGTGCAACTGTCACACGAGAAGGACATGATCCAAGACATGACACAGAGGATGTCCAAAACCCAAAGACTGGGATGCATGAAATAACTTAAAGGACGATACCAGTGGTTTTACATGTTTGAGCCCAATATATACAGTACAGCCCACATACATGTTATGTTACTGCCAACCATCTTCCAAAACATACTACTGGACCGGTAAATATTAGAATTGTTTTTCCTACCATCCAAACTGTCAGTGGTTTCAGTTTATTCCAGTATGCTATTAAAATCAACTTGTAGAGACGTGAAACATGCTTAAGATAAGTAATCCATCACAGCAAACCCTACGTTGATAACATTTTTTTGTTGAAGTAACTTTATTTAACCTGTCAGAACTGTATGGATGAAAATGTACGTCTTTTATTGATGTATGTCTTTTAAAACCCTATTTTGATGTACATGTTAGCAGGCAAAACATTAAATTTTAAGGTGGGTGTAAAATGTGAATTTTGATTTTGAAAGATCAGGAGATTTGGCAAAACAGCAGAAAATCTACATGATGTGCATGTGGGTAATATTTATTGGGCTTAAACATGCAAAATCACAGGTTTGTCCTTTAAGGCAATAGTTCAAAATGATATATTTAATTGTAGACTAAAATGATTCAGTGAAGCTCTAAATGGGACATGTACTGAGTGTTTTGAGTGGTTAAGCAATCAAAATCTAATCTAAATCTAATAGTAGTTATCATCTCCAGCCTCCTGGGAGAAGCTTTATGCAGAGACAGCCTGTGTGTTAGCTTGCAAAAATGATGTAAAATGAAGCGAGCATGTAGTCTTTAAATTGTACAAAACATCAAACACAACATTAACAAGGCTTGCAAATGTCCATAGAAAAGAAGGCAGAATTGCCACATGGGCCTTTACTTACTGTTGGTTTTGAGGCGGGCTGGCTCACTGTTGCGGTTTCCTGCCTGGTTTATAGCCTTGACAAAGAAGATATAACGGGTGCCGCTCTGCAGGCCGTGCACTGTGTAATGGTTCTGCTTGATGTTGGGTACGATCATCCAGCTGTCTGCTGAGTTGTACAAACCTGGCAGAGGCATGCAAGCACACACACAAACACACACACATCATTATTAACCGAAGTGTGCAGATGCTTTTTGGTTAAGTCGACAATTCTTTCTGTAATATTAGAAAGAGCAAAAAAAATCCTCCACAAAATCTGACCAGACCAGCGTTGTGTTCTCTTTTGGGATTCAAGACAAATCAGACACTGCAGACATCTCCTACAACATTTATGTTTACATACCGATCTATCCCATTACCTTTCCATCAGATTTACAGAGAAATACTCGCGCCTGGGGCAATATCATGTGCTCACTAAGCTGAATGTATAACGTGTTAAGAGCAGAATGTTTCCACAGTATGATGCCACAATGTGTGTGTGTGTGGTGAGCGCCTCAAGGGAAAAGTGTCATCAGTAGTGTTCAAATGTATGGAAACGTGCTCCTGTGACACGTCCCCATTTGGTGGGAGCTTTAAACCAAAGCGACTTGCAGCAGAGAGTTTAATGGCTCGGATAGCTCTGCAGCCAGACGTCTCAATCTCTGAGCTGAAGTTGACTGTGGAAGATAAAGTAAAAATCTCAGCTGATGGTTTGGAAGAGGATCTTGTGAACTAGAAGGCTTGTTGCTTCTAATCAACAAACAAAGATGAATTTAAACATTATTATCACCATAACCAAATGCCATATGTGTCAAAGAAAACGATCTTTTCTGACCTCAATTATGCTCCTAAACTGTGGAACAGCCTGCCGTTCCACATCAGGACCTCACCAACACTGGAGACTTTTAAAACCTGCTTGAAAACACATTTTTATCCTTAGGCTTTTAGACCAGACTGAGATTTCATATTAGCTTTTAGTGTTGTTTTTTCTTGTTCCTTGCTTTACTTAAGTTTGTTTCATTTATTTACTTATTATACTGTTTTATTGTTGTCATCCTGGCTGTTATGGCTGCTTCTCATATTATTTCTTTTTAGTTGTGCAGCACTTGGTCAACATCCACTGTTTTTAAATGTGTTTATAAATAAAATTGACTTGACTTGGTTTATGATACACCACCAAACAGATGGATATAGATTTTAAACCTGAATTGTAAATCATGAGGTTACCACAAATTACTAGTAGTGGCCAAAGTTGGACTAGATTTACATGAATCCTAGGAGTACACAGTACCATGCCACACCTATGGCCCACAGATGACTAAACAGAAATTAATGATGTTTTATTAGTGACCAGCAGCTTTAAAATGCAAACATTCTGGATTCATCTCATTCTTCCAAAAAAAACGGAGAATCTATTGATATCAACACAAAACAAAAGAAGTTTGTGGTAACATTACACATGAGGTTGATGCTTGACAGTTGAAAGTAAAATATCATTGTTTTCGTTGTTCTCATCTTCCCTCTGTGCCTCTATAGAACTGTCACCGTATTAAAAAAAAAAAAAAAGTCTGAATGTGAAAGAGCTCTTAGGGCCACCCCTTTTGGCAAGGATGCATCATGAATCATTGAGCGAGATGGCAACAGCATGCATAAGTAATAGCTGAGAGTCTCTGCTTGTAAATATAAATACTTCATGGTACGCAAATACAGCCTTTAAAAGTGAGGTGTTTTAAGTATGAATGAGGGGATGGGACTCTTAAAGTTAAGAGTGCTGCGCCTTTACTTATCTGCTGACTTTGATGAGCTTTTCTAAGACAAATAAAATACAAACACGGTTTTCCTTTTCCACAAAAGAACCAGGAAGAGAGAGAGAGAAAGAGAGAGAGAGAGAGAGAAAGCTAAGATTTATCTACGTTTTATGTCAGCTTTCTAATACGAAGATACACTCACCTTCAGCATTGAACTTCTGTTTTCAACAAAATTATGCCACCCACCTGTCGTCTTAGCTGCACTGTGTAAAAAGTAAGAAAGATATAACGTTGTGGAGGTTTTCACAGAGAGACATGAAAGAGAGCGACGACGTACTGAGACTTCGTGCTGCGTTCCATTTTTAAAGCTTTTGATCTCCACACCTCCTCTCCCTTTTTGATAGATCAAATTAGGCCAGTACACCGCAATATGCTGGCACATATTGGCACCAGTGAAAAGGGGCTTTCTGGCACTGCTACTGCTTTCGTTTACACTGTGACTTCAAAGCCAAGTGGGTGAATAAGTGAATGTGGAGAAAGAGAAATAAATGGGAAGCAGAGAGGAGAAAGAGCCAGATAGTGATGCAGATAGATGAGAATGAGAGAAACACAACATGCCATGGGACTGGAAGATAGTGTCTCTTATGATGCAATACAGAGATAATGGTGACGTGTGTGTGTGTGTGTGAGAGAGTGAGTGTGTTGTTGCATCTACATGACCTAATGTGCTATTATCCAACAAGTTTTCTGTGATGACAGAAAATTCATGGTCCTTTCATTAGACACATGAAGTAAATCTTACTACAAAGAGAAGTCCTGCTGATACCCTGAAACACACTGTCAAGTCACAAAGAGAGAGAGAGAGAGAGAGAGAGAGAGAGAGAGAGAGAGAGAGAGAGAGAGAGAGAGATTTTACAAAACACTGTGCTGTCCTGATGCCTGCTGCGATTCTGCTCTTCATCTGAGATCATCATCTTAACACCTCACAAGGCCAGTGCTTATGAATACACTTGAAAGAGAAATTGCCATTGGAATCAGCAGGCAGGGGTAATTCCTGCCTGCTGATATGCAGGTCTTCCAGAAAAGATGCACAACTAGGCACTTTGGCTTCCCAATTTCACCGTTTGGCTCTAAATACTAAAAAAATAATTAGAGTTATAGCCACAGGGCACAATGAGAGGGATTAAGGAAACAAAACAGCTACAGACCCAAAAGCCAAAGCCAAAAATGAATGGATATTAGCCTTTTGTTTTGTCTTTTATTTTACTGTTATGTTAAAGTCAAAATATCTAAAATGCTTACCTTCAGGCTATATTTGATATACTTTTACAGCTGCAATAACAAATTTTGGTCACTAGGTGGCAGAAGAATGGCAAAATAAGCTTATTGCCACATATTATATTTTTGGCTGATAATACGGCTAATATTATTACGGCTAATATGTTAGAAAAAACCGCCAACTTATTTACCCAGCAAACATAGAACAACTTTAGCAAATCCCTGCAGTCATGTTTCTGTGCACCTGATGCATGTAAATCTCACATTCGCTCTCCTTTTAGCTCTGTATCTCCACCAACTCAAAATACATCTCAGTTATTAGGTTGCTCATTGTTCAACTTTCTTCACCAGCCAATCATTATTTTGTCTGTTTGGTGATGCACAGATGCTGTGTAGTCGGTATAGAAGCTTTTTTTCTTTTTTTTTTAAATGAAAGCAGCTGCCCTTTACTGCTGGAAACAGGGATAATGAGAGAAGGTGAGACTCAACTACACAATAAATTCACAGGCTGTAAAGTTCAAACAATGACCTACTGTAAAAACTGCTGAAAGCTCTATAGGGTTCCAAAATTGGGCTGTAATCCTCTATTCAATGTCAATACCATCCATACAATACTGAATGAGTGTTTAAACTTTAATAATTTCAAATGCATCGCAGATTATTTAAAGAAGCATATCCTGCGCTGAAGTATAACTTTCAGCACTACTTTAAATCTGCATCACTGACATATCATTCAAGGCCATCATTAGCTGTTAGCGCTGTTATTGATTAAACTATCAGAGTGTAGCATTTGATTAATGAGGACATAAACATAGTGTTTACATCAGCATTACTCGCTGATATAAAAAGAGAGCCAGGAATAAAGGTCCAAATGGAAATGTCCAAATGAACTTCTTTGTAGCTCAATCAATCACTTTTATTGAATTACACTCTGCCATTGTGTGTTTTTTTTTTTTTAAATCTCTTTTTCATTCTCTTCAGCTCCCATTGTCAATCTTCCCTGCAGGCATCAATGTCCTAAAACAAAAACTCACAGATAATGACAAATCTGAATGTGTGCTTGCTGATGCTATCTAGGAATATCAACAGGCATCACATACAAACAGAATAATTAAACACTAACTTGTATGAAGGAGTGGATCTATACTTTGATGGGTCGGCATGCCTGGCAGATTGACAAAGAGGTCACCAGCACTAAGCATACACCAAGTTACAGTAGATGCCTTTTCTCCACTTCACTGTTACATTGCTTACATTTCCCTCCTGTATTTGCTTTCACTTAGCTGTTCTATTTTCTGCTGCTGTGCTGAGATGATGCTTCAGAGGCTTCACAAGGCCTCAAAACCCTCTTACCCTTCTCATATAGAGGGGG
>VXCM01000305.1:183011-276239 GCA_014773175.1 Lucifuga dentata
GGGCAAGAAAGGTGATGAAGAGGAGGAAGAATTTGAAGAAAGTGATGGGATAAGAGGAGAGGTGGTAGAATGATTCAGTGAGAGGGGAGGAAAGGGAGAGATAGAGAGATCAAGTCATGTAATGTTTTCAAGAATGAATCATCGTCAATGAAATTTCAGACAACCCAGACACAAAACCACCACAGACACACAGATACAAACACACTGATTCCACAGTTTGTCCGGGAAAGCTCTGTGGAAACTTCAGTCTATGAACAGTCTGTGAGAGTAGCCAGTCTGAACCACATGCTGGCAGGGTTACAGGCCAACCCAGAGCTCAGACCAGAGCAAGTCCTTGAAATTTTTGTTCCTCAGTGAAGCAAAACCAGTCCATCAATAATAGAGAGCATGGCCAGGTGCTGTAAAATAGCAGAGGCCAGGCCAAAAAAAAAAAAGCAGAATTTGCACAGATTGTCCTTCCAACTGCTGAGGCTGAAAGTCTCTTAGCGGAGAATGCATGGGCAGACAGAAAGAGAAAGCTAGGAAGAGGGCATGCAGGGGAGGAAGAGCATCGAGCAGACCCCAAGTGAAGGATGATTTTAAACAGGAGCCTAATGTTGATCTCAAGAGTTTGGTATATTTCACCTTTTCCAAGATCAGATTTAATGAAGAAAATAATGTTCATACTTAAAACACTTTCTCATGGGGCTGTTTCCCAAAAAATCAATACTCTCATATACGCTCCAATTAGCTGTAATTTCTATTAAAAACAATGAAGTACAGATTCTCAGGTCTAGAGTATATATATGTTGCACCTTTAAATGGGAACTGTTGCAGTGGGAGGATGGAGAGATAAATGAAAAGAGACAGAAGGCAGAAATGAGGACAAGACTCTACTTTATCATCTCAAAGAATGCTAGATTTGGGGAAAAGAGCATTTAATTTAGGCTTTGCTTTATTGTTTTGTTAAACTTAGTGTCATGTATAGGAGGATTACCTTGCATTACTTTATCCTCATTACTTTATCCTTTATCCTACCTTTGTGTGCAGATGTGTGTAAAATGCATCACCCACCTTTCCGCTACATTTCGGGCAGTCTGGAGGAAGTGGGTGTGATCATTGTCCTTCAGACTCTGCTCAGCCTGCGTGATGAGGGCGCTGGAGCGTTCCAGACACTGGCGGCAGTTAGCAATCTGCTGTGCCAGCTTACGTAGTTTCATCACCTGGCAAAAAAACAAACACACGCATTTACTATGATGTGACCCACTGACATGTTATTGATGGATCAATTTACCTGATAAGAAATGAGAACACAGACCAATATTACTATAATATATTTTGTATTTCTTTTGGTGATGTGACTCAGAGCTCCATACATTCAAAAACGCTCCTGCAGTGAATTCAGTGTGAGGTATTCATCACTATAACAATCTAATCTACCAATGTGTTATATGCTTCCATAAAACAGAATTAATAGCGCTGCCAAATTGCTCAGGACTGCCGATTTAAAGTCAGCACTGCTAATGGATCTTAGGTGAAAGTGGTTCCACGTCAGCAAAAGTGTTTGTGAACATGGAAAATTCTGGAAGGCATCTTGGATGAATATTCCCCATGCTAGGATATTTATCAACTCAACTGTTGTCAGTGGGATCTTCACTAAACTGGAGACATTACAAATATCTTATATGTGGTCTTAATGAAAGGAGGAAAAAGAAGATGAATTCAGAAGTTACTCTTCACTGAGCCTGTCTGAAAGTTTCCCAAAAGATGCATTTCTTCTGCAAATAGAACAGGACTGACTAACTACATTCCTGGAAGAGTCTCTCCTCAAAGAGAGAATTTTTTATTTATTTATTTATTTTTAATCTTAATGAGACTTTACATGGTTAAATAAAAGGCTAAATACAAAAAAAAAAAAAAAAAACNAAAAAAAAAAAAAAAAAACCCTTGCAAATTCCTGTAGAAATACACTATATTATACACTATATTCAGCTGGTAGATGCATGCATGCACATACAGATACAGACAGGAAAACCCACGGACAGGGTCTCAAAGTAGACAGCAGAAAGAAGAGAGTTCAGGTTATGGGGTCAGAGTTGGAGAAAGCTGATTGGCTCATCATCTTCACATTGACCTTATGAATGTGTTGCATAAGGGAAGGGTGGAGCTGATGAACGTTGTCCTATTGTCATCTGCTATCATGACCAGACAGAGAAGAAAGACAGGAATGCTACTCTGGGGTAAACGTGTGTGTGTGTGTGTGTGTGTCTAAAGCAAGATGCACTGCGAAAGATTTGGAAAATGGACTGGAAAGTGCTGTTTTTGCAGGATGTTCTGCCTCTGCCCCACCAGCAAATTCATTGTTCTCGTCTTCCAAAAGCTAATTTGTCTTCATCACAAGTTTCAGAGGTTCACACACACACACACGCACACATGCACACGGGTGGTTTTAACAGGAATATGATATGAATCACCACGACTTCTACTGTATGTCAATTGGATTACACACACACACACACACACACACACACACACACACACACACACACACACAATGCAGTGCCTTTGTCAGTGGATGTTCTAATATAATTTCCGACTGAGCATAAGGAGGCTCTTTTATTCTAATTTGAAAGTAAAGTAATCAATTTATCTTCATTACTATTCATATCCTGTTCATACAAATGAAATTAGTTCAGTAAAACTTTAAAGAGCACAAGCTGCTCATGAGCTTTTAGACTGTCAACTAAACGTGGGTGCTATATAATAAAATACCATCCGTAATACCAAGCCCTTCTTAGAAATCATGAAATGACAGTGAACTTCTAAATGTCAAACAGTAAAGTGCAGTAACTTCAGTAAACTTTCAGTAACAGCTAAGAAACACCACGTCCTGGTTATACTTTTGTGAGGAGGGCGCGCACTTCCACAGACAGTGAAGGTGTTTTATTTTTGGCGCATTCTCCGTTGCAATCTTCTCCCAAACAACAGGGAGCAGTCTAGAGAAAATACGATGTCTAACAGAAAATAGTCAACAAAGTAGTCACAAAACGATCCTGCATATATTCCCAAACTTTTCTTTTCCCAGTGCAGTTGCTATTTCGTTCCAAGAGTTTTGGGCCATGTGGGGGTCCTTACAAAGTCTCAGAGTCATAAAGATGTACGCACGAGGTTGGCAAGTCCTCCAACTCCTCCATTTTGAACAGTGTGCCACTCGCACCCCGTCACAAAATCTAGGAGGTGCACGATCATGCAACACAACGTCACAGAGGCCTAGAGTACCATTACAGAATTACATCATATGTGGCGCATGCACCCCCTTGTGCCCTGGTGACAACATGAACACTGTAAACCCCGATAAGTTCATTCAACTTAAAAAGAGCAGGGTAATTCATTGTCCTAAAAAAGTTAAGTTATGCATGGTTGAACAAATAGAAATGTATATGTTCAATGAACCTAGGATTCTCAATAGAAAGGCTTCAAATGTTTAGGTACAATGAACTAATATTGCATGATTAACTCACCCTAAAAAAGTTAAGTTATGCATTGTTGAACAAGCAATAAAGTATATGCTATATATATATGCTGATATATATGCTATATGTGTATATGTGTATATGCTTTGCTAATAGCAATGGGCAAAACTAAACTGACATAAGTTGATTCAAATCATCAAAAACTATAACTGAATAAAAAAATATCCAAAAAGGACAAGTACCTCAAAGTCATTAGGTCATATTGGGTAAAATTAACTAAATTGGGTACAATTAACTATTTTTTTTGGACTTAAAACAACATCTGGGATTATAGTGGAGTTTAAACCAAGCAGAAAGGATTATTCATTATTATGTTAACATAGTTTTACTTTAAGGGCTGAAGTACCCAAATTTGATTTGTAGAAAAAATACTGGGTGGCAATCAGATATGAATGCAGAATCAAGACTCTGCGAAAAGTGAAAACAGTTTAAAATATGTTCTCCATTTATGCTACTTAGTATGGTGTGTCTAATGCAGAGGTTTAATGGAGTATTTTAATTTTAACTGACTTGGATTCTTTTTTTTTTTTTTTTTNGTTTTTTTTTTTTTTTTTACTGAATCTATTGTTGCTATAAATGACATTTGAGCAGAGTGCTGACCACAGAGAGAGACAAACAGTAAGACTGATGTGAAGTAGTTGCGTGTGTTTGAAGATTTGGCAACATCTCCCAAGATCATTCTTCCATTTCAGTCAAAATAATACGCCAACTGGCATGGTCTGTGTGTGTGTGTGTGTGTCTGTGTGTTTGTGTCTTTGTGAGCATCCCACTTGGTGTAGTCTGTCTCATCTAAGGCTGAAATGAAAACGGCCTATTTAATCATAGCTTAAATATTTTATTACAAGCCCTGGTGGTTTGGTTTGGTCTCGGCTGCTGTGTGGGGTCATGAACTAAGGTTGTAATTTTCTTCTTAAGCTGCATCACATTCATGAAATCTTTATTTCTTCATGTGTTTATTTTGTAAACTTTAGTTTGTAAATTCTGAAGCTCGTGATTCAGCTGTAACCTTGTAAACAGGAAAATTGAAAATGACATCATTGATTGTGGAGCATAACGTTTTTTAGACCTAAAATGGACATTTTTAGAGAACTTAGATAGGGAGTTGAAAGAGAGAGAGAGAGAGAGAGAGAGAGAGAGAGAGAGAGAGAGAGAGCAGTTCAGGCCCTGTGTTTCCTCTTAACAAGCTCTGTTTCTCTCTAAGGAGGTTCAGTCATGCTTAATCTCTCCCTGCACAAACACATGCTGTTCCCACACTCTGGTGCGTGTGTGTGTGTGTGTGTGTGTGTATGTGTGTGTATGTATATGTATATGTATGCATGTGTGTGCATAAGGGAGACAGAAAGAGACAGAGTGGAAGTGCCCTGCATAGGTAGGCTCACTGTGACCAAACCTGCATAATCCTGTTATTCTCTCTCCTCTCCTCTCCTTTCCTTTCCTTCGCCCATCATTATTTGGAACACCTAAAGGACAATACCAGCAATTTTGCATGGTTGAGCCCAATATATACAACCTGTATACACATTATGTTACTGACAACCTTTTCCCAAAATGTACTACATTAGCGGTACATTTTTGAAGTTTTTTCCTACCTTCCTCCTTGCCATTGTTTTCAGTTCATTACAGTAAATCAACTCGCAGAGACTTGAAACGCACATGAAAATAGGTTATCCATCATGGCAAATACTATGTCTATCAAGTTTTTTTTCTTGTCAAAGTAATTCTATTTAACCTGTCCAACATGGATCTGCACAGAAGAAAATGTATGTCTCCCTAAGGGAATGTTGTGACAGGAGAAGATGGCTTTTACTGGGAAATTAAAAACGACCGTCCCTTCTACATTCGGACATACAGTACATGTTAGCAGGAAAACACTGAATTTTAAGGTGGGTGAACATTTGAACATTTTATTTTTGAAAGATTAGAGGACCTGGAAACAGAACAGGAAAACTAAAATATGGTTTTATGTTTTACAAATTGTTGTCAATAATGTAATGTGTATGCGGGTTGTATTTATGGGGCTCAAACATACAAAATCGCTAGTACGGTCCTTTAAGGACATATGGTTCATCTTCCAACTTCACATATTAACCGATGCCCTTAGCTGCTTTCTTCTGCTGTATTTCATTCATCTAAATTCTACAACAGACTCACAAACATCAACACACATCCTGACACACACCTACTTCCCTTGTGTTCAGTGTTTGGAAATCTCTCATCTCTCAACAAAGCCTCTTTTACTGCTTCAGAGGATCTTCCACGCATGCTTAAAAAGTCAACTCTGGGAGGGTGAGGGTTAGAGAACAAAGCCCCCAAGAACTCAAGGATGAACTAACCACCCATATAGATATAGGCAGGTTCACACACACACACACACACACACACACACACACAGATCACTGTTCAGTAAGTCCTGCGCCCTCGTTATAACAGATGTGAGAGGTTCTAAACACAGCGATCTATTTCAGATTCTTTTATTCTTTCCACACATTCAGGTTTTTAACCTATGTGTGGGAGAGACCTTTCTGTTCCTCCTGAAGCATGTGAGCAATGTGAGTTTGAGGAAATAAGTAAGCAACTACAGAGACAGCTAAAACAATAAAGGCAGCAAACACCACCAGTACAAGGTATCTTACAGAAAGAGGTGGGATGCCCTTTTCTATTGTAGACTGTATGCAATTTAAATGATTATTTTGACAGTATTTTTCAGTACTATTGACCATTTATCCATGCAAGGTTTGGTATAACAGATAAGAATTCATACCGAAGCCTATATCTGCATTTTGTTGGTCAGTGGAGCTCTTCAAGTTACTACGTTCCCTGAGCTATTTTTGTTAATTCCAAATAAACCATATCCATAGTCTTTCTGGTGGATTACAGACCTACAAAGGACAAAAACCAAAACTAAGAAATCCTGTCATGAGCTTAGGGTTCATTCCAGGCCATATTTAGTCTGATTTTCTTCAGGTTTCTCAGACAAATTTTCCAATTCAGATTTTCTCATAGTTTAGTAAAATGGTTGCATGATAATAATCAAGAACCTGTGCACCAACCAGTGGAATATGATGAATTGTGTTGTCAGAAAGGAGCAATTTGAGAGAAATGAGAAAAAATGAAGTCAAGGGCACCGACAAGAGGCACACCCACGCTCAGAAAGAAGGAGCATGAGCTCTGAGGTCAAAGGTCAAGAAAGAAATAGCGTTGAAAGAGTCTGTCATCGAGCCACTGGACATAAGTTGCATGTGTGTGAGGCTTTAGGATAAAGACAGTTAGTGAGTGAGACGAATATTCTTCGACCTAACCTTGAATCAGAAGACTAAAATTCTACATTTGAATATGATGTGGACTGGTCTAGATCACCTTGGTGTGGGGCTAGCCTAGACTACCNATTCTACATTTGAATATGATGTGGACTGGTCTAGATCACCTTGGTGTGGGGCTAGCCTAGACTACCATATGGAGGTCTCAGGCATTATCGAAGATGGATGTATTCTGGATAGCAAATAGTCAAACTTCATTTAGCAGATAAGCCTAATGAATCATCTCACCAGGCCTACAATATATTTATTTCTCCATATCATGCATCTCTGTCATTTTTAACTCTGTGTCCTTTCCTTGCATTTATTTTGAAAAGTTTTGAACTCCTTGCATTTATTTTGAAAATGAGGAAGGACAGTGGCATCGTGGGAATACTTTACCTTGGACTCCTTGATCTTCACAGCGATGACCTGTTTCCTCTGGCGGATGATCTCCACCAGCTCATCACACTCCTCCACCAGCTTGGCTTCATGCATGGCTGTGTTCACCTGGAGAGGCAAGCACGTAAATATGAGAACACGCTTGCAGGGAAAGAAAGAGATCACCGCAGTATGGATGTTTAGAGGCATTCAGTACATCCACTGTAGTGTTTGCAAGCTCTGTAGTACTAAGACTTCATCAAGAAATATCATGTTTAAGACATCAAAAAATCTTCTGTTCCTCACTGCAGGAGTTATGCCCTTTTATGTAATATTAACACATCATTATACCGAACAGGCCAGAAGATGGTGAGAAAAAGTTGCATAAAGATGTTTTATCGACTCTGAACATGAAATGGGATGAGGACTGAAATATTTCATTCTTTATTAAAAAGGAAATCACACAATAAGGGCTTTCGTTGAATTAATTAATTTACAGAATGAATTTGCTTACAGAATGTGAGTTTAATAGATTTTATTATAACAATTCACTATCTTAGGCAAAAAATAAGTGAGCAGCCAACTTCAAACTCTAATAAAATCCTCTGATTTACACAACAGGATAGTAATTAGTGATTTACCAGCAGTGTAAATGTGAAAAAAAGGCATTTGAAATCTTCTCTGCTATGGGCTCCTGATTAGCTGAGAGAGAGAGAGAGAGAGAGAGAGAGAGAGAGAGAGAGAGAGAGAGAGAGAGAGAGAAGCTGTATCACTGTTCTCTGTTCCAAAAGTATGGTTTCTCAGAATTCTCAGTTAAAAACAAAAAAAGGCACACTGCAGCAAATTCAGAACATAGAATTACATTGTTACTGCAGAATGAATACAGGCAGAAACCAAACCAGTACAATGCCTGCAGGAAGCTTTCATTCACGAGCAAATTCAAAACTGTCCAGGAAAGTGACAAGAGACATATAAAGGTAAAAACAAACAGAACTGCTGCTTTTGACCTCAACTAGATGCTGAAACTTTGTTGATACAAAACTGGAACACACTAACAAAAGAGGCTTCACCAAAAACAGCATTCAACTCAAAACTGACAGCAGAATTGTGATGAATGCAAATTCATTAGATATCTTCAAACTCAACCAACATGAAGGACAAGACAGAGGTGTATATGCAGTGGATTGAAGACTGATTAATTCTGAATATGTCACGTCATCCTAATAACTAATATGCTTGGAAGAACATATCCAAAAACAAAGCAGAGGTGATGGATTATTCATTACTTCTCTTAACACTGTTTCAGCAGACGCTGAATTGTAGCCACATTCATTAAGCTCGTGTGAAATGCTTTACCATCATCCATCCACCCACCCACCCATATGGAAGAAACTTATTTCAGCCACTAATAACTGTGATTCCATTTTAGTCCCTGACCAGAGCTCACGACCATAGGTAAGGATTGGAACACAGATTGATTGGTTAATTGAGAACTTCATATCTGTCGACAGTGCCCACATCTCTGCAAAAGCTGGGATATTACCATTTTATATCCCCTGTGAATTTTACCAGAATCAAAAATATTACAAAAACACCTCACAGAAATGACAGTAACGTGCAGTCTAATACCAGCTCCAGTATGATAATGTAGGATTTTTTTTCTCCTGTTTCCCATTAAATTTCACAATGTTGTGACTTGCTTTCATGTCTGACTATCAAACTACTAACAGAAAAAAAAAACACTCATCACTCAGAAAAGCTCATTACAACACTCAGATAACTTAAGCTTCATTATTCAAACTCACCCACACATGCCTGCACACGCACGCACACACACATGCACAGACACACACTTACAGATCTAATTCCACAAACAGCCATCTTATGACTACAGGTTACTAATTAAACAGGACAAATGAAGCCGTACAGGATCACAACTGAATAACAACTGAGCTACTTGGCAGCAGATTTACAATCTTCATCTTCTCCTTTTTCACCTCACTCAAAACCTCCTCATCCTCTTCCTCCTCTGCTCCTGACATGATCATCCGCTCCCCGCTACTCAAACATTGTCACCTACACAGCACTCCTGCCTGTTCATCACATTCCCGTGCACATTCACTGATATTGCAGCGCTAGCTGTATGCTAAAATATAGCGCTGTTGTGCACATGAAAAAACAACTGCAACAAGATTTCCAGCTGCTTTTACTATCAAAACTGTAAAAATCAGTAAAACTATCTTTTAAATTGTGTAAGGCTTAAAGTTGATAATAATCATAATCACAACATTTAGCAAACTAATTGAGATTATCATTTCTTACTGGGATCCCTGCAAACAAATTTAGCCAAGGTCTGGCATGTTTTATCGTATTCATTCATCCTGTTTATGCTTATCTAATCTCACTCTGTTGCGCATCCATTCCTGCTCTAATATGCATCTGACATTTAAGTATGCCAATGAGTGTCATTCAAACTTTACCTCATAAAGCCAAAAAAGAAAAAAGAGCCTTAGAACATATCACAGCACTGTCTGGAATAGACAATTATAATTAGAATCTACAGTGAATAACAGGAAGAAGACAGAAGACAGAGAATTAGCAAGCTGAATACAATCAAATAGTGCCTCCTGCAAACTGTGATAACAGTGATTTTACAATGACACATTGTGCAAAGTGGGTCTCTGGTGTCACACTGTAAGAAACCAAGTTCAATGCATGTCAGATTGTGTAAAAATATACCAGCAGAAACTCATAGTCAACTTTTCATCTGTGCCCTTTGAAGAAATGGGTCGTAGCAGCAATGAGACTCTGATCCTAAATTTTTGACAGCGTTTTGACGCTGGTGGTTTTTCAGCACAATAGAGCTTAATTGAAATGAACAAACCAAACAAACCCAAATGAACAAACCGTCAGTCATGCCCGCTTGCAGGGAATAGCCAGGTGTGTTGAGGTGAGACAGAAGGCAAGGTTTTAATTTCTCTCTTAAGCACTCTTATTTCCTTCTTCACATAACTACCATCAAAGTTTGCGCCATGACATCAAAGTTTAAGCCATGACTACCTTCAAGGAGAGATAATCTGAATGTTTGTGCCATTATCCACATTTACATGATTCAAGACTATGAAGAGACACAGAAAACTCTGATTCTTGCAGACCACCCTTTCCTTCTCTATGATGGCAGGATTTTTGCCCCAACTTTGAGTCTGGGCAATCTGATAAATGTGGCTGCTTTCTGATGTGATCTGGCATCACGTCATATGACCCAGTCCTTTTGAAACATATTGAAATAATACTGCTGTATTTCAGCTTGTGGACATTCCGGGTATCACACAACAACTGTAGACAACAAGCAAAGCCAATTGAACAACTCTAGACTAGCTCTCAAAATGACCTGGTATTGCCAAAATGGCTCCTTTTTCAAACTCAGTGAGAACTGGTTCAGGTTCAGAATAGCTGTTAACCTCTTGCTGACACTAAAACTCTTCCATCTTGAATCAATTCTGTGCTCATTCTACCCCCCATAAGTCTATCCCACTGCCTCGATTTCTTTTCTCTTTCTCCCTCTTGTCTCTGCTCGAGCTCTGACTGCTGATCCCCTCCCCCACTTCTCCATCTCCTTCTCATGGACCAATTCAATTTCTCCTCTCCTGCCCAACTCCCCTCCTTCTTGCAGCCATTATCTCCACAAACAGATGCAAGGATTCAGTCTGGCAGCTTTACTTTGATGCTGTCCACAGACTCTGGGATAATTCCCAGAGATTTACAGCACCCAAGTGGCACCTGGCTCTGAAACAAGGAAGACTGGCTTTATGGGTGCAACAGAGCAGAGGAAAATGTAACTGTGAGTCATATATCATGAATATTATGTCACCAGGAGATGATTATTGGAACTGCTCCATGGGCAATGAATTTGAAGACTGACCTTACAGGTTGGCAGAATGTGTGTTTGAACCTTTATATGCAAGCTAGATTTATTTTATTCATTTCATGGGACATTTAACTTCTCCTTTCCATTTTCAAAGCAACTGCGTAAGGTATTAATCCTTGATAAATCATATAGTTTGTAATTACTTGTTTGTAGTTTTGCATTAACTTTGGACATGTTGAGAGAAGAATTAATGTTCTAGTTTTGCTGAGAATGCACAGATATGGATGGAAGATGATTTACATAGAACCCTGACACAAAAAGGAAAAGTAAACATAATTTTAATTAAAAAAAAAAAAAAAAAAAANAAAAAAAAAAAAAAAAAAAAGGAAGAAGATATAGTCAGGGTATTTGAAATAACAAGTTGTGCCTGTCTATTGAAAGCATGAATTGAGCTTTAAGGGCAGTTATTCAATTCTTGTCATATTTCTATATGTGCCATTATCCTACTGCATTAGTATCCCTGAACGACAAAATATACAAAAAATAAAAAAGAGCACAACTACAAATGGAAATGCAAATGGATTTAAAAACCTATAAATACAAAAACCACTAGTGGACTCTTTGATGTCACTGATGCTCCAGTAAAAAAGTAAAGAGAGGAAAGAAGAGACATGATACAAAGGCTTTGACAGCTTTAAAGCGTCACGTTGTGCATCACTGCTTTACATTCTGCACACAGTGGAAAAGGTTCTGTGTACATAAACCCAGACAGGTCTTGGCTAATGGCTAATCAAGTGACATGTCTGAGCATTAAAACAACTAGACTTCTGCTTAATGTGATTCTTTCCTTTTTCCATCATTTCTAATATACACACATTTTCATGTGCACACTTTAACACTGAGCAAATTTATATTCCTCCCAGGTTACAACACAATTCTAGAGGTTTGAAACATCGGCGGCACCACCGGCTGCTTCCTCAAATAACCATTTCTCCAAATTAGCTTTGCCTTGCGAATGCGACCCTACTGTGAGACAAACTTAGTCGGCTCAGCAACCTGAATGCAGGACGTTAATAAAGAACGTTCTCATTAAAGAGCTGCCAGCAAACATGTCTGATCACAGCACTGATCTGTGTTTCATCTGGACAACCACTTGAACGAGCACAGTGAGAGACAGCAAGAAAGAGAAAATGAGAGAGAAAATCTGATGAATTTACAAGTTGCCAGATTAATTTAGAGAAGAGGGACTTTAAATGCAAAAGCAAGATAAAGTTATAAGAAGGGCTGCACATAAGGGGTACGCAGGTATGCATGCAGTCATCAATGAACTCTGTAAACAAGAAATGAAACACATATACGATGAACAAGAAAATTCCACTGTAAAGTTAGAGAAGTTTCACAATATTAGATGGTCTGTATGGGGCACTTTACTGAAAATATGAGGCATCTGTCAGCCAATCAGATTAAGCTTGTTACAGCTGATCCGTAATTCCTGATTAGCCATCTACAGCACATAAAGAAAGCACTTATAGAGTTTTAAATACTTTCTTTACAACATGCTTGATATTGGAAGTGTTTTGCAGCTCACCTTCCTCAGATGTGCACCCGTGCCTATCAGGATACAAGTGCATTCTTTAAGATGTTTATTCAAAAAAGAAAATGACTGCTGAAAATGATATTTTATTGATATGAAAATTGTATTTTTGAAATCAATGGATGACTTAATGAACATTACACAACATGTTTTCCTCTGAAATAAATTAAAATCTAACACATTCACAATTACTGAGTCTCATAATACGAAGATAAGAAGAGAAGCATAATGAGGTTGCTAATGAATTGATTTTCAGATGATTGTCCTGTTGTCCATTTAACTCCTGCAGAGGAGGGAAATGACAGCCAGACGTACATCAAAGAGAGCTGCTGACTGTTGTGACAGAGACTATCCAGCTGGGAAAATAAGCAGGCGACGCTACAGATTACATCAACCCAAACAAGCACAAATGATCATCACATGATAATTTTGCATGTTGAAATATTAAAAATTGCTTTGAAATAGAGATAAAGATAGTGCAGAGAGAGATAGAGATAGTGCAGGTTCCCAAAACAAACAGATCACATACTTGGATGACTGCAAATATTGTTCCAGCTTTCACTTTGGATCTACCTTTGAATGTTTTTAGTTGGCACTGTAGGTTTTTGAGCCTACCTATACCTATTGTGCCACCAGCTTAGAATTTTCTAAACTGCTGCACTTTACCCTGAAATATATTAAGCACAAGAAGTTTAAAAACTATACCAAATATTGTTGTAAGGAGAGAAGCCTCCCGAGAAAGAAACTTCAGTGAATGTATTGTATCAAAGTCTGATGAAAAGATAACTCCCCAAAGTGAAACCCAGGAAAACACAGCCGCAGCGCTGCTGTGTGCGCTGAGACACTGAAAGCTGATTCACACTGCGTTTGATCACATCTTCTGCACCAATACAGGAGGAAGAGGAGAGGAATCCAGGTCAAGCTCAAACCTTTCAAAAAATTTTACTTTCCAGATACTTCTCCAAATCTCCGTTTTCTCTCTCTCTCTCTCTGTCTCTCTCTCTCTCTCTCTCTCTCTCTCTCTCTCTCTCTNAAAAAAAAAAAAAAAAAAAAAAAAAAAAAAGACTGTTTTTCTTTATCATTTTTTTTTAACCTCTTTTATCTTCCTCTTTTCTTTGCTGCTCTCCTCCTCCTAACCTTTCCATCTTCTCTCATATTCTCATATATGCTCCCATTTCCTCTCCCTCTGCCATCTATTAGGAGGTACTGCACTGATTACTTTGCTCTGGTCTATAATTAAGCCAGCCTTGTGATGTTGACATCCCATAAGAGAAACACTGCGAGTGGGAAGCAAACAGGGTGGGGAAACGTATACTTTCTTTTAATAATTTGCTTAACAGTCAATGTTCTCCCCTATGCTCTCGCTGTTCATTTCTCTTTGATGAATAAGTGATGAGTTATTGTTGTTGTTGGCAGTGGCACTACTTTAGTACGCAGAGAAGACATTTTTCTCCCGCACTGATGGTAAACAGTGCGTCTGTAGTTAATGAATCACACAGCATTCATTTAATTTGATTGGATGAGCAACTGCATGAGTTGCTGTTTATGGACCTTCAAGTGACTGAGAAAATGGAGTCAGACCTGGCTAATAAGAAAAGAAGTGATGGCAGCTGAAGTGCATTTGTCCTTTGTTGCCATTAATGTCAAAACCTCACAGAGAAATAAGAATGTTTATCAAGAGCGAGTGCATTAAGACAGAAAGTGTTGTGTATGTGCGTGTGTCTCTAAGTATGTCTCCAAGGTCTTGACAGGGCTGGTTCAGTCTTGTACCAGTTGATAGCCTGCTCTCTATAACGAATGAAGAAATGCAAAAAAAAAAAAAAAAAAAATTCCCAATTGATTATTGGATTAATTCCTCAGCACGCAAGTCATAGCACATTGACACCAGCCCTCTTATGACTTCTTCTCTACCTCTTTCCCCCTCTCGTCTCTCTAGTCCTCCTTCCTGCTCTTCACCCTAACTGCTTTCTTCCTTCATATCTTCCACTCTCTCCCCATCTAAGCTCCTTAAGTCTGTCTAACTTTTTCTATGTGATGTGTGCTCCATGTCTGCTTCTGCTGCTGACTTGTCTCCTGCTATATTTACACCCATTTACTTTTCTAAAGCCAGAGGCTAGGGTGTATGTGTGCGTGCACACACACACACACACACACACACACACACACACACACACACATACACACACACACTATGAATTAAAATATCTGCAGAAGCAAAAGCACATAGATTCGATCACTTCCACATGCACAAACAAGCTTATCCACAATTTTTCCCACACATACACAGATAAAAAATATACACAAAATACAATCGTCTTTAGCTAGTGTGATATGAAACATTAAAAAAATGCCTGTGTGTGTACATAGCTGTTAGTTAGTGATGCACCTCCACATTAGATGGCTAAGCATTAATACTCTCCAGTTGGCTTCACACACCAACTCCATTAAATCACAGCACAAGCCAAAATGGAAGAGGTCAATGATAACAAGACAGGCTGAGGTGTAATTTTCTGCTGACAGGGGTAGGTTCATGTTAGGACACAGAGCGGAAGCTGCCACTAAATCGAACAGGGCGAGCTGTTCAACATTATTGACTTGTGACAAGTGAAATAAAGTTTCCAGTTCTAAGATATATGCCTTTTGACAGATAATCTTATGTGCTTTGACCTGGGAGCATAAATTTCCTGTAGAGGTGGCGCCAGCAGAAATTAAATCGTTGAGTGAAGCAACAGGAATTCATTCTAAACTGCTATTATACTCAACACACTGAGACACAAAGTTAAAAGCAGAAACTCACTTTTATAAGGTAGCTGTAAAATGTTCTTTGAGAGGTGCAAAACCTTGACTTATGACACCATAAAACATTACATTAAGCTGTTAGCATCTTAAAAATGACAAAAGAGCCTTTGGTTGCAGCTATATGCACACTGAAGTGGTCATTCCCATGTCTGAGGGTGTGGGATTATATAACTGCTCTTTTAAAGGATGAGCAAATCAATGTTTGCTAAGAGCTCCTCCAGTGTCATTTGTTCTTGAGTCGTGTTTGAGTCAGATTGTCTGGAGTGTCTGGAGTGCTACCATCGGCAAAAACTTTGGTCACTTTCAGTTTTATCTCCTGTATATGCTGACAAAGGCATGAGGGAGGGAGAGGGGGAGAGAGAGAGAGAGAGANAGAGAGAGAGAGAGAGAGAGAGAGTGGGACCTGAAAGATGGTCAACAGGATGGTTGAACGAGGGTTCAAGCCCCAGGCAAATTTCCACCACACCTGAACCATCCATCCATCCATTTTCATCTGCTTATCCAGGTCCAGCTCGCGGTGGCAGCAGACTAAACCCGGCCCACACTTCCCTGTACCCAGCCAGGAGATATAATCCCTCTAGCGTGTCCTGGGTCTTCCCCGGGCCCTCTTCCCAGTTGGACGTGCCTGGAAGACCTCCCTAGGCAGACGACCAGGGAGCATCCTTACTAGTTGCCCGAATCACCTCAACTGACTCCTTTCGATGCGGAGGAGCAGCGGCTCTACTCCGAGTCCCTCCCAGATGTCCGAGCTTCTCACCCTGTCCCTGAGAGTGAGCCCAGACACCCTAGGGAGGAACCTCATTTCTGCTGCTTGTATCCGCGATCTTATCCTTTCGGTCACTACCCAAAGCTCGTGACCATAGGTGAGGATAGGAACGTAGATTGATTGGTACGTTGAGAGCCTCGCCTTCTGGCTCAGCTCCCTCACCTGAACCCACACCAGGAATTCAGCTTCAGGGATGCTGTCCTGCTGATCCTGACCTCTGACCTCCCATGAAGTGGATAACATTCACACTCAAAGTCAGGTAAAACCTACATGAAAATGAAAAGTCATACAAATATATTGCATACCTCAACCTGCTGGCAGATCTGGATGAGTTTGGCCATTTGGTTCTCCAGTTCACTGTTCCTCTTCACCAGGTTGGTCAGGTTGTTCTCCAAGGTTTGCTGTTGACAGAGAGGAAGGGGGATATAGGGTAGAGGAGGAAGAGATAAGACCCAACATTAGAATATAGCAAAATCTTTTGCTTTAATTCCTGACATGATACAGATATTTGCTAAAATCTTTGGTATCATTTCCTTCTTATCAGTGCAAATCTGTATATTCTATGGACAGACATAAGCTTTCATTCATGAATATTTACAGTTATACTGAAAAGCAGTATGTCAATGTGAAGTGAAAGATCTGCACATTTAGAAAGTTTGTTATTGAAATTATAGTTACTCAAAGAAATATTGAGAAAAATGTAAAGGTAAAAGGTAAGATATACTTAATGGGACGGTACAAGGAAATATCACACTGTTACAGCTTTGCCTTCTGTTGTTCCATAATTATGTATTATTCTGTTGCTTCATAAGATATTGAATTCTTAAAAAGTCTTTACAAATTAAGCTATTATTAAAATGGAATTGCATTCAACCAAGGACTGCTACAGTTTGTTTGCTGTCACCTTAGATAATAAATGGTAAAATGGATCTGTGCGATACAAGGCTGCAGTGGTCATGGCAACACTGTTACTGAATGGATGCAGGATGAGGAGTTCTACACAATAGCTACCACAGAAGTCATGAAATTGGCACATATTTGTTTCATTAAAAAAGCATGTTTTCACCGGAAAGTGACCTTACTTGCACTGATGAGTTAATGACTTTAGAATCTAGTCCTAAAGTGCAATTCATTGCTTCTTAGCACTATCAAATGCTTTTTATTTCTTATAACTTAACTATGTGACCCTCTAACTTTTTCACACTTCTTTAAAGTCATGAAAACACTTTTCAAAACCATAATATGAAGGTTCTCAGTCATCCTTGTCACTGGATATTAAGCAGTAGTAGTTAAAGGCAGTTGGACTTGCTGTTTGGTCTTTGTTGAAGTCATTAGAGTCACAGGCGCAAAGCAACAGACACAAACACCGACAAATAAACTCACTCAAGCACGGCACAGCTACAATGAGATACAAAAAAAACAACAACAAACAAATGGGTGAGCAGCGATCTATGAATGGAACAGCCGTTCAAAGAAACAAATCAACAACGGTGAAACAACAACAGCCACAGCTGCAAACAGAACAGCAGAACAAAGCAGCAGACGAGCGGTGGGTGTCTGAAGTAGCTATGATCATGCAAGTGAAAGCAGCACAAGCACCTGTTCATGATTGACTGTCTGACTGTAAGTCCCTTTGTATTGTCTGTTAGGCAGCCTCCCTGGTTTTGCAAAGCTTTCTCCACCTGTCAATCAGCCTAATTTTTTTCTGCCTGCTCTCTGTTTGACTTTTCAGCCAATAATTGATCCCTCTGCTTATCCATCTCCCTGAAACCCCTCTTATCTATCTAGATGTCTACCTGTTTGCCTGTCTAGCTTGATGCGTTCCAGAAGCAGGGATGGAATAGCAGGGGAGGAGGGTGGGGGGTGTTAAAAAGCAGCTGGGGAACTCACCGCAGCACTCGTCTTTGAAGCCTCCATTACAGCATCTGATACTCTGCCCGGGCTCACTTGATAAGCCTACGAATGCACACATGTATTCACACACACGCATGCACGCGTACACACACACACACACACACACACACACACACACACACACACACACACACACACACAAGCCTTACTGATAAGTTCCCACATCATTATCACCTTAATGTACAGCACCAGAGGAGGATGGCTCCTGTTTCAAAAGAAGTTCCAAAACATATATGCTCCCATTAAAAGCAAATGAGACCATGTGGCTCATGTCTTCCTTTAACTAGTCTCATCACGTAAGCAACTATTTGGTTGTGTCATAGCTGCATCTGTGTGTGTGTGTGTGTGTGTGTGTGTGTGTTTGTGTGTGTGTGTGCACGCAAAAGAGTTTGTTTGAAGTGGAACATCAGTAAGAGGGGACAGATGGGTCATTAATTAGCAAGCTGGAGACAGAGATGATTAATACATCAGAACACAGCTGCCTCCCATGAGACCAAAGTGAGACAACACCAATGTCCGGGACATACTTATGTGTGTGCGTTGTGTATGTTGGTTTGTGTGTGTAGTTGTGTGTGTTTGTCTTTATGTGACAGGGTAGGTGTACCTGCATGCATACCTTTGCAACCCAGTGCATGTATAAAACACACAAATGCACACATTTATGAATGAAAATGTGTGCTTGAGTGTGTTTATGTGTGTGTGCCGGTATCTATTAGTCTATGCACTTACGTTTTATGTTTAAGTATCGACATGCACTGTGCATTGTGCTTCTGCCTGTAAATCCTCTGTATGAGTGAATAAGTATACACATGTGCTGTGTGTCGATACATACAAAGCATATGTATGTATAAGTGTGTGGTTCTCTTGGTTCTCTTGTGGCTTCACCCCAGCAGACAGAATTAGTGGCAGAGATAGAGGGAAGCAGAGCAACATCCACAACAAACTCATTCCGACATGAAACAGACATCAAAGATGGACAGAGAGACAGAGAGAGAGAGAGAGAGAGAGAGAGAAATAGGAGCAGAAAAATGCATGTGAAGAAATTGCCAGCAACTGTTGATGAATGGTGACGTGCAGGAGGAGGCACAAAGTTGTTATAATGTGAGATGGAAACTGGGAGTTGAAATGGCATAAGACAGATATTTAGTGCTTCAAGTGTCATGCTGAGAGGGACAGCATGGCAGACTAGCTCAAGTGATGCCTCCAATTCAGCCCTGCTCTTTTTCTCCTTTGTTATCTCTCTTTCTGTCATCTTCTCTCTTCTCAGCATCTCCTCTCCCTCTGACCTTACTTTCTCTCCTCTCTCATTTTATCTCTCTCTTGCTGCTTCAGTCTATATACTGTCTATCTGTGACAAGTTGCAATTGTAGCTGGTGACAACCCATCAACTTGGGTTACATCATGACCCCCTTATACGGTTTCACTGTGTGGAGGGTCTCCTGGGTCCCATTCAGTTACAATCACATTTTTCTGACACATAAACAACAGAATCCTATTTATATTACTGTAACTACAGAGACTGGCTCAGAAAAAGAGAAATCCATTCCAAATGTGTTCAGTAATGTAATCCAACCCAGTACTCAAATTTAGAGATCTACATGGGTACAAAATTTTGGACCTGATCTGAAACAGACCCATGATAAATGTATCTATACAGTACATAAATAGATGTTTTTTTTTTTCTTAAAGAGACCCAACTAGAACAGGACCTAAGGACAGCAGAAACCAGTCCAAAATAATTAGATTATAGATAATTTAATTCATGTTCTCTGTCTTGCTCAAACATCATACTTTATCGAGCAGTGATTATGAAGCGCCACCCAGACCTGATTAGAATGAATGTAATTTGGACCCAGCCCAACTCAGGTCCTGGACTGGGTTCTCAGTTCCTAGGAACCAAGTGGACCCATGAAGACCTTTTCAAACAGACTATTTTTGGTTTATTTATGCAACATGCTTGTTTTGACATTGAACATGACATTAAAGAATCAAAGCATTTAATGATACATGAAAATACAATTTGTCTCTATAATGTGACAAATACAAGTTTTCTTTTAAAAATGTGTTTAAGCAGTTCACAAAGCCTTCATCTTATTTCTTCAAAAGTTTCTATGTTCTGACAAATCTGCTTCTGTCAGTAACTGTGACAGCTGGTGGCAGTTTCTGAAGTAAAACTGGGCTAATCCCATTACAGTGTAATGTGTTACCTCCAAACCTGAGTGTTGAGCTCATTTTTACTTTGCTACTGGAACATTAAAGGAATTTCATCTCAAGCAAAACTCAAGTTCAAGAGCAAAGCTTTGAAAGAAAAGAGAACACGAGCATTACCAAATTCTACACATCTGACAGCAGAAGACTGATTTTTTTAAATATCAGTTTATCCAGCAGAAAATGTATCCTGCATTGTTGTATAATGAGATGACATTGTCCAGTGACTAATCTCTGAGTCATTAGGACAACATAACAACAAAAAAGTAACCACCACCACAACAAAACTGAAGCAGAATACCCGGAGGCAAAGTGTCTGACTTCAAAGTTTTTTCTCTTTTAATTAATTTGAGATCCTTCCCCATGCATAGCAGAAACAAAGAGACAGAGAAAAACGAGAGAGAGAGAGAGAGAGAGAGAGAGAGAGATTATATTGAAGAAAGAGCTATAGAATTTAGGCCGAACAGGCTCGCTTTACAAGAGGCTTTTCAGATGCTGGATGTGACAGTAACACAAGCCTTCTGGGAAACAGCGTTTTTGTCTGAGGATAATATTCCATAGGGCAGCACTCCTGAGACCAGCACATTGTAGTCAGGTAGAACAAATGGTGAGCCACACTTGTCTCGTACCCCGCTGGCTCAGTGCCAATTAACAAAACAACTAAAATGTTTAAACTGTCTTGCTACCCAAAGGTGATCTTTTGTACATTGAGGTCATTCAAGGCGAGTCTTCTGCTTTTAACAGTTCAAAGTTTTTACTTTCACAGTCTTACGTCTTAATGTGTAAGTCTGAATAAACTGCACAAAGTAAATGCAATTTCTATAAATGTTTAAATTGTATGTGAACTCCTGTGATCTTCAAGCTTGAAGCAACAATCGTGCGAATGTTCAAAGCATCTTGAAACAGCAGGGATGCAGAATGAACAGAGACAGAAAGCTGAAAGATGTTTCTTTTCTTTTAAGGGTTCTGTAGAGGAATTACAAAAAAATTTCTTGGAAAAAATGGGAGAAAGATGCAGGGAAGGCATGGAAAGACAAAGTCAACCGCTGCAGACTCCCCTAAGTCTTAAGTCTATACTGAGATGAAGTTAGGTTAGTATAAAAACAGTGATAGGGCTGAATGGGCTTAATAATTAAAGTATCTTTCAGCTTAATTTCAGCATGTCTACACGAAATTCTTGGAACAGTACATATCTGTTTCATGGATTAATAATCACAAAGCAGATAACACGAGTGACTTGGCTGGTGTTCTGTATGACCAACATCTCTGCTTCAGCAGGCAGATCATTTTTCCCCACAGCGCTGAATTCACTGTGACACTGCGCTGTGTAATAACTGGTTATATCGATCACAGGAACACAGGAAAAAGCAAATCAATAAACAGGAGGAAAAACAAATGTTTGTTGAAACCATTGTGGTTAGTTTCTTTAAAACTTTAAAAACTTTGAGGCGCTATATGCAACATCGGTGGAAGCATCTTTTGGTTTAAATTAGGATGCAGCATCAAAAATATCAGCATGGTATTGGTGTATTGATGCTGAGCATCTGACAAATACAACTATGCTGTTTTCCCTTAAACACACTTACTATTGCTCAAGCTGCCTTGAAATACTTCATGGAATATCGTAATTACAAATTTGGGACATATAAATGGCCAATCAAATTAAACATGACTGGGAAAGGAGAAATCATATGGATATTTAGAAAGTGCAGGGTGTTTGAAAGTCCACATAAATAATTGTTACTGCTGCATGTTTCAGTTACTGTTTCATTGTTCACACACCAAATTTTGCTGCTAAATTAATTACAACATTGATTAGAACAGTGCATATGCTCTCCCTTGATTCATTAATTACAACAGCCCTTAGTAGCTATGTTTGTTGGAAGGCCCATTTTGTTACTGTCAGTTTTTATATTGAATTATGTTTCCTATTTCCAAGCCCAGAAGAAAATCATCTGTTTTGCCATCTTAATAATTCATTCAGTAATGAAATTTGAATTAAAGTCTATCAATATATAAGTGAAATGTAATTTTAAAAAATGTCTTTTTAAAATGATTTAAGGATTTTTTTTTGCTAATATATTTTGCAAAAAATATTGAACTAGTTGAAGAATAGAATTTAAATTTGCATTACTGTAACAGTTTGACTATTCAGCTTCATACCTTAACTGCAAATTTTCACAAAAGTCCCACATGACACAAGTATTTGCTGCTATTCTTCTTAGTAATAATATTTAACTAACTACACTAATGTCTCGTGATTAATGCCAGATTGATTTCAAGTAGCTGAAGGCGCTGATCAGCAAAAGCAGCAAAGAGCTGAGATCAAATAATCAGACCTACATGCTACTGCTTAAAATATGGTGTGAGACTGTACAGAATCAGCATTTATGGACTGACTGAAAATAGAATTTACAACATACAATATATTTCACTGAAGAGTATGACATGACCTTTATTTCTGGGGATATGTCAACAATGTCTTAATTGAGATCTGATTGGTTCAGTACATATTTCTGTTTTAATAATCTATTTCGCTCTCTCTTTAAGGCTGTTTTTGAGCAGCGTGTCTGCATGGAATCCTTATCTCTGTTGATTTATGAACTCTTCCCATCCCTCTGACATCACAGCCTACAGCATAAATCAGCAGGTATGAATAAATCTTTTTTTCATCATCTGAGTTACACGCTGTGCCACATATAACAAATCCTTGTTATCCACGTCCAGCTATATCCACAGTAGATGATATCATTAGGTTGCTACTACTAGCTGTGATGTAGATAAGGAATAGTCCTGTGGCCAATCACCGTGACTCTTGACTAAAGACATTATCATAGTCCTAGCTCACGCTGGCTGCTTCGTTGAGAAAAAGGATGTAGTGCAGCTTTGATAGAGTAACGAACGGTTATGAAAAGAACAACAACATATAGGGTCATAAATAATGTGCACAAGATTATGTGCAGTGCTGATGTTAGGAAAGTCCAAAGACACGGAGGGCAAAGTACAGTTCCATTATTACACTGCATAGCATTGTTGATAAAGCGGTGACGGTGCATCAGTGTATCTGATTTAAGGGTTTTAACATGTAAGGTCACTGGCAAGGTCATTTGGATTGATGTTTTCTGTAAATCTGTGACTGACACCTGATGCACACACAGATACACGTAAATATGAAGAAATCCCATCCCGAAAGTATATCTGAGGTATATCTTCCTTTTCTGAGTCCAATTTGTTCTTGGTAAATTTTATTTATTCCCGTAGATAACAAGCTAAACAAAGACAATGTGAAAACAAAGAGACATATTTCAGGACAGGTACAATTTAGTTCAATGGTACCTCTTCCAGCTAAATGCTAATAACTATCAGGTCTCAAAATGAACAAGAAAGTGCTTTTTTCTCCAGCAACTTTTCATACATGTTGATCTGTAACAGCCCATCTAGGACTAGCATTGCAAGTTAGCTTGAGTTAAAAATACTATGATATGCTGCATTAGTTAATTCTGTGAATAATCTATATTCCTGTATCAGTCCCTAAATAAACATAAATACATAAAATACATTTTACAGAAAAAAATTCTAATAGAAAAGCTCAACACAGCAATTTTTAGCCATTAACAGTTGCTTCGACGGTCCAGAATATTATGCAGCCACATGACATTTATGCTGTGTGAGTAGAGACTTGGCTAAAGAATGACCTGCCTAATCAGTTCTCTGGGGGTTACTGAACAACATACTGGAAAATCTTGAAAATCACAATCTTAACAAAAGATGTGTATCAGTATCTGATGGTGGAATTTGGTCATCTGTGGTTTTGGAAGCACTGCAAAACCTGAACTGTGATTTTTTTTTGTGCCCAAAGGGGTTACATCTAAATGTTACACATCTCACAATGTAATTGTAAAAAGTCTTTAATTGGCAGGTTATTGTCAACAATTTCCTTACACCTAATAAGAAATTTTGAGATGTCCTTAAGTTACACAGTGAATTCTTATTGCCTTCAAAGACACAGTTCTGAACTCAAATCTAGTCTCTGTCCTCCCTGTAGGGAAAGCAAAACAAAAAGAATTCCTGACTGAAGGCATAATAAATTGTTATGTTTTAACCTTTCGTTGTTGCACAAAAATCAGTTTTGATATAACTTTGACATGCATCATTTCTGATAAAATTTACATCTTGTAGAGTTTCTTCCCTCGTATCTGTTGTCAGCATTGCCAGTCTTTCCCAGCATTATTCCATACATGATACTTTGCATGGTGGATGACTCAGAAAGAGCAAAATGGTACACAGAAGAGGAAGAAGAAGGTGAATCCCCAGCTTAACTTCAGGCAAAATTGCTTAAACTGTGTACTGCTCTGAGTTGCAATGCCTTTTAAGCATGACAAGAAATTTATGGTGTTTTATGTTTTTCCACTGAAAAGAGCAAGGACACTTTGGATTCAAAGACTCAATAAGGATAAAGACCCTGTAACAGCTTTGCCTCGACTCCTTGTACATTCACTTGTAATCTCATGCTCTGACTACTGTGATGCCTCGCTAACAGGTCTGCCAGCATGTACGCTCAAACCCCTTCAAATGATCCAGTACACAGCAGCACGTCTGGTCTTCTACCAGCCAAAAAGGGCAAATGTCATAACGCTTTTCATCTCTCTCCACTGGCTCCTCATAGTTATATGTATCACGTTCAAGCCCTTGTTGCTTGCCTGTAAAGCAATGGCTGTAATCAGGTCTATGCTCGTTCTCGGTTGCTTCGCTCTGCTAATGAACGACGCCTTGTATTGCCACCAATTGAGGCTCAAAGTCTCAAACTTGACTGTTTTCTTCCCTGGTACCTTGGTGGTGGAACACGTTATCCAACTCCATTCGATCTATTGGATCTCTCTCAATATTTGAAGTCCTAAAGACCAAAATCTTCTGTAAACATCTTCACGTCTTAACTTTATGCATCTGCTACAATCTTCTGGCTCTGACATTGTGTTTGAACTTTGCTTTGTAGGACTTATTCTTGCTGTTTGCCTGCTTGCTTGTGTTTTTCTACACATCATTTTTACACCACTTTGGGCCATGCATTTGCCAGACTGTATAAATGTTAACGAAGTAAATGTTATGGTTTTGATAACTGCAACAGAAACCCACATAAGTGAGATATGTCCTTGGCATCCCTGTTTGAGTTTGACATATTTGGAGCTGGAATAGATACAGTATGTAACAGTGAGGACATGGCTCATCTTATTAGGCAGCATTTGCATGGTTTGCCGGTGAACACCTGTCCTCTGTGTGTACCTCCCACAGCACCAGCTCCTAGCAGGCTACAGCACGACAGGCTTTACTCTCTCCATCTCCTCCTGATTAGTTTCCACTGCAAAAAGCCTTTCATAATCACAAATTAATTTAACCAAAATTCCCGTTTAGCTCCTGCATGCAAACCAAGCTGATACACAGAGAGAGAGAGAGAGAGAGAGAGAGAGAGAGAGAGAGAGAGAGAGAGAGAGAAGTAAAAGACAGTGAAAAGGTGAGAACTACAATGAGAGACAGTAAGCACACAGCTATATTTCATTGGCTGTAATACAATTGCCTAGCTGATGGCTGGTTGGTATTCATATGACATGGTTATTCATTTTGCCTTATTTTCTGAAATTCAATAACAGTGAGAGCAGTGTGTTGGTTCTGAGTTATTCTGACTGATGGGAACCCACAGGCCATTGTTTGGCTCTGTGTTTGTTTCTAAACCCCTGTGTCATTTGTGCAATGAAAAATGTTCATCAAACTATTGACATCATTTCAGCAAAACACTGCTATGAATTTAACATATTTTGCTCTCACAACAATGACCATGAAAAGAGCAAAATTCATTTAGTTCAAATCCTGGCTAATATAGTGAATTACTTAGATTTTTAACTTATTTTTTGTATTATGTGTGTGTTACAACCATGCCATCATGAGACAGTGAAATGTGTGAATGCACAGCATGTACTACACAGATTGTTAAATATAGTATAAATACAATATAAATACACCAGCAACAGTGGAATAATGTCTGTCTGTGATATAATGCTACATTAAATGTGTGATTAGCCAAAAAGTTAAAACTGAGTTCATATTTGCAGCACCCACAGCGGGTGACGGAGACATTTCCACCATCATAAATATAACACCAATAATGAGAACTGCAGCTGACAAAACAGAAACAAGTGACTGCTGCAGAAAATGTTTGCCAAGACAACCAAAAGGGCAGCAAAATCCCAGAATGAAGTCCTGCATCCCGCAATGTGGATGCATACACAAGCATAAAATTAGTCTGCTGCTGGAGCCAAAAGCAATCTCATATCAGCCTCTGTCAGCTACATGTGCTGCATAAATATAATATCATACCTGTTACTTAATCATTACAATACTAATTCAAGATGGACCACACCTGCCTTGCATAAGAGGTATAAAAGAGTCCTCATTGGTTCCCGGTTAACTGATCCAAAAAGAATGCTGTGCTGAAAGCGAGGTGTTGTTCTCACTAAGTCTGCCCTTAAGCCTTTAAATGCTGTGGCATCCACCCAAAGTGAGACAGAGAGAGATGTGGAGTTAGAAGACAAGTCAAGAGGCAGCAAAAAAAAAAAAAAATNAAAAAAAAAAAAAAATATGGGAAAATGGAGGAATGCATAGGAAAGTATAGAGCCAAAACATAGACGGCATTTTTGTAAGTGTTGACTTTTCAGATCAAATTATTTTGAATTGACAAAATGTTAATTATGGGCTTGTTTGTCTACTCATAAGCTGAAGTGGCTCTGTAGCAGCTGTTAAATCAAATGGTCAGCATACTGTTGATTTTTACACTCAGAATTAAACACATTTTACTGCGAAAGCTAAGTTTCATTGCCTCTCCCAACTGACATTTCGACATTGAACAGATGTTGACATGATGCCAAACGGTAGATGAAAAATGTCACATTTTGTGAAATCAAATCAGTTCAAAGCAGTTTTCTAAGCTGTTATATTTTGTAAAATTGCATGTCACTACCATCTTCCACTGTCTACTTCTCATTAAATTTTATCCTTAAAGCAAAATATAATATTGAAAAAACTGTGAAACAATGGCAGAGAACATTTGGATATTTACTCTCTTGGGATACAGAGATTGAGAGCTGTGTGCAGCTTGCTTATGTTGTGACGCTGCAGTGAATAACTGACATGACAGTTTTCATGTTTTCATCACAGCTCCTTAGCTTTCAGAGCTCTTGGTGTTTCTCTGCAAATCACTTTTGGCAAAGCGACACACCAAATAATCTCACTTCCAACAAATGGAGCACAGGACATTTGTGAAAACTTTATGTGCATTTCACAAACATTGGACATGTGGTGCTTTTTAGTTAAAACGCTGTTATCAGAATCATAGCTTCTATCATTATCATCACATTCATCTTCTGTTTTTCCTTCATCATCATTATCATCTTCATCATCATCATCATCATCATCATCATCACCATCACCTCTCTCTCTGCATCTGAATGCATGCATTAACACACACAGAGTCACCTCAGCTTAGTGTTTCAGTTCCTCTAATTACAAATACATATTATATTAATGATTTGTCTTTACATGACTTAAGACAGACTGGGAAATTGGAAAATGAGACAAAAAGGTGAAAAATGCTCGAAAGCTGGGTACAGGGGGTAAGTAAGGGTATGCAGTATCCACAGCGCAGCTAAAATCAATGTACAGCCCAACTGCTGTTTAAGAAAAAGCAAAGTTGAATTACTTTCATACTTCAGTCAGACTACCACTGTCACATTAATCTTCTTTCAAAGAAATACCCTTCATCATCTTTACCCAACTGAAAATCACCTTTTTTTGTGGAAATGACAGAGTTCAGGGATTACATGTCTGACTTTTCTATAATGATTTGAGACTGGTGCTAACAGACTTGAATCAGAAGGGTGATGCTGCTGTAAACACATTTCCAGACACATGCAAGAATGCATGCCACATGTATGTGTATAAATCAAACCTGCTAAAGCATGTCTCAATCCAAAACAAGCATTAGTACTCACTCATAACTTAAGGGGAAAAGGAGGCAGGTGCTGCACAAAAGGCTCTTCAGGTGTGACTCAAAGTTACTTCCTTCACTTCGGCCTCTATCTACCTCAAGAAGTCTTCCTCTCCTGAATATTGCTTATCTTGACAGATCTTAGCATGGTTTTCACTCAATCTGTCATTTTTAAATTCCTTGCTGTCAGATTATTTGCAAAAACCAGATTTCCAGCAGCTACAAGTCTAAACTGATAACCATTTTGAATGATTTCCTTGACCTCTGTGCTCCAGAGAATAAATGCTTGAAAATGACTGGCAGTGGATAAAGGGCGAGTTTTCGAAACAGAATTGGTGTTACAAAGGGAAACAGCAGTTATGTGTTTGCTGCTGTGGTGAAAGTGATAGCTGATAACACCATTCTGAGACCTGTTTGAGAAAAACAGTGAGATTTTCCCCCTGAAGCTTTTTATCGTGCCAACCACATTGTGACCCCCCACGAGGCTCTGCAGGCCTTTAGTTGTAAAACAGCAAAAGCCTCAGACTCTCATTGGCACAGGCCACAGCAGGCAACTTGCACGCACACACACACAAACACACACACACACACATAAATACAAATACATAACAAACATGTCCACAAATGTACAGAAACTACAAGCCATGTACACATTCACACTCTTTTCCCATTTACACACGCGCGCACACACACACACACACACACACACACACGCACACACGCACGCAGTCTGGTGGTCAGTGACAAGACAGAGTGTCTCTATTAGTGTCAGAGCTGCTCTGTCCACCCTAACAGATGGCTTTGTGTCCTCAACGGGTGGCATTGCAATTTATTCTAACTATAGTGAACACTACTGTACTTTCCCTGATCTAATTGGACCACCAGGCACAGGAAGCAGGCCAGTAAATCATGTCACTTTCATGTATATATATATATAGATAAGGTCATGTCACACATGACATAGTGCTGATGGAAGCTCCATAACATCTATATATGATCCTTGTTACTATGCCAGCTGGCTGGATGCCAAGAAATGAGACGGACACAGCAGCAAGAACAGAAAGACGGGAAAGAGAGACTGAAGGAGAGAGGAAGTGACAATGACAGCAGAGAAACTGTGATTATCTTTGTACTCATAAAGACTCTGACATCCTCAGACGTATTGCTTCCACTCTGGCTGTGACATCTTATAATGCTACTGATGCACATGCTGAGAATATCTGGCAGCTCCAGAGTAAGTGTGGAAATGAAAAATCCTCAGGAATGACAGCCTAAGTACAAAATCACATAACCTCCAGCTGTGGATCAAATTCTCTGTTAAGATGTTCCTGATTAGGCCAGACACAAGAGTTATAGTGCAGGGAAACACTCTGGACAGCGTCTGTGACAATAAGAGGGCTGGCTGCAAATCGGAAAGATACATTCCCTACGTTCCTACTGTTCTGCATAGTTGGCTTTTTGGCCAGACATTCCTTGAAGTGCATCTCCCTGGGGTGCTTAGCTTCCTTTTCATAATCCAATCTAAACAGTAACTTCCACTGATGTTCTTACAGACCAGCAACTAAGAATCCAGAATCAAGATCAGCATCAACTTTATCAGATACGGATATTTACAAGAAATCATCTTGAAACGAATGAAACACAGATGCCACATTGACACATTTCAACCTTCAACTATTCTTACTTGGACAGAATCTGTGATATAAAATCCGATTTTAACCAGTGTGACATCCATCTTGCACACCAACAGTTCATAAAGAGTCAGATCCTCAAGGAAACAGGCCTCAGCTTTCTGGGGATTCAGAAATCTTAAATATCTGAAATCAAGCAACCACTTGCAGATTTGAAGAAATAAAACCTCAAAACAGGTTTTTGTAATGGTTCTTCTCAACGAGGTATGGCTAGGAGAATAAAGTAGACAGTAATGAAAATAATGTTACTGCAGCAGCTAGACAGCTTTGATGAGAAATGAAGGTTGAAGTATTCCAAAGGGAAATATCTAGATATGGCTGTCTGGCAAACACCGAGTGTACGACCACCCATAAAAGCCTGGTGTGTGTGTGTGATGCTTAAGTACAATTTGAGGTCTGTCTTGTAAGCTGTGGTCTATGACTGTGCATGCATTGTGTGTGTGTCTGCATTTAATGGATGTTACATTAAAATCAACCTTTATCTCATAGATTCTATCAGTTTTATGTGTGCATGTTTGTTCTGTATGCATGCACTCACACACACACACACACACACACACACACACACACACACACACACACACACACACACANCACACACACACACACCTGTCTGTGTCTCTCTTTTTGAAGGGACAGGGTGCTGGCTACTCCTGTCACCACCGTGCTGGACACGGAGAATAATTGATGTGTCCCTTTTTAGAAGCCATAAAATAAGCCCTGCATGCTATAAAGCATGCATCAGTGCCCCCCTCTCTCTCATTGGTTTTAAGAGAGAGAGAGAGACGTCCAAGCACAGTGCTGTTAACCTGTGTTCCCAATCTCTCTGTCAGATGAAATGAATAACCACCCGGGTAAATAAAGTTTGCAAAGTCAATTCACGGTCAATTTCTCCTGCTTTTAACCCTTGTGGCAGAATTCTGTCCAAGGCCTTGTAGGGCTGAGTAAATTGGACATTTTGGACTAACATAACTACGCTGGCTGACTGTTAGATGTCTGGCTTTGCTCACAGGAGATCCAGGTTCATTTGTGGGTTTAGAGTCTATGCATTTCTGATTTGGTGAATATACTGAAGGGTGGTATTACTCAGAAAGCAGAGCCCATAGTCTAACGCATAAGCTAAATCAGCATTTTGGCTTTTGTGCCAAACCCAATAGTTGCATAAACTTTGACTTTCAGATTCAGCTTAGAACCTGAAAGTCAAAGTGGATGTGGACATTTAGGAGGTATAACAATTGTAGCATATGTATAAGGGCTATGTATGTAATAAGACTTCGAAAAACAAACTTTACAAGCTGATTCTCTTCTTGCTTAAATTAATGTAAACTTAGATCTACACTGTCAAATATAGTCAAAGCATTAATAACTCAACAGTTAATGGCAAAAAAAAAAAAAAAAANAAAAAAAAAAAAAAAAAGGAACCAAAATCATGAATACTGTGCTGATAGTATCGTACTGCATGGATTAGAAACTGTTACTGACAATTCTTACAGTTTTGTTTTTGTAAACTGGCAATGTTCATTTTGCAGGATGTCTGTGTTTCCTAAACCTTGTCTATCTCCCTAAAGTTATATGTCACTGTATGGCAAATTGCAATGCTTGTGAGTGTGTCTGTGTGTCTGCATACTTCAGGAAACGAGATTCATACAAATGGAATGCACTGAGGAACATTTCTAAGACAGCTGTGTCTGACACAATGACATGGATGAGGATTGTTTGGGAGACTGAAATTCTCCTCAGCTGGCCAAAACAACATACAGATGCTTCGAAATGTGTTTTGTAAACATTTGCTTTTTACTCAAGATCAGGGGAACCAGCTCCTTCACCTCACAAAACATATTTCCTGTGAGCAGTAATTATGATAGAATGGTAAATATTGTGTGAAAAGTGAGGATGGTAACAATTCTATGTCAGAAATAACATGCTACAAAGATGGGACAAGGTACTGTATATTAGATGGATCTTCTGGGAAATTTCAGCCCAAACTTTTTAAAATGTCACCACTAATTCTCTCCAACAACCCCTTTCTATTATGTTGACTATAACTGAATATAAAGCTTCTCACACTATTAAGGAACTTCATTAATCTTTTTTTCAAAATCAAATTTGAAAAATGACTGCATGCTCAGATATCAATAGACAACACAAACAGTTCATTAATTTATCTGCCAATGCTTCTATGTGATCAACACTTTTCTGTAATTGCATTCATTTCATTCCCTTAACCTTCATAATTTTTGTACCAGACAGATTAACTGCTGACTTCATTTTTCTTGTTCATTATGTTTACATAAGGTCACTGAAATGCTGCTGACTGAAGGTAAAAGCCCAAAACAGAGGGATGCACAAACACAATTTATGAGAGCATGTTCATTAAAGGGTGGTAAAAGCAGGTAGGCAGTACTGGTTTTTCATTAACATCTGGAGCTAAGCTTGTTATGGCCCATCTCCAATTTTAGTCATTTGCTGTTTGCTGCAGTTTCTTTTAGAATAAAATCCACTAAAGTAAATCTGCTATAAAGGAAAACAGCTGTCTTGGAGCCAAAACGTAAGTGGACACAGACATGACCTTCTAAAGATGAAAAGTACTTGGTGATGAGAAGGCGCAGAAGTGATTACGGCCATGTAAAAACTAAACAAAAAAGTTTGTGCTGCATTTATGATAAGAAAATCTCTCTGGACCGGGGCAATGATGCACGTATGACAGTTTTTTTCTTGTGAATTAAAAGATTTTGTTACAATCAGGCAGTGATTGCAGTCTAATTACTTAGTTAATTACTTCAGTTACTTAGTTAATTACTTAGTTAATTACTGCAGTCTACTTCGATTGCATGTAAAACACCTGATGTAGCATGGTAATAAAGAAAAGTAAGAGTCTTGCATGTTTTAATTTGACAGAGAAATATAGTTCCCATCATTATATGAGCAAGGCAAAACAACAAACTAAATGCTTGAAGTTTCAGTAATTCAAGATACACCCCCATGATTTTATTTTATCATACAATAGAGCTTTAGAAGGTGAGTCTGAAAACACCAAAAGTGAGCAAGGAAGAAATCTGGTGAGTGAAACACATTCTGATAAAAATGATTATTTTAGTTCATTATCTCAATGGTTTTAGCTTATAAAATCCACTCAAATTACATAATTCCCTCTTCAGCAATTACAAAATACAGATGATTCCACTCTCCAAGCTATTATTTAAGTAAAGTTATTGTCCCATTGCAGCTTAGACAGAACTAACTATCATTGTATTTCAGTGTTGGGGAAGAACCAGAGGTCCCTGCTCTCCTTAGGCCAGCGTGGATCATCTCATAGTGTCTCTAGTTCAAATTAAGTACCTTCCCATGGGTGACACACTGTGTTTCTGTCTGGCAGCTTCTCAGCATGTCGCAGAGTCTATCATGCATACAGACACAAAAGGAAGTGTGTGTGCACATACTAACAAACACTTAATGTGCCTTCAGCCTTTATGCATGTACACACGTATCAACACGTATTTAGAGCTAATTCATAAAAGAACGCCTCAGATGTAATGTGTCAATAAGGGCAAATAGCACCACACCACCATATTCCCTCATTAATAAATGCTAGTTACCAGCCATTTTTAGAGTTTGCCTTGAAAGAGGCATTACTATGGCGGGGAAATTGTTCATAAAACACACCATCACGCAAAAATTAAGACATGTTTCAATATGGTGGTAAATTTCAGTGGTATGAAATCTGAGAGATGTTTTAAACTATATTCGCATGTGTTAATGATCAACAAATCTGATATTTAAGCCCATTCAGTTGACTGGGGATGATGCCAAGTGAAGCTTTATGAATGAACTTCAGTTATCACGGCACTTATTTAGCATACTGGATAGTTGCAGTGTTTTTTAAATTTTCTTTTTATGAATGAGTCAAATTGTACTTGTACTTGTAATGTATTGTACTTCTTTGTGTGTGTGTGTATATGTGTGTGTGTCTGTGTGTGTGTGTGTGCATGCGTGCGTGCATGCATGTGTGTGTGTGATCTTCCATCATCTTGTCCAGTTTCCCTGAACCAAGAGTCAAAATTGTTTCTGGGAAGATCTGCAAAACTCTGATTCTTCCTTTTGACTGAAAAAGCCAAAGTGCAAAATTATTTAATCCCCAGAGACATTAAAATCTAATTTCCCAAATTACTTCTAATATTAATGTTCATGAACTGCATGTGTCATCAGTTTGCCTCCCTTTCCCTCATATAAACTGATCTGGCCCATGGATTATTGCAGATTAATACTAAAAAGTGATTACTCATCAAACATTCTAGGTAAATAATTTGGCAGCATATGCAGGGCTGAAATCACAATGTTTGGGGGAAAGTGGAAAATATTGTCAGCATGGCAAGATGAGTTTTGCTTAATGTTGACTGTATGTAAAATCCTCTTAGGGAAAGAAGGTGTGGTATATTGCTGCCAACAATCTGACCAAAATACACACACAGTAGTGGATTTATGATCTGCAGTGCAAGGTGAGAAACCATGTTGCATACAGTATATACAGAGCATATAATAAACAGAGTATATAATAAAATAAGTTTTATCACACATTTTAATAACAGACACATATACAAAACCCATGAAGACATGCAGAAATGCATGTTGATGTTATATGGTAGATGCACTGAGAAAATGTATATTATCAGCTGCTTAGCTGACATGATTTTCTTATGTGGTCTGCAATTTGCAAATCCAAATGACTAGCACACATATTTCAGAAAGGGGAAATGTGTGATAAATTGGGCTTGTAAAGATTAGGTCACAATATATTATTGAACGATTACATTTATAAATAGCATGGTCAGTGAAAATAGAATTCCACCACTGCATGTTTTATAGGCAGTTTTCTGTAGCTGTGGTTAATATGTAGCCTGTACTGTAACAGTGATGATGAATTTGATTCTGTGGAACACATGAAGCATCCTAAAGCAGGGAATGTCACTGTGTCTCTCAGCATCATGATTTAATTCTCTGAACTGAGGAAAACCAGGATGAACACCGTGACTTCTGCTCTCATTTTAAGAAAAAAGTAAGGGGGGATATCAGTGGAACAGAAACATTTTTTTTGCTGATTTGTTCACACAAACTCAGAAGAGTAATGTAGGATATCTTCCTCCTCTTGCATAACACTGTATCAGTGCTGACACCAAAGCTCTTAAAAGCTTTCCATTTTCTTTCTGCATAAATTGTGCATATGCATGATGCAATGTCTGCAAGAGGTTTGAAGACAAGCTGTTTTTTTTTTTTCGATTGCAACACTCAATTTTATGATGGGTTTGTGTGACATATTTGCACAACACATGCATGATGCATTGACAGAGAGCGCCTGTGTGCATAGCAAAGTGTAGACACTTACACGTGCAAGAAAAGACACACACACATGCTTACACACCTGATAATAACATTAACGCACGCTGAAGCAAGGGAAGACACTAAAAGCCTTCTGCTACATCCTTGATGGTCCTATCTCATAGTGCTGTCCACATGGAGCCATGATTCCGCTGGCACTACACTCAGCTCCCAATCACTCCACACATGTCAGGCTTAATAGCATCCGCTTCGACACACATGCACACCCACACATGCCTGCGGGCACGTTATCACATGCGCACACACACACACCTGTAAATACTGCACACAGGCACACATTCAGTACTTGCAGTAAATCGTGTACCCTCCTACACAGAACACTGGAGGTCTCTGAACCTCCAGTGTAGTGGGTTTGTACAGGAGTGGTGTTTCCTGACTGGCCANGAGAGAGAGAGAGAGAGAGAGAGAGAGAGAGAGAGAGAGAGAACAGAATGTTTGTGTGATTGTTCCACTTCAACTATTTTATAGATTTTTTTAATTTGCACAAAAACTGACTAGAAAGAGAAAATTAAAAAAAGCTTAAATATTGCAAAAAGAGGAGATGTGATAAAAGTTGGTAATATTTTGTATAAGTAGTAATGTTTGTACATTTCTGTACTTCTTCCATGGTAGATGGGCGCACTGTTTTTACCAGAATGCCTCAAAATTACAGGTTAAAATAACATGGGCATCATTATGATACTGAATAGTGAAAGAGTGAGTGGTATATGAGAGGGAGGGAGGGAGAGAGAGAGAGAGAGAGAGAGAGAGAGAGAGAGATGCAGTCAGAGGTATTCCTGATTGAGCATGCAGCCTTTAATTTTACCTTCAAGCTATTTTTTTTAATGTTTCATAAACAGTCACAGTACCTCAAGACAATTGTATTTGTGTATGTCTGTATCTGTTTGTGTGGAAAAATAATGAATGTGTTTGTTGGTGCATGTGAAGTGATTACTTTAGCAGCTAGTGTAACATTTGTAGCTAATGGTTAGCTTTGGCTGTCGCTAACGTTAGCTAATGTGCTAATGTACTAATAACGCAGCACGTTAGCTGCGTTATTAGTTTTATATATATATGTGCTTTTGCTTCTGCAGACACCTGAATTCATAGTGTGCGTGTGTGTGTGTGTGTGTGTGTGTGTGTGTGTGTGTGTGTGTGTGTGTGTGTGTGTGTNCCTGCATGCACGCACGCACGCACACACAGCCTGGCCTCTTAGAAAAGTAAATGAGTGTAAATACAGCAGGAGACAAGTCAGCAGCAGAAGTAGACAGCACACATCATACAGAAAAAGTTAGACAGACTTAAGGAGCTTAGGTGGGGAGAGAGTGGAAGATATGAAGGAAGAAAGAAAGCAGCTAGGGTGAAGAGCAGGAAGGAAGACGAGAGACTTAGGGGAAGTGGGGGAGGAGAGAGCACATCATAAGAGGACTGGTGTCAGTGTGCTACGACTTGTGTGCTGAGAAACAGGAATTAATCCAATAATCAATTGGGAATTTTTTTGTGCATTTCTACATTCTTCTCATGTACAGAACAGGCTATTGTCTGGTACAAGACTGAACGAGTCCTGTCAAGACCTTGGAGACACGCACACACACATGCATGCCTCCACATCCCTCCCGCTGCATGCGACGCAACAGAGAGTTGATACTGGAGCATCTTATGTCTGTCTGCCACTTACTTCAAGCATCGCTCTCTGCTTGACTGTCACACGTCAGCAGCTCTGCCACAGGCTTTGCTGCCATGTCAGCTCATTAGCATTTGATGCTAAAGCTAACACATGTCTAACCTTTACAAGTGCCAAATGATTTCCTGCCAACACCAAAGAGACAGAAGTGAAAGCAGCTATTTTTTGGTCCACCTATAATTTTTCTCTCTGTTTGTCAGAGTAGAAACACAACAAAAATGTAAAACTGTATCATGATGTGGTAACTATGATGAAATTTCAGCAGCCAGAGCATCTTCTGTATGCTCACTTTAGCAGCTAATGTAACATTTGTAGCTAATAGTTAGTTTTGGATGCAGCTAAAGTTTAGGTACATCCAAAGCTAATGGTGCTTCTTGATGGCAGGTGCTGGTCTTATGCTGTGTTCAAGCTACCTCAGAAGTCAGATTTTTCCTAGTCTGAAGTTCCGACTTCCGACCTCAAACCGTTCCAGCCAAATGTAAACAAAAAAGCATGGCTGAACACCAATAAATACTNGACCTCAAACCGTTCCAGCCAAATGTAAACAAAAAAGCATGGCTGAACACCAATAAATACTGTAAGCTTAAATTAACAGTAATAAATACTAACTAAATTAAAGTTAGATTACAGGACTTGTGTTGTTTTACAATGACATTAATCACAGTATTACAGTTTTTGTCAGTTGCTTTGGTACATTTCTCAGATCAGAACTGAAATTCTCAAAACTACTTGTTCAACCTCCACATCATTTCATCACTTGTGCACATCATATAAGCAATTTCTCATTCTTTTGAACAAACTGCAAATGCTTTGGCACATTAATGCAAATGATTATGTACAATTGTCTGCTGTTTCCTACATTATCAACAGCTTATGTCATGTTGATCAGAATGTGTTATACTGGTTCTCTGTTGAATACCCCCCCAAAAAATATAGGCATTAGTTCATTGCATAAGTCATTACATGCAAAATGGTTGAACCAGTTGTCATAATTTGTCAAGCANGATTTTTTTTTTTTTGTAAATGTGTCCTAAGTTGATGAATTGCTCTCAGGTGAATCTGGACTTTCACTCATGAAGGGAAATGAGTGAAGTGTTAGATCAACCAATATGAAAATCAATCAATCAATCAATCAATCATGGCCTTACAATGGCCGAGGCTGGTCGAAGGGTGCAGCCAAATGTTGGGAGAACAGCTGTGTCCTCTATCATTCAAACATTTTGTAGAGAGAACAGGTATGTAATCCATCAGTGTGCACTGTACTGTAATACTGTATACTTATTGTAATGCTTCATATCACATTCCACTTGTATTTTATAATAGCTAGTAAATATACTTTATACACATACATACTGCACATATACACATATACTGTAACGCACAAACACACACATATGTATATACTGTATATATATATATATATATATATACACACTCAGATGACCCTGCTGGCTGCCATGGATGCAGCATGTGAGGACATCACAGCAGACACCTGCAGAGNACTCAGATGACCCTGCTGGCTGCCATGGATGCAGCATGTGAGGACATCACAGCAGACACCTGCAGAGGCTGGATAAGACATTCAAAAAGATTCTTTCCACGTTGCAATTCAAGGGAAGTTATCTGCTGTGATGTGGATGAGAATCTGTGGCCTGACAGACAGGAACATCAGGAAGTATAGAAAGACTGCACTGTAATTCCCCATACAGCACTGCATGTATGCATGTACATGGCGTTTCCTATGTTTACATTTCTAATTTTGTATTTTTTTCCTTTGTGATATGCAGTGCTGCTTTTTCTTTTCTGTATTGCAATGACATGGTCTGTCAATAAATTACAATAAACAATAAAGGCATAAATGGGAATCTTGTCCAATCTCTTGCAATCAACACATACAGTAATGTGTCACTTTGTACTGTTGAAATTCATATATTACCATACAGCAAAAGTGCAGCCTTGTGCATTTTCAATCATTGTCATCAAAACCTTAGCCATAGTTTACATCAGAAAATATTTACAGAGCACACTGTTATATTGACAACATGACTAAGCATTTTGACTATCTTGTTATAAACAATGACACAAGGACTTGTCATTCTGATGGCTCTGACATGTTCACTGACATAAAGATTTACTTNACAATGACACAAGGACTTGTCATTCTGATGGCTCTGACATGTTCACTGACATAAAGATTTACTTTTGAGAGATGAACTAAGAATTCTGAGCAAGTTACGGGCTTTTGCAGGTAATGCATTGTGTGGTGCTGTTTGTATGAATTGTTTCGAGAAATGCACTTACTGTTTTGAAAATGTTAAGGATGATCTGAGAAATGTACCAAAGCNATTGTTTCGAGAAATGCACTTACTGTTTTGAAAATGTTAAGGATGATCTGAGAAATGTACCAAAGCGACTGACAAAAACTGTAACCATTTATGCAGTGAAGTAATATTCTGAAATTATTTACACACATATTAATGACAAACAGTTATTATATACTGTAGATAGTTAACTTGGTGATATGTTTTGACCTTTTTATTTCAATGTCACATAAGAAAAAATACTTTATTTGCCTGTTAGCTGATCATTTCCATTCATAAAGGTGGCTTCTATGGGTATTGCTATGTTTAGTGATGTCATACTCATGAAGTCGGGGTAGATCATTTTGGTCTGAGTTTCCCAGTTGGAGCTCCGACTTCAATTGCTGTTCCAACGCATTTTTCCAAGTAGGAAGTTGGAAAAATCTGAGTCCCGAGGTCTGTTGAATGCAGCAATACTTTGGCATCAGCACTCTGCTGAGACAGGTACAGATCATGCAGCGCAATCTCACCGCTGCTCATGTGGAAGCAGCCTAAGACACAATCCTGGCTGCATACTTTGCTTTTCATAATTTTGTCTAGCTCTAGAAAGGTTGCCTAGATTTTCCCAAAATTACTTTTTTGTCAGCCAGCAAAAACCCTTCTAAAACAACAGGTGATATGACATTCACTGGGACAACACAATGTCTCTCAGATGGAAGCCGTTTCAATAAATGTAACTGTAGAAAGAAAACAATTATGTGAAATACCTTTAAGCAACAGTCTTTCCAGCATATCAAAGTAAAACACTGTTACCAAGGTCTGCCAATTACCAGAAACAAATGTCTTCACTTCTGAGCAAAGAGCTCTGCTGAACAGCTGCCAGGGGAATTAACTCACTTCCCTACAGTTTCAGCTGTGTCACATTCTGTCTTTTACAGCGATGGCAGTTGGCATTTTCTCTCCTGAAATATCTACCCTCCCTGCCCAGGGGAAGCATATCTTCTCTCTAATGTGTGAAAAATCATTTAGCAGCAGTCTAGCTCCCAGCAGGGGAAATAATGTGAAGGGTTGTACAGAGGTCAAAGATCAAGCTGAATGAGGCAAACAGAGGCAACCCAAAGCAATCATTATTGATCAGTGGCCAAATAGTGTCGTTTGACTGGGTGGTACGCAGACGATCAATGGACAATAACATCTACTGTACATGACTGAAAAATCAACAGAGTTAGAAGAAAAAAAAAGAAAAAAGAAAAAGAATGCTTCGCAAGGACACACACACCCTCTTTGACCAACATCTTCCATGATCGGCTATGCACAAAGTAGGATTTCTCTCCTATGCTTTGCCAGGAGTGAGAGGAGGAATATTCTCAGTTCAGTAGCACAGCAACTGATGAGCTGAGCTGGGGCTTGGACTGGGGCTCGTCTCCTCCCAGATTTGGGATAGACTGTGGATTTCAAAGTCAAGAAAGTTCAAAGCTTTGGTTGGGGAATGTTCAAAAGAACCACAACCAGTCCTGAAGTGGAAGGGAAAGAAGATGGCGGCCGAGCTACTTAAAATCTGCCACAGTCTTCTCTGTTGAGTTTAGGGTGGCAGAAAGAAGAGGGAAATGTGTAAAAAAGGCAACTGCAGGGGAAAATAAACCTTCCACACTGCTGAGGTTAAGGTGATAAGAGATGCTGAGCAGGTGGAATTTTGCTGTTATGCTGGTACAAAAACAAAAGTGAGAGAATATGTTTTTGCAGCAAAAATCATGAATAATACAGAATGTAGAACAGCATTTTCACAGAGATCATCACTACTGTTGGATGTACCACAGAGATCGAATAGCTGAATGTCAATACGTCTTTTGCAATTTATTCTAACTTTTAATTGTGAATAAGAACATCAACCTACAAACCTGGGCTTAGTGCATACTATTCCTCTCCCCAGATAAAGCCCTGAGACTGCTAATGTAGCACTTTCTCAGGTATTCACTCTACACAATGTCATTCTTTAAAGACAATCAAACCATGGTAACACCCACACCCTTGGGACTATAAGCATCAAAGGAAATTCCACTGATGCTTACTGTCCCAAGGATACATGGAAACACCCATGATCCTTGATCCAGGTGGATTCAGAACAATGACATACGAAGTGTGAAGGATCATATCATCCTATTGGGGATTTACTTTTTTAAAAAGAAATGTAGTCTACGTAAGGACATTGAATGTAAAAGGCTTACGTATGCTGCTTTTACCCAGTTAAGTGACAATGAAAACACAGAACATCTATAACTTCCATCCTGATCTTCATAGTTACATTTTTCAAAACAGCAATCATCATTTCTTGGTGTGTTTAAAGGACAAATACCTGAGCTGGAACCCCCACAGACTGTATGTGATGGTCTTTAAACATGCTGCTGCTAAAGTTGACTTCCTGTAACAGCATCATGGAGGAGCTTGACATCCCTTATTTGGCAATGTTTTGGTTCTATATATTCATCTGTGTACGTTCCAGTCCATGTCTGAACCCAAAATGAATCCTGAACTTCAAGTTTCAACATCTGAAGGTCGTGATTATGTGTTTTTGTTATTTTATGTTTCTAAAACAAAAGAAATGACCGTTGGAGTAATTAGCAAACATTCATTTCCTTCTTATTGCCTCTTCCAGTGCAATTACTGATGGTGTACAAATCGTTCAATTCTAGAACAGAGTTCAAACACAAAACAGACCCACATATTTGGACACAAGTTTACGCAGTTATATGCACACCAACCACTGATGGTAAAAGTTTTGGCCTGCCTGATGTTGGCAGTCTGCTTTAGGTCTTTAGTGTTGGACTTGGCTCCAGCTAGTGCCTCCCTCTGTTGTTTTTCAGCCTGATTCAGCAGTCCTGTTCTTTAGAGTTGATCAGCAGAGAACGCAGAGCCTTTAAAATCTCAATGGCCAGAGGGAATGCCAGTTCATCGACTATTATAATGATGGCTGCTCTCTATTGCACCCCATCTCTCTCTGCCCTTAGCCATCCTTCCTGTCCCCACTCACTCAGTCTCTCTGTGTCTGTCTGTGTTTCTGTGTTTGTCACTTAACAGGCTGGTGTGATTGTATGATGGAATTATGGGAAATGGCACAGAATAAATATGCAAAAGGTTAGAATGGATGGATTAAAAATATTGCTATTTGGCAAACTGTAAACAAATATAATCACTGTCACATGCTATAAATTAAAAACTCTTGAGAGAATGAGAATAGCCTTATGCTCAATAGTGAATCATTCTTTCTCAGTACCAGGTTGTAACTTAGCTTGCTTTACTAATCAGGTTACATAAAATAGGGGCAGTATACAGAAATTTTTGCTGGTATAATGTTATTGCATGCTTTGTAAACTGAAAAGGAAAGGGTGGACTCACCTTGAGCTTGTCAAAGCGTTCTGTGAGCGAGGACACCTGGTGATCTCGATGGCGTCCCACTAGCTTGCAGAGTGCACAAATAAGCTGGTCATCCACCATGCAGTACATGTTGACCTTCTCATTCTCATGCTCCAGACAGGTCAGGCCACGGAGGTGAGTGTCTGACACAGGCTCCACCAGGCGGTGGCTGGTGAAGGGCTTCTTGTTCGGGTGTGTTGCGCGCAGACAGCGGTCGCAGTACGATACCTCGCATGTCACACACGTCTTGACAGCCTCGCGTGGTGGGTCATGCTCACAGAACTGACAACTGATGCGTGGATCCATTGTAGTGACCACCGCTGGGTTGTGGTTAGAGTTGATGTGGTTGGTGTGTGGGTGGGATAGGCTGGAAGTGGCTGGACTACCACGGGCACTGCTTCCGCTTGTGCCGCTTGTGCCACCACCACCACTGCTGTTGCCTACTGTTCCTGCTATTGTGCCACTAATGGTGCCACTGTAGGGCCGCTGTGGTTGCAGGCGTCGACTCTCAGTGGGCGAATTGGGGCCGCTAAGGGAGGCCTTTTGAAAGCGGTCAATGATGTTCTGCAGGGTCACATTTCGCTTGAGGCCCTCCAGGCCGCGGTGGTTCAGCGTAATGACGTAACGACAGGTGGGGCACTGGAAGCCCGAAATTGATTCGAGGGGCTTGCTGGTGGAGCAGTGAGACACCAGGATGCGGTGGGCACAGTTAAAGCAAAGGCTGTGGGCACAGGGTAAGAGCAGGGGATCTTCAAACAACTCCAGGCAGATTGGGCAGGTCAGCTCAGACTCCAGTGTTTCCATTTTCAGTTGAACCAATCTAAAGGTGACATCAAATCCCGCAGAAGCTGGTCAGTTACCTTCAAGAAGAGCAAAAAGATGAGGGATCAGCAAGAGCCATTTTGCAGTTACTTAATAAACAGTGTTTACCAAGGTGTATTTACCAAAGCTTTGAGGGGCAGTGCAGCAAAACTTGTACATGACTTATAAATTCATAAAGCCTATGTGAATAATACCAGTCATGAGATTAACCTCAGGTGAGAAAGACAAGGCCTATAAATATTCAATAAATCTTGTCTATTTAATCAAGCACACAATTCCTTTTTGCTCACAGTTCAGCCTCCACTTGCATATCTTGAGATCAGGTTGCCTTATTACAATTACTTATAACATGTCATTCTAACTCCATGAGTAACTGAATGGTGGAGAAAGGCGGAAATCTTTTCAGTGAAAACAATGAGAGAGAAAATGAGACAGATATGCAGGAGGGAAAAAAAAAGGAAGCTGGGGATTTCTGTATTTTTTCTCTCAGAATCCTCGTTTATTTAACAATTTACAATTCCTTGTAGTAACTTCAGCTCAACTAACTCTTAACTCTAAAGTAAATTAAAAGCCTTATATTGAATACAGTTCATAATTAGGTATCTCTTGCTTGGACATCAGTGTTGCCTTATCATTCCATATCGCTTTTTGCTTTCATTATCATTTTCCTCGCTCGCTGCTGTCTGTATCAATGTTTCATGGTGCCTATGTTAAAACCAACTGGACTCAACAAAAAACAAGCATTCGATCTGAACTTAACTTCTAACATTTAAAGCATTGTCCCAACAACAGTGACAAGAGCGCCTAAAGAACAAAAGACTTGATTGATTTCAGATCCTTCTTCTTTTGCTCCAAGACCTCCAATTCTCAGCACCTTCAGCCTGCTTATGAAGCGGTCTTCCCTAGGTGGCCATAAAACCACTGACATGAGAAATCACCAATAAATCCCCTGCACCACCCCATCCTGCTCACTCAGTGGCATACAGCCCAGTGCTCAGTGGCTCTCCTTCCTTTTAAAGAAACAAAGCAAGCACCATGAAACTACAGGATTAAACTGGATGACCCCATAGCTGACGGTGACAATTTCATTAAGCAGAGTTGTTTCTGAAAGACTGTCCTCTCTCTCTCTCTGTTAGTCATGCAGGAATTACTAATGACTGAATTATGACAAGTTAAGAAGTAGTTTTCACCTCTGGGACAGGATCTCCACTCTGTGAAGCTTAGTTCATTTCATGCATAAATATGACTTTTTCAGAAAATTCAAGGTTAAAGAGACTCTCAGTAACTCACAGGTAGAAAGCTTTTCAAAAGAAAGAGAGGCAAATACTGAAAGCACACTAACATGATGAAAATATAATCAAGCTAAACTACAATTGTATTCTTTATTACAAGTATACTTACAAATCAGTCGGTATGGATCACATTAAAACATAAATTCTATGACGATTAAGGCAATAAATAGATTTTTCAAACATCTTATTACCATCATAAAAAGGTTGAAATAAGCATAAATCAACATCAGTGTATTACATATGTATTAACAGACCTACATAATGCAATTTTAAGACAGAAGGGGCATTTTAATTTCAGAATCACAGCATTTTTTAGCTATGCTGACTCTGTTTTTGAAAACCAGGGAGACTTGGTTAAGTGTATTCTCTCCAAAAAATGAAAATCACACCACTGTCTATTCAGCTAATCATGTTTTAGTTAGCTATGGCCGCAATTAGATATACCTGATTCCAGATAGATAACGAGATTCACAAGTTGTTGTCCAATCATCATGCTGAAGTGGCAAGGCATTGTCTTCCTTGTCCATTTATTTCACAATGTTAAGTAAGAATGCTTTTGGCCCAAACTATTATGGTGATGTGACACTGTTCTATTGTTATGTTCACTCAGTAGTGAGCATTAAATTGCATCGTGAACTACCCGTGCCCTTACACCTCAACTTGTAAACAGGGAAAACAGCCAAAGATGAGCTCATGCAATACAGAGACAGAAGCAGGGCTCAAAGGCTCAAACTCATTTGCCCAAACAATAGTCTCCTCCCCTAAGCCGCACCATGCAACACAATCAGCCTCCACATCAAGCTGCATTCAAAGCAAACATGATTTGAGCAGCAGCTAAATAGTTGGGAAAGCCACTCAGCTGAGAAATGTACTCATATGCATGCAGCAGCGTTGTTACAAAATTCATTATCTGGGAAATAAATAAATTACTGCTCACAAGCAATCATGCAGATATTACGCTGATAAAAGGCAACAGGCGCTGTGCTTCTGTGCCTGTGTGTGAGGCAGTGTGCATGTGCCTTTGTTTATGAGAAGGTAGTAACTGTGTGAGCATTCGTCTCTGCCTGCGCCTACGTGCACACATGCACACAATGCCCTTCTGCAACACTCACCTTGACTGCTATTTATCAGATACTTTCTGTAGTTGTTATCACAAAGTCTGCTTGTGTTAAGGATAAAGAGATCGAGAGCTCAGCGGTAAGCTACATCTGAGTGAGCAAGTAAGGGGTTTCTGCTCCATCAACAATAGGTCTAAATAATCTGCACTGTATCAGATAGGAGATAGCCAGGGGAAGGCAAATGGAGATAAAGACAGAAGCAGGATGTGGGGGAGGTGGTGAGGAGACAAGGATGAGGAGATGATGACCTTTTGTTGACAGGGAAGTTCACTGGCCCCTCAACTTGTAGAGACATACAATTCTCAATACAAATCTTGACCCTTTATTAGTTTTGACTGGCAGCCATGTCTGAAAGGGATATTTTGTTTCTCATCTAACAAAAAACAAACAAAAAAAAGCTGATGAAAGAGCAACACTTGCCTAACATTTTAGACTTTTTTTTTGTTTTTGCTACAACAAATTTTATCTGAGATCAGTACTTTCACAAGGAACAGATTTTTCCGTCACTGAGAGCAGCAACGGTTCAGCAACCAGTCCTTCAGCACCATGTCTTCTCATTCAGTAAGGTATGACAACAACGGGAAACAAAGCATGCATTCATTAAGCTTCTTGGGATAAACACTGATTCAAGATCATCAGACTACATCCTACCACCATATGAACTTCACTCTGGTAATAAGCAGAACTGATAGCTGATATGTAAGAGTCACACTGAAATAAAAAATTGTATTTAATCAGAACTGTACAACTTGTAGGTAAAATCAAGTCTGTTAATGGATTATTTTCTACAAATCCAGGCCATCTATTGATCAGTATTTAATAAAGCTGGAGCCACATAAATCTTAGTTTCACTTTGCAGTTGCAGACTTGGAAACAATCAGATATATCAACTGTGACAAGTGCCTGACCCTTGTCATGGACTTGTCAGGGACCGTGTTAATGTGAGTATGTTTAACAGAGCATGGAAGTATAATTAATACCAAGCTTCAACACACCATCAACAGACCCATTAAGCTTCAGCTATGCCACTCTGGGGAAACAATGCTGGATATGATGCGAGCCACTTAGGGAGCAAATTGCTAACTTCATGATAAAGACAGACATGCTGAACACACACACACACACACACACACACACACACACACAGACATTCACCAAAGCACATACACACCCCACATTTAGGAGCACACACTCTCTGTCTCTGTCTCTCTTCCCCTGCCATTCTTGTTAAAGTGAGGTGTCCCATCTGGAAGAAGAATAGCTTGGGCTGGTGCTTGAGAAAACAAACATAGACACACACACACGCATCGCAGGCGCACACAGTGTCTCAGGCAGTCCCGCACTCAAACCTAAACAGACATACACAAACACAGATCTGTATGGCGCTTACTCTGATCTAGTGTTGTGCTGATTACCGTAGGAAGGCTTGTTTGTTCCCACTCAAGAGCTTTCACTGAACCACAGATGAAAAAACGGGAACATCGGTGATGATTCATTAATCTGTCTGAAGAGGCAAGGCTAGATACACACAGTTTTAGTCAGTACACAAATACACACTTTCAGACTGTGAATTCTAATATTCATATGCTTCATAAGTTTTCTTTTGATGGCATTAAAAATATGTGCATGCAAAATTATTTGTAAACAAATAGCTAGTTCAGCCCTGATGTTATTTTAAATGGGCACAGTGGGAATATGGACTGACTGCTAACAAACTTACACAGCTATCACATACAGGTATTTACTTTCATGAATAGCATTGAGATAGTAATGACACCGCAATCTATTGTACTCAACCCAATCCCAATCTAAATGCGTTCCAGTGCTTCTACTCAGAAAAAAAACACAGATACCCATAGCAACTTCAGTGCAATGTAAAAGGTTATCTTTGTTCATAAAAATAATGTTTCACAGCTGTGCAATATGCCAAAACTAAAAAAACAAAACAAAACAAAACATGAATACTACAAAAGTGATGCAGGGGAAAATCTGTTACCATTCACTATTGCGCCATATTGGTGTGACATCAGCTATGTTCATGTCAGATAAGTTAGGCAAGGTGGATCTTGCCCGAGTTTATGACTGGGTATTCCAAGTTGAATGACCATTCCACAGGTTTAACCAGTGTCGCTGTGTTAGTCAGAAAAAAGGTGTAAACAATGTGGACAATCTAGTTCTGAAAACCAGTCATTCCTCAAAGTATAATTACATGAAAGTAGAGACAATAGCTGAACTGCTGTTTAACAGACACTTGGCAGTATACATTATGTTTACAAGCACTTTAAAACTTTGATGATAGTCTGATTAGGCAATAAATTAATTTCTTTCAAACGTTATATAAACACCATAACTAGACAGAAATCGGGATAAACTGGTGTATGCTTACTCCGAGTAACAGACCTGGATCACGTGATTTTAAATTGATTTACTCAGGCATGTAAAAGTTATAATCAGAATAAGCCACCTCTGCATGCATTTCCTCACCAATAAAAATCCCTATAATGCACATAAAGGGAAACTAAACAAGTTGGTTACTCTCATCTCCTTACTCTACGTGTCGATCTGGGCTGCAATGGAGTACATATGATTTGGACTGCTAAGCACATTGTAGGTTAGATAACTTATAGGCTGAAAGGTTGTATCACAGCTGCTGGGGAAAGTGCAGTGTCAAAGGCACGCATGCAGAAGCCATTTTTTTGAGAGATATAGGAAGGGCCATGCTGAGGTGCAACGAGAGCTAGATGCTGGACATCTATCAAGGAGGCTTTTTCCCCGAGTGTCAAGCAGAACAACGGATTACTTCCAGCATAGGCCATGCTTAGTGCAAAGTAGATTACACAGGTAAACATTGACAAGTACCATGCATACATTCACATCCATATGTTCCCTAGCACATGCATGTAGACAGGCAGCGCCATCAGCCTTCATCAGCGGCTACTGACTCAACACTGACCATCTCTAGTGTATCATCAGTTTTCTCTTGTCAAATGATCTAAAATCTCAGACCCCCACAGCTTCCTCAGCTCCAATACTCTCTTTTCCAAGTGTGAATCTATCCATTTTGGTGGAAGCCGTCAATCACAGTAAAGGAAGAGCAGCAGGAATTCACATAGTCGAGGTTTAAAGGCTCCAGAGAACAAGACAACAAAAGCAGCAGGGAGTCAGCAGACTTCCTTTTGCCACAGCTTTGGAAAATGTGGCCTGAGTCACAGCCATCTTTATCCCAGTGGGACACTGCAGTTGGAAAAAACTAAAATAAACACTTGTATTTTCAATATAGGGAAAATCTCATCACTTAATAGAAACTATTTTTGTGGAAAATCTGCTTTTTAAAATAAGGGACAGTAATGACGTTTGTGTTTCAGTGTCGATATCACAATTTCCATAATGTTCATGGTTCTTGGAGCGCAGTGGGAAGCGAGCAAAGAACGTCATTCCTATCACAGATAGTTCCAGATTTAATTCCAAACTTTTAGTCTGAAAGCATCTATGACTGTAGTCACACTGCAGTCAGCACTCTACATTAGGACAATGTCAGCTGGTTTTATGTAGGCCTGCCACAGACCAGCAGGTTGATTCTCACACTGATTCCGAGTTAAACAAAGACAGATGCTGTTCAGCTGACAAATCCAGCCTGCATTCTCTGACCTCAGTCTGCTGTGCTGTTGTTATGCACTCAGCATTCCTCAAATCATTCTGAACAGGGAAAAGGTTAAATATGCTAATATGCTATTACACTAGCTTGCTCATTGGAAAAGTGTAACACATTAAATTAAACAGCTGCCTTGCAGAAAAAAATAAAATAAAATAATATATATATAGATATAATAGAGTTTGATTTTTTTTTGTAAAACATGACACAGCTGTCAGTTTGATTTCTGTACATGTGTCTTTGCAAAAGAAGCAGTTCTCTTTCATTATTTTATGAGGTAACATAATACCATGGCTGAAGCCATCATTAGTTTTTCCACAGACAATGGCTAGCCTGTTTGTCTGATGTTGGTAAATTACAGACCCTAACACATTTTGGTGAGACACAGGTACCAATCAAGAGTGAACACATTAAATGACTCATAAACCTGCGTAACATAATGCTGCTTTATGAATACTTTCATTAATAATTGTGTCAGCAAATAGAAATGTCAAGCCCTCACCCTGAAACATGGTATTTCCCCTAATCGCCACAGCTGAGCTCTTAACCTAAACAGAAAGGGGACATTGAATGCATGCAAAGGAATTTAGTTGCGTAAGTGGATTGAAATGCTTGCATTTTTTGGAGGGCAAGTCATTTTACAGATTGAGATTAAAAATACCCACAGGCATAAGAAGTAGTGCTGAGCTTTGCCAGATGCAAAGTTCTTCTACATTATGGTTTAGGAAAGCAGAAACAGCAGTTCCCAAAATGAGAGCCATTCAGTTGACTAGAACACACCAAAACTGTACATGGAATCATGTTGTCTATTACACTTGCCATTTTGCATTTCTGTGACAAGGACCGTGTGTTCCAGTACAGCAGGACAAACGTATGAGAAAGTAGCCTGAGTTCCTTTTTCCACCCCATTCACATTCTGTTTCCCTTCATTTGTCCCTCTTTATTTCTCTTCTTCCTCTACTCTCACTTTTCTTCCTGTCTCCGCTTGCCCAATCTTTCCTCTCTCCCTCTCTTACTCGTCTTTTCCGGCCTTTCTCTGGTCCTCAGTGGAGGCTGGTTTCATCAAACATGTGATTCCTATTCACAGAATGTAAACAGTAATGCAGCCAAGCCAATGTTTCCATTTCACATTTAGTGCAGTTCAACAGGCTAGCTTAAGCTTAACCCTTTCACTGCTGTACTGCAGACCGCTCCTGTTTCAAAACTATATAATTTCAACGTATACCTAGTGAAATATACCGCATCTTGTCACTTCTCAAGAAATTATGTTGCTGAGACATTATATCAAATTTGCTTTATCATGTCATATCAAATGCTATCACCATTACGCTTATCAACAGGTTAATATGCTGTGCTTGGACTGCCTGTGAGAGCCTTTCTAAGTGAAGAATTTCACATTTGTAGAGTATTTTCAACAAAATCCACTTTTTCAGTTACCTAGCAAGCATCTGACAGGCTTCAAGGTCAGCCTGCACTCTTCCACCACATCAGCAGAAGATGAAACAGGCAGCCGACAGAGCAGTGACTCATCCTACCAATTAGCTCCTCCATTGCCTGGTTAGCAAAAACACTGGATGGCACAAGTTACGGTATTTCACCTCAATACGGTGTCTCATTACTGTATGACATAATATTGCAGAACTTCTATATTGGCATGGGGTGAGGGCAGGCGTGTTGGTTTCACTATTGACTTTTTTACAGTAACTGCTTACCTTGAACTATAACTTAGCATTATTATCATCATTTACCTATCATTTTCGATTAAAAACATATAGGTTACACAATTTGCTGTGCAAATTTAGCAAATCAACACTACTGCAAATTTCTCACATTGGTAGAGTTTTAAACAAAGTTTAACATAAGGTTAGAAAACAAAGGTGAGAGTTTCAGACATTTAAACCTTCCAGTCAAAATTACAAATCTGTACCTTGTTTACTGTTTTAAAATATGTTCATAACTCTCAGTCATAGGAAACTGAAGACTCTCTATATGCCTATGCCTATAAAATACAATATGTGTTTGTTGGAGTGGGTAATAGTACCTAGCTGTAGATCTCTCTGTGTATCTGGAGTATAGTATATGATGCATTAAAATATATTATTCTGCTTATATTTAGATGAGAATTTGAGTGCTGCTATTATGAGACTGAGTGTATATAATTATCTGTGTGTATTTGAAGTCATGTATTTTCTACATTTTTGTCTCCTTGATTTTTACATATCAACTGCATCAAAGAGCCGGTGCATGGATGTGTGTGTCCAGTGCTTTCTCTTTGTGTGTATTTGGTTGATTCTTATACCTGACCATATGTTCATGCAGGTGTTTCACATGAGTATATGGACCCATATGACTCTCCATATGTGCATGCTGGTCTCTGTAGGTGCACATGGCACAGACCCATGCAGCCGTATTTGTTTTCATTATTGCTTTCGCTGCCTGTCAGCACTGTCAATGAGGGCTCTAATGTGTGAAGGACATTTGCTGATGCAAGACATTGAAAATAAAATAATCAATTCTTATCAAATGTAAGGCCAAGCCAGATTTGCTAATTGGTTTAAAACATCTATATGTGAAGGCAGACTGAAATGAGCTTTTCACAGGGTTGTGACAGTGAGTAGAAAACACCTCCCCTCTCTCTCTGTCTCCACTGAACACGCCTGCCTGTTACAGCTTGGCAGCCTGTGGTTAATAAAGTTAATACCATCAGACGCCTTCTCATCAGCTCTCAGGCTCTTTGCTGAGGTGGAGTCTTATCAGGCGTCAACATGACACCGTGTGCCAACCATGCTCCCCACCAGCGACCTCGCTTCACGGTGATTCCATTATTCCTGTGTATTTGTAGTTGAACGTTGTGAGGTAGGATTCATTGCAAGACTTCTGTATTGGAATATATTATGTTGCATGTACATAAGATACAAGTAACTCAACATATATCTTCTTCTTCTTAGAGATGAGTGCTACTGATAAAAGACAAAAAGTAAAACTTTTCTCTCATGTACAAAGAATGTTTACTAAGACAATTGTAACGGTTGTTAAAATTTTCAAAGCTAGTTCACCTTAAATGCTATCTGAGAGCTGGGATATTGATTCTGTTTTATTTTCTATGACTAAATTCCACAAAAGTCTGAAATAACTAACATTATGGAGCAACACTATTCCCTTTGATGCAGCTTGAAAATACAATGACATGAAATAAGATGATCAACTGAAAGCACACAGTGCAAAACTGCAAACGTTTTGTTTTGCTTATGCTGACAGCTGACATCAATAGCTTCATTTTTTCCCCTATATTTTCTATATTTTCATCTGAATGAAATTTATGTGTTTGCATGCAGTATGTGTGTATATGTGTATGTGTGCAAGAACTGATGCCAAGTTAATGGCTTACCTTTTACTGGAATTTTCTATAAATATGCAAATTTACTCCACATCGTGTGAAAAAGCAATCTGCGAACACATAAACGGTAGTTTGATTTTCCAAATGGAGGATCTTTTCAGCAGGAAATTGCATTCTAGGCCCTGTACACCTACATAAGCCTGGAAGGCCCGTCAGGAGAACAATCGCTGTCTGTATATTGACGATATATTCCTGAAAGGTTTTCAAATTGGAAAAGCTAGCTGACAATTTTAAATTCATTGTATTCCTTTTAAAAAATGAGCGGGATAAGTGATCCGTAAGGTGCCTGCCATCTTTATCAATAGCTTGCCAAACTGCATTAGCAAACGATATTGTCCAAATGGTGTTATTGATTTTAGAGGAGGAAAAATGCCCAGTTCACGCCTGAGCATCAACAGTCCTGACTAATAATGTCATTTGTCTCTAATAAGAAAAATCTATGAGAAAAATAGCCAAATATGATATTGAATAACTTTGGTTTTATATACCTGAAATTGAGAGGAGGATGGGAACTATTCTTCCTTTCTGCAGTTTTTATAAAGGTAAAAATGGAAATGCTGCACTAAGAGAAAAAGTTACACTCATCTGGATACAAACTCAGGGTAGTGTGTGCAGTAGGTGTGTGTGTCTGAAACAAACAGGGAAAGGGAGTGACAGAGAAAGTGTCTTGGTGGCGAATGTGTATGTCCATACATGTACGAGTACACACTAGCTCATGTGCATGATGCTTCCTAAATCTGCCTACGCTGGCAGCTGGGCTTCAATTTTCCAAACAGCACAACCTGCCAGCTCAGAGAAATACATTTATATGCATGATAAAAAAAAAAAAAAGACAGCACAAATGAAATACTTGTTGGAGTTGTCTCAGATAAATCCTCCATATCCCAATTACATACAGTCAGAACAACTAACCTCGTTTGGGGAGGACTGTGTATCCTTCCCTCACTTCCTGAACTGAGGTCAGAGGAAAAACATGGTTTGAAATGACAAAATGAATTTGATGAATCAATATCTAAACCTCAGATGGATTTTCCATCTTATTGCAACAACATATGCTGCACGCTGCAGGATCACATGTGCCCTGATGTATACAACCTGCATTTAACCAGGAATTAGAAAGCAATGGGAAATTTCACACAACCATTAAATCAACTTGAACTGCTCTGAGCTGCCAGTGCTGAGAACAGGCTGCTTGAATGTGGTTGGCCCAAAACTAACAATCTCAAGCTTTCCTTCACTAAGTACTGCACTCACCTCAGGTCAAAGTCTATACACTTCTTCAAACATAATACCTCAAGATGGGCCATTTGCCACTTCAGCTGTAGTGGATGCAGCCATTAATAAGACAGTAGGTGTTTGTGATGTTACTAGGCTGTTCAGTTATTCATGATGAGTGAGTGTCAGGGAGAGAAAGATTAAAAAAAAATACAGAAGCAAATCAAGGGGGGATGCTGAGGTCAAGAGAAAATCAACACAAAAACAGATCACATGCAGAGAGAAAAACAAAGTGAGCAATGACGAGAGAGAGTGGAGGGAAGGAGAGGAGGGAGACCTTGCCATCCATGTGACCCCAGGGAGGGGGTTCCTGTCCTCTATCTCACGCTCTCGCTCTACAAAGTCAGAGCCTTCTATTTATACCGGACTGTAATGTTTGGCATTTCCTCTGAGGGGGAGACTACGAGCCATTGTTTTCCTTGGCTGCTGTTCCATTGGCCCAGCAGACTCCATGCATGCACAGAAATGTCATGTGTTTTGAGTTCATTTGTTCAAGTAGTTTTATTTATCACAGAGACATACTCATTTGTTGGTTGAAATATCTTATTATAAGCTATGATACTTCTACTACTGATAACACATTAGTAGCCTTGTGTGTACATTGTAGCAGACTGCCGTTGTCATATCATCATCACTACTGTCCAGCACCAGGCCCAAGCATCATGATTGCAGAATGGCATAATCTCTGCATAACCCACATTAAGTAGGACCAACAGTTCCTCACAGAGGAACTGTTGAAGCAGAGGAAAACGTAGACAACCATGATCAATAACACACATACATCTCAGAACTTCTCAGCCCTTACAGTATCACCAGACCCCTCAGATCCACCCACCGTGACATGTTAGCTGTGCCCCATTCATGGAAAATTAAAATCATTCAAACACCGTAGGAATTACNAAAAAAAAAAAAAAAAAAAAAAAAAGGCTGGGGACAGAGCTTTTTCTGTAGTGGCTACTCAGCTCTGGAATAGTCTGCCAGAGGCCGTCAGACAGGCTGAGTCTGTTGATGCTTTTAAGAGGCACCTTAAGACCCACTTTTATTCTCTGGCTTTTAATTGTGTTTAACCTGTTTTCTGTTTTTAACTGGTTCCCTGAGTTTTAAATTGTGTTTAAACATGTCTCTATTTTAATCTTGCCGTATTCATCTATGCAATGTGTCTATGCTTGTATGTGTATGCGGACATGTCTGTCTTTGTGAAGCACTTTGGTACAAAAACCTGTTTGCTTTTAAAATGCTATATAAATGAAATAAACTTAAAATTAATAATGGCATAACAGAAATCAAAGAAAATAAGTGGCTCTCCACTGATTTATGAGTTTCTACAATATGAACAGAGAATGTCAGCCAAGTAGCTGATGATAGCAGAATCAGCTCACATTTCTTTCTTCTCATCACAGAGTATGCGTCCTGTATATGTACTCCAATTTCTAAGGAACAAAGCTATAATCAGATCTGTAATCCAAATCAGGGACTAAATTGTTACAATGTTGGAGGTTTGCTTAGCTTTCAAACAGGAAAAATCCAATTCAGCCAAAATGTAAAAAAAAAAAAAAAAAAAAAAAAAATAGCAACAAACATCATACGACAACAGTCGTTCTGTCCATTGGTCTGGTGGCAGGACAAAGAAAATCAAACAAAAAAAGGTTTACTATGACGGGAATAACTAAACAACATGGAATAAAGATGATATTTTCCTAGTCAGTCATCATTTGGTCCATGTACCAAACACACTAGCAAAAAGCGAGTTAGCCACAGTTGTCGTTAAGCATTAACCACACGCAACCCTCTCAGATTCTGGATCAATCATTAGATTATTAGATTGCCTCTCTAGGGTTACGATGGCTGAGGCTGTCTGATTGTTTTGGTGTGGACTCAAGTTCCATTGCTGAGTTCACATATGCTCAAATGAACTCCAGAGTCCGAAACATGTATGAAGTATGCTAGGTGAGGAAAAGCATGCACATAAGGCTTACGTTGTTTACATGCTTAAGTAAATCGATTTACAATAGCATAATCTAGGTCTGTTACTCGGAATACATCAATATCGATTAATTACCAATTGGATCTGATTATAGTTTTGATGGCATTTGAAAGAATCAATTTATTGCCTTAATCTGAGCAGCATCACAGTTTTAATGTGCATGTCTAAATAACTGTCTAAAAGAAAATCAACAGATTTCACCAGAGTTATCTACAGTATGAACACAGAATGTCTGCCAAGTAGCTGCAAGAGTCCATGGCTTAAAATGTCACACTTCATTCTGTCATCAATATTCATGATCCTACACATGCTAAAAAAAATGACAATTCAAATGGTTACTATTAAATAAAACCATATAAGTACAAATCAGGATCCAAAACATCAACTTTAAAGTGAGTTTAAGAAAAGCATAGAACAAAAAAGCTAAGTAATGGAGTTATATGTCACATAAGCTCCCAAAAACTTTGAATAATGTTAGAGAAACAAAAACACACTACATGTACTCTCCACATTTTAGTCCTGCAACTACACAAATCAATAGGTTGTTAGTTAAACAATAGCTGCTCAAGTTTGCTGCATTTTAAAAATAGCCATTCCCCAGGGTACAGCAAAACCAAAGAGAATAATTGTGGAGGTTAACAATGCCTGCTGTGATATCAATACTGAGCTGAACCTGTGGCCTGGAGCCTGAATAAAGAGATTAGTCCCAAGGCTTAATGTTGAAAGCCAGTTCACTAATCATGGTGGGTCTAGATAAAATGCTAATTTCACTATGTAAGCAACTATTATAATATTACTTGCTGCAGAAACTGATGTAAGTATCATCGTTAGTAGAGGGTCTTAGCAGAATTTCATAATTTCATATAGATATCTGTAATCGATCATCCAGTACAAGAGGAAAGCCTAGGAGACACTACATTTTTCGGGCTGATTTTACTCCGATTTGGCCGGACTTGACTCAGTTAGAGTCGGGCCAAATTTCCACCAAATCAAGGAATGATTTGGCTATCGGATGCTCAGATGGATTTCTGGCATGTCAGAAATTTTGGTTGGATGGCTGATCTGATTCATGCTAAAGGTACCTGAGTGTGCCTGTGTGAGTGAAGCAGCTCTAGTAACAACATATGTGGTGTGAACATGATGCTTCCATTTCCTCTTCTTGGGTTTACATCTGGTTTAAGAATACATTACTGCCCTCTGCATTATGAATTATCAATTAAACTTTATTGGAAATGTCAATGGACAAAGGCAAATGGAGACTCTGTTTACATGTACAATGTACGTACCCTGGCTGGGAGTACTGATCAGTACAATGTAAGCGCAGAGATCGGAGGCATTAGCCGTGAAGTATGGTTGATTCTATCATGTAGCGTACGATAACGCAATGCATACGAGAACTGAAAGTTGTATGGTGTCTGCCTGGCTTAAGACAGCTGATTTTGGAGAGAAGATGTTTCTTAGAAATGCCTGCTGGGTGGGTGAGTATGTGGAGTGTGTATATACAGTATATGTATGTGTGTGTGCGTGAATGCGTGTGTCATGGTTTTCATTCCTCCATCTGTATGTGCCCCTTCCTCTAACTCCATGACTTCTTGTCGATGCTCACTGCTCTGTACAGCTACTATCCATCTAAAGAATCTACCAAACATCCTTGAAACTTAGATATATATTTTTTCAGGCCTCCTCTTGTTTACACAAACCCTCTCGATCTGTCTCTTTTTTTTAAATAGCTATTTCTTTGTTTTCTATGCCTGCTCCAACTATTTTTTTTTTTTTAAACTGCATCCTGCTTGGCTGACTTTATTAAAACCCTGGTGAGGAGAGATATTGATTAAAGCCAGCAAGAAGCCTTGTTAAATGGCCTCGATATAAAGCAACACAGTACAGTCTGGTTTTCACTACTGAAATCTTTATGAAAACCAAACTCTAAATGCAATAATGTGTGAAATAAGTCGAAAATGACATTCTGATATATTGCATTTTGTAATATTTTCCGTACATGTTCAGAATTTCCCACTTGATAATTTATACACTTCTCAACTTTTCTTTCTTGAAATATACTTTTCAGATTTCCAGAAAATCAATGACCGATGAAAACCCTAACATCACAATGCTAACATGCCATGTTTGATTGAAAATGTTTTTCCTCACACCCTCCATGGCTCTTCCATGCCAGACTGAGGTGTACTGTACATGGGAGAGAGGCTTCTGGGGTGGGCTGCATGACACCAGAGCCGCGCTTGATCCCAGGCTCCCTGTGCCAGCAGGTGAGATCATGGGAAACACGTGCGACTCTGTAGGAGTGTATGCAAGCAGCTGGCTGTTAACAAGCATGGTGGGATGTTGGCAGAGTGCTCAGACTCAGCTGCTGCTGTATGGCTGAGGTGGAAAAGTTCCCCCACCCTTCCTGTCTGGGTGGAACCTTCATATAGTCCGGTGGTGCTTGTGAGCTTTGACACTTCAGTGCAATGGGACATGAAAAACATACGTTTATTTCTTAAACATTTTACAAAACAAATGTTGAATAATGTATCATTCTCATGTTTCCATTTTTGATTCTTCTACTTGTAAATTTTCTATTTTTTCCCCACTCGACCCCTCGAGTCTCCGTAATTTCTGCTTTTCCACACTGCCAAATGATATGTATCTGTTCTCTTTCCTTCTTCATTCTGTGAGTAAATTCTGGTTGTTTTGTGTTTTAAATCAAGGTTTCCACTCTCTGCTCCTCTTTTTAATTCAGAGGGTTTTAGAAGGAGTCAGCGGAGCCCTAGCAGCGTGAAGCCTGGGGTTTGCCTGCAGCTTGATGGCTTCCACTAATTTAACTTTTGGGACTGAACTGACAAGCTGACAATGTACCTCTCTACCTATGTAACCTTTGCATATGGAACCCTCACCATACACCCTCACTGTTACACCGCTATAGGAGTTACATAAAAAAAACATATCAAATTTATCTTAAAATATGGGATTAATAAGAAATCTGAAGTCTATAGTGTCTTAGCAATATAGAGTGGTCCTTCATCCACAGATATTGAGAAATGTGTTCTTGCTTGATGGAAAGCTGGCTTGTTGCTAACAATCCTTTTTGTCTATTAGCCTTGCAGAAGCTAGCCTAAATGCTGCAAGCTTATTTTTCATTTTGAGATATTATTCTAGAAAACATCCATTGACAATCAGTTGGTCAAAGCAGTTGACAGGTGGACCAATCAGCAAACTATGAAAAGGGATTAGATGATGATGATATTGAGGAGCCCAAAAGTTTGAAATTGAATTCAGCACCGTAGACTGATTAAAAATTGATCTGACTGAATGCTACTGATGATGCCCCTAAACATATGCCTATAGATCCTTGCCAGACCACAAGAAGTAATGGAAATCCGGAAGTTGGCACTGCAACTCTAATTTAGTATTCAGTTCTTTAGATTTTGAGGGTAACTTTACTACACAAAATGATGACAAATCCAGAAGTAGAGAGCCAGTCTTGGCTTTTAGAGCTGTAAGCACTCTTGCTAAACATTTCTTGCCACAAAGTGTATCACCTTAATTCTGTGTGCCCTGTTTCATTCAGAAACTGGTGTCTGGGGGATTTGGGATCACAGATTAAAGTAAAGTGATGTGTGATTGCACATATTGCACTGTGACTAGCTTGGGAATAAAAACACTTGAATGTGGTTCCAGCTACTTGTGATGTATCTCACTGTAATGCAGGAAAAAAGTTTGTTTGTTTGTTTGCTAGCCAGATTACTTAAAAGTTCTGAGTCAATTTTGCCAAAACTTGGAAGGGTACATGGCTCAAGGAAGAATCTATTAAATGATAGCTATCTGGATCCAGAAGAGGATGCAGGAATTTTTAAAAATTATTTCTTAACTTTGTGAGATAGGGTACTTTTCTGTAGTTTTGTTGATTTCTTTAAAAGTAACCTATCTCAATGAAAAAAAATCAAGCTGTTTATCCCATAATAGACTCGATAGGTCTAAATTTTGAAAACTACCATTTCTTATGACAAATCAAGCAATTAAGTCCTATTATTATGATAGTTAATTTTTCTTTTGGAGGGTGTATTAATAGAGCAAGACATTTTTTTCTAGGCTTGTCTTACCCTGGTGGAGGTATGTGTTCTAATGAGGGCTCGTCTAGTATCTATTATGTACTATTCTGATGAATAATTTTCAGTTAGTGCTTGTGCATTGGCAACTGCTCAATACAAGCCATAAACTCTGGACAGACGGGGATTTATTACTGTGATCTTTACTTTGATGCTACCAACACATCACTGTCTCACCCAACATAAAACCATGTCCTCTTGGGTATTATTGATATTATAAAACAGGCATAAGAAAAACATTTCACCCTGCCACAATGAATAAATGCACATTTAATCTAAAGCCCCCTCCACTGACTCAACATTTGCCAATACAGAAGGTTCTTCTCAGCTCATTTGCTGTCCTTATGTGCCCAAGCAATATGGCTGTGGGTAAAAACTCAGGAGTACACTGTTTAACTGTGTCTCCACTGCGATGATTTATTTGAACCATTCAGAAGAACAGTAGAATCTGTGGTCTGGTTTTGTTGTTGCAAGCTCGGATACTGTGACAAATGCTGAGGTGTAGAGTGGAATGCTGGGAGTTTAAAACATTAGAGGTGCAGACTCATGGCTTCTCTTGGTATGTGCATCTGTTACATGACATTGATCAGCCTAAAGCATTTAAAAACACAGTGAGCTGTTTCTAGTTTTTTTGTGGTTCCCCCTGTAATTAGGGTCACCTGATGACATGTTAATACGGAACTGTCAGGCTGTCTGCTTTAAACTTGCATAAATGTAAATGGGAGACTTTTAAAGACCTTTTAAACGCCACTAAGAATTAAATGCAAATAAATATATAAAAAAAAAAAAAAAAAANAAAAAAAAAAAAAAAAAGAAGTCCTCTCAGAGTAAATGCATAAATGGACTTATTTCTCAGCACATCACATATTTTCCACAAACCAAATACTGTAAATGAAGCCTTTTCCAATTCCAATCATCACTGAATATCAATTATGAAAATATTTATCTGAAAGCATCCAAATTAACTGAAACAATCTGGCGTTGTAATAAATCTACATTGCAGGAGAACACATTTTTTAAGCTGCCACTTTCCCTTGAGCCCCTGGGTATGCTCGGTAAATATCCAAGGCTTCGAAGCACAAAAGACAAAACAAAATAGGTTAATAGCAGCCAAAACAGACACAAAAGAGTGAGCTTTGCCATGTGCCTTGGAGCAATGGCAGACAACAGCAGCCACCATTCCTTAGAGGGAGTGAAGGGAGAGACAGAGAGGGATGGAAGAAGCAAGATAGGAAACAGATGATAGATGCATGGATGAGCCAAGAGAGAGAAAATAGAGAGAATTAGAGACAACAAGAGACAGAGATGGAGAGAACACAGGACAATAACCCAACCCACAGAAAGAAAAGTAAAAGAATGTATGGCTCTTGAAGGTAAGCATTGCAGGCTAGAGTCTTGACTCTATTCTTGTCTATTTCAGATGGAAGCATATGAATGTGCTGACGTGTAATCGGTCTGATGAGCCATGTTGTGTAATGGTATGAGACAGGCAGCTCCAAGGCTTTATCGGAAAGAACAGAACTAGGTAGAAAACCACTACAGCGCACTCATAAGACTTAGGGTATGGCTGATTGAGTTTGTACTTATAATTCACCTAATCATAGCTTTGCTTCTGCTGGCTCAGGCATAAATACAAAAGCGAGATTGGATTAAAACGTGACCATTGATCTACATAAACGTGAGATCCAAACTGTGGTCATTACTCATGCCGTGCAACACTTCAGATTACAGAGTCATAACAGGCTCCTCAACCAAGTTTAACAGATCATGAGAAAACAGTTCAGTTCAGCATGTAATAGTCTGCACTTCATGAGTTGCATCATGTATACTGACACTTTAACACCTGCCTGACACCTGCATCTAATCACAACTTTAAAGGAAATGAAGTCAGTTTTCTAAAGCACATGCTTATTTCAGCACTTCTTGGAGGAAGCAGACTGGCTTTTAATTTCCATTTGAATTCATTGGTTCTGCTTATGAACAAGAAAACAGATTTGTGCTTCATCTAAATAGCAAACAGCATGTGCCATATATATATTTAAAAGAGATTATTATCTCTTCAAAAATCCCAAATTAGGTTACATAATATCCAGTAATCAATTTAAAAAATAATCAGACATAATGGCCACAACAAAATTTGTAACCTCCTAATAACACTATTATATTGATAGAATAGCAGAACAATTCCACCACTATAACTTCTCTTATCACCAAGCTACTGCTTGTTTGCTATAGATAGATAGATAGATAGATAGATAGATAGATAGATAGATAGATAGATAGATAGATAGATAGATATTATTCAGTTCAACAGTTTTATGATGGTACAGCCTGATGTCCACTGGTATACCCAAAGAAGCCCATTTAACATCAGTTCTGGGCTTCCAAAGGAATGCTCATCCAAGTTGTAGCACAATTATGTGTATTGAAAAATTGTATTTATTATATTGTTCTTATATTTTGGCTCCTTTAAATAAGTCAGATGGACAAAATATTTTAAATACCATTAAATATAATGCAGTCCAGTAAAACAACAGTACAGACTCCAGCCTCAAAAATAACTTAAGAGCTTGAATCAACACCTCTGTGACACAGTGTCTACAGCAACTAAAAATTATTATTTTCATAATGTTAGTACTTATTCCAAGACTGTTGTATTGGATTGTATTACAGTGTACAGGTCTTTTTATTTTTATGGCCACTGAGCATAAACTGCCAAACTGGACAGACCTTATTCTTTGATGATATAAGGACATATAATATTCTTATGCTGAACTAGATGAAACATGTTTCAGCACAGCGCCTCAACTGAGCCTCAGTAAAACCTAAAATAAGCAGAGAGACGCATATACTTGTTAAAACTGCTCCACGTTTGGCAGGACAGCAACACCGAGTCCTCTACACCCCGACAGCAGAGGTACCCAAAGTGGGTCCGGGGTGGTCCTGGAGCAAAAATATAGGTTCAGTTTCTCCATAAAATAATAACCGATGTTTTAATCATGTTTCCCAACTATCTCCCCATGAACAAAGCAGACTGCTACACATTTTATTAGAGCTTTCCATATGTGGGCAAATAAAGCATTAAATCAAAACACTTTACCATCGGACAGGTGTCTAACTTTCATTATCCCGAAAGCCTACCTCGGACATGTTCGAGCGCGTTTGATTCGGATCCATTCAAGATCAATCTCAGCTCAACAAATTCCCAAAGGATGATGGAAAAAACAAAAACAAAAATAAACAACCAACCACCGGTTCCCGTTTATGCCCGAGCGCTTTTCTCACCACCGGCGTGTCGGAGCGCCGCACAAACCTGAACCCATCACATCCAGACCGAGGCAGCGACAGCGGAGGGGAGGGGTTTCAGACACCTACCAGCTTTACAAGCCGAACACTCTTTTCTTCTGTCATCTTGAAAGAATAATTAAGTTGGACGAAACACAGGAGGCTGGACAAGGGGGTTGAACCGTCGGGGCGAGACGGGATACAGGACTCCTTTCGCCCGGGTCTTCACACACAGCAGCGCGGCGCGGAGCAATGCAACGCAAAGCAGCCCGGGTGCGCTCCGCTGGCTACAGCTGAGAGGGGCAAAGAGAATATTCAACTTTGGAAAATGAGAGAGAGAGAGAGAGAGAGAGAGAGAGAGAGAGAGANAGAGAGAGAGAATCACAGGAAAGCGGCTCCTCCCACCCATACAATACTGACAACCAAAGCCAGCAGATACAGTTTTGAGCCTTCGCCTGTAAAACAGCTTGGCCCCTTGCATATTCTTAAATTTATCTTTTTATTACCAGGGAGGAGCAGGGCACTTACATAGTCATATGAATAATCAATTTCCAATCTGATAAAAAAAAAAAAAAAANAAAAAAAAAAAAAAAACTTGTAACAATTTTGTGTTGTAAAGTAAAAAATTCATTCTTACACTTCTCCTTACTCTACAAAGAGAATAAACTCTCTGACCTCCATGTACAAACTGTTAATTCACCTCAGCAGAAGTGATGAGAGCACACTTGACAGGCTATAAGACAGGCTGGATGATGGATGAATTAATGGCAACAATCACTCTTCATTTCCTTATTCTGTAAAATGATGCAAGGCTAGGAAATCTCAGCAAGCTCGAGATATTAAAGGCTTGAGTATACTTCATTACTATCAATAAGTAAAAAGTGGAGGTAATAACTCGTTCAGCTGCAAAAGGCTCAAAGATGGCAATTGGAATATTAAGAGATTTAAACTTGCGGAAAAAGTGGCTTATAGGATATTTTTAATTCCCTGGATTAATTAGCCAACATGATTACAGTATGTGTCCATCCTAGTGCGTGTGTCCTAACAATGAACTGGTAACAGCTTAGTAATTCGTATGCTTGTGCCATAATGAGATCACAGTGACCTTATTGCACTTTATGGCATCACTGTGTTCCACTAATACTCCTATACAAATAAATAGTTTGATAATCAGCAGTGAGTTTACAGTGACCTTATAATTTGTGGTAGTTAATATGCTTAATGGCATCATCATAATAGTGCTATCATTATTCTGTGGGATGCCACACATATGCTGCAGATGCTATGCACTTTTAAATAACAGAATTACAATAGCTCTTTTCTGCGGCAGAGAGAATGTGTGTCCAAATGTGTCTGGATGCAAGTGTGTACCTTGTTACCTTGGTGTGTGTGTGTGCGTGCATGTGTGAACAGTGCAGAGGTTAAAGGATTTTACAGATCTTTCCAGCAGACTGCTCTGGTGTGTTTGTGCTGCTGTTTTCCAGCCTGTCCTGCACCTGTCTGACCTAACTGTGCTCGTAATACTCTGCCACTCCCACTGAGCTCAGCACTGCTTTATCCATTAGCATCACACATGCTGTGGGTGCCGAACTGTAATAGACAGATATACACCGGTACCTTCTTGCTTTTTGAAATTATATGATCATATCAAAATTATTTGTGCTACTAAACAGAGCTTAGAAAGGCTTTGATACTTTAAGATAACGTATGTATGAATGAGGGAATGTAGCAGTGTGATATTTGGCCTTATTGACATCTTAAATCTGTTTATGAATTCCACCCTCTGTTTCCAGTGAATGGCCACATACTGTATTTTCAGACTATCAAAGTCAACTGTATTTGATTGGAATTTAATACTGCTGCCTTTAATTTAGCCCATGGATAGATGATGTTCTGAGTGATTATGAAGTAATTATACTTCATAAAGTTTAATTCCCAGCAGGGGTATTTTGGATTTTAATAGGTCATTTAGCCTTTTGAACCTGACAAAACTGTTGGTTGATTGACTGCAGACTTAGCCTTGATCCAGCCTCAGGCATCCATTACTATTGCCTTCAGTCAAATTTCCTCACTGACCACATGGGCATTTAAAATTAATGATTTCACATGACTGAGATTTTTCTAATCAGAGAAGGCAGTTTGAAGGCCAGCACTGCAAATGACCTCAGAAAAGCTGGAAACGCTAATATATGTTATATGTTTACTGTTTGTACAAAGCAGCTCTTTGCTGCTGTGCTGCCATTGATCAAAGGGTTGCTGTTGACCTTTCATAGTCCAATATTTAATGTTTTTCAAATCTATCATTCTAGAGTGAGCCAATGAGGCAAAGTTGAAACTGCAACACCAGCTAACAATTAAGCCCCATTTACACTTTGCACTCAAAAGCAATCTGTATCCAGGTATGCTATCCAAAAAACAAAAAATGCATGTTATTTCATGGTATAAATATATGCAGAATATATTGCAGATATGCTCCCCTTGTGGTTGGCTCTCAGTCACAAACTAGCCAGGCGTAAATGCAATCTATGCAAATATGTGTAGCTGGGAAACATTTGTCAAATAAAAACATCACCTTGCCTCATCTTCCCACTTATCTTGAATTGGGAGTTGCAATGAACGGCCACCTGCACTTGGAACATAGACAGCACCTTCCCCTGCACAAAAGTTAGTTATTAAAAAAGTGGATGAAGATTTTAAAATGGCTTTAATAGCATAACAACCCACCTGAGATCCAATCACAATGCAGTCAGAATCCAGACTATGAGAATGCTTTATAATGCAGCTAAGTTAAAATCACTAATATGTGCTGACACAGCTGCAATGAATTACAGTTGTTGCCCTCAATTAACATTTTTTTTTACTGTTTGATACAGTTAAGTGTTGGAAAAGAATTTCAATGAGGATTATAATATATATATATATATATATATATAGATAGATAGATATATTTTACAAAGCTAGCACCTCAAATAAATCATACAGAGATATTTAACTGTGACAGTTAATTCACTTCAGAAGATTGCTCAAATACTAACATTAAATGAAAAGCACTGGGACTCATAAATAGACATCTGAGTGGATCATTTTATGTAGGCTTAGAGTGGAAATCACTTGACATGAACTCAGTGATATAATATTAGGAGCTGTGTTTATTGCATTTGTTAAAACTAGTGAGGAACTTGATCTTTTGAGGACAATAGGATGAAAAATGTGATGAATATTTATGAAAGACTAAGGGACAGTGACAGATTGAGTACGTAGTCATTACGCACCAACTGGAGATTTTGCCTCACTAATGAGGCACAGACATGGGGCATATTGCTGTACATATCACATTACCATCATCACAAGCATTTACATTGCCGTTGTGTGTTTCATGAGAGAAAACTGAGAGGAACACTGAATGTGTATGTGTACATGTAGGCTGCACATACACACACTTCCATGACAAATCACTACCACCAAACAGTGTGTGTCCAGAGGAAATGCATCAGCTCCTCTCTTCCTTTTCCCTCTCCTGACCCTCAGCCCACAGCTCATGAGGGAATTATTGTACAGCACAAGTCTGTCTGTGCACTGCACTGATATGAAGTGGTAGGGAAAAACACTCACTGTAGAGATATATAAACCTTTGTTCCCTTCAGAAAAAATACAGATTTTTTTTTTTTTTTTTTTTNTTTTTTTTTTTTTTTTTTTGCAGACTGCAGAAAGTAACCTCAAGAGCTTGACAAGCATTCCTATCCTCTGCATTTCTTTAGATTTAGAACACTGTGGATATTATACATGCTGCTCAGTAGCCATGGCAGTCATTTGATTTAAGCCTGCTTTTCTTACATTATAGTAATTGCTTCTTTCATTATTATCACCTAATGTTAACTGAGGGAGATAGCAGGGTGATGCAATACAGTGGTGTGAACATTTGGAGTGGTCTCGCTTTCTTCTGGCAACAAATGTATCAGTAATTTAATAATGCTTCAAGGAGCATTATCATAATAGCCTTGTAACTCTGACAGCTTGTATTTCTTCATTACATCAGTGTAATCAAGTGCCACAGGAAAGTTGTAACTTTTTTTTTTTTTTTTNTTTTTTTTTTTTTTTAGAGAGTTAAAAGTGGCATCTTCTGGAAGTTCTTTTCTCATTTTAAAATAGAAGCCCTCATAAACAGCTCAATAAAACACTCATCACTCCATAGTCTCACCACCTCAAATCTTTTTTTCCACAAAACAGTCAATATGTATGTATATACGTATATATCAGTATATATTGGGCTCAAATATGCATGATCGCTGTATGATCCTTTAAGCAGGCTGAATCCACAACTTGACACAGATACTGAACGGATGCTAAACCATTTAGTGGTGCATATATTTAGACAGTGTCCAGTTCAGATCACTGTCACACTGGCAGATCAGATTTGTGCTGGCAGTGTAAGCCAAACTTGAGACACAGTGACTTCTCTCTGATGAAATAATGCTGGGTCATTTAGCAGAGCTTTGAATGGCAAAGTCTCTGTGTGTATATATATTTATGTAGGTGCGTGATGTGAGAGTGTGTTTGTATGTGTTTCTATGTGCGCCTGTATACTCAGCACAATGAATGCCCAGACTTTCTTATCATGTCGCATAGACCTCTTCACCCTCTGGCTTCACACCAAGACAGGCTGGAGCCGAGCACAAGCTGAGTGTGGAGACAGAGCCAAGTCTACAAGTCTACTATAGCCGCAGTATGCTTCCTCCAGCATGCCAGTTGGAGAGCCAGAAACCCTATTTCCATGGGTAAATTTGAGGAGATCTGCATCTGACAAAATTTGTAACTCTCTGACTTTGCCACTCAGTATCGTGGAGATCACAAAAACACACAAAGAAAAAATGAAAGTTGTGCCATGAATCCTACTTATATGATTAATCACATAGAGGTTACAAAGACAAAAACATGCACACATGCTGACACACCATCCCCTTCCCTCTCCATGATTTCAGGTTTTCATCCCTCCTCTCAGCGTAGGCATTCTTCTGAAAAGGTATAAACAAGGTGGACATGTGACAAGGTGACCAACCAAGTCAGACGGGTCGGGTCGAATGAAGCATACTGTGGCCTTTACTGCTGCTGCTTTTAGCGAAACTACAAAAGACAAAAGCAAGAGGAAAACTGAACAATTTGAATATTTGCTCTCCATTTTTAAAAGGCAACACATTCTCTGTGGCTACATGGGAGAACAGTAATCCATCTTTTTAATGCACAACTGTCATCCACTGCAGGAAACCCATACGTTCAGACAGTAAATATAGCAAACAGTACAAACAAACACAATGAGAGGGGTTTCAGTCTGTAACATGTCACTTCACCTTACTATAAACTTCAGCTTAGATGGTTGTTAACATTTAGAGACCTGTTTCATAAACCAGTTGGAAGCCCTCTGACACCTTATTACACGTTAAGAGTGGACAGCCTCTCTTGCAGCATGTCAGACCACAGGTATGACTTATGATTTCAAGGGGAAGTCTTTCAGTTGTGAAGCCCATTTCAACTGAAATGGGAGAGGCATTACAGACTAACAGATGCAGAATAAGAATAAGTCTGTACATCCAGTTTAGGACACAGTACTGGATTTCTGATAACATATCTAGAAGACAAGTAAAAGCCTGATACGTAAAATGAAATGAGCATAACTCCAAAAAAAAAAAAAAAAAAAAAAAAACCAAAATAATATTAACATGCACTACCAACCACACAATAAGCATCTTCTATGTAAGCCAAGCCATAGTTTCAGGAAAAAATTGTAAGGCTCAAAAATTCTACTATATTCATATTCTACTACATAATGTAATTTCATATGACAAGTTTCCATATTAACATGGCTGTCTGAAGACTTTAAACAAATCTGGAATCAAAATCTTCTTTAGCGTCGCATCCGTGTTTTATGCTTGAGTAGATAACTGGCTTGAGAACACACAGCCTGATGTCAACTGTCAGAATGTGTAGCATCAAGAAAGGCAACAATGGCTTTCTTTTCCAAATGACACAACAAGTCGAGTTTTAGCTACCAATAGCTGGAATGCTGCACTGTATTAGCACCAGATAGTACTAAATTGAGCAGAAGATGGCTTTGGTTGGTTTGGAATTTCACATACAGCCTAATAACAACATAGAGATACTAGTTCCTAACATTCAGGAATCCTACCCTGCTCCCACAGCACTCAGGTGGGAGTGTTTTTCACAAAATCTTACTATGTACTGCACTTACCAGTAACCTTGTGATGTGCAGAGATGGATTTTAAAATGGCTTATGGAAATAAAAGCATGAAGCCAAAGATCTACACAAGACCTTGTGAGTCTGAACCAGATTTTACAGACAAGAAGCACATGAGAGCTAGATGTTCTGATGGCTGCCCCAATCTTTATAATCTATCATATTACTACATATATTTAATATATTAGTAGTAGTAGTAGTAGTAGTAGCAGTAGTAGTAGTAGTAGTAGTAGTCGTATTATTGCTAAAAAGGAGCTGAAGCAGGAAAACAAAAAACAGAAATAGTTGATAACAAGTTGCATCAAGCCTCTATGAAGCTACACCTGGTGTCATTTGCTTCATCATTTAAAAGGAATTTTGAATTAGTTGTGGATTATTAGACAATTATGTAGCCACATGGTCAGTTATGTAAAATAATTCTCTCTTACCCTGTGGGAATCTCAAATGTCCTACAGACATTTGGAATTCAATCATCTTATCTCTGTCACAGTGGATCAATAGGGGCCTTCTGCGAAGCACCTGCAATTTAATTTCCCCTTTGGCAAAGACCTTCTACTTCCTCTTACGAGCCGCCTCCTAAAGCTTGTGGATTTTGCACTTTGAATCGGCTGTAACATCAATAGAATTTTTTTTTCTGCCTGGATAGCTCTAGTGTGTAAAAAATTGGGTGGTTCTTTGGTTCTCAGCATATCAAGTGACATGATGGCACGCTGCAATGAGGATGAGATGGAGTGCTCAACAAGGTGATCTTTAGCATGTACAATATGTGCAAACATGAGCACACACATGCACGCACACACACACACAAACAGGGCACTGACTCCATCATAAAATGTCCCATGGTACATGTCTATTACACAACCCACAACACAACAGCAGCCACAGTCATATGCAAAGCAAGCAAAACAGCCAGAATGACAAATGTAATTATGTACTGTATGAGAACATCAGTAGAATGGAAAGAATCAGAACTGACACAGCAGTACTGGAATGAAATCTTCAATGGTGCAGGGTGGATAATATTACTGTTTTTTGATAAACAAAACATGTGTACAAAGTGATTTATGTTTCTGCTGCAGAAGAAGTTGGGCAGAAAAACTGGGGATGGAGAGAGTCTGCAGAATGGATACATAAAAGGTAAAAACAGAGGAGGGATACAGAGAAATATGGGTCAGATTGAGAAAAACAGAGGGAGCTGGATGTAAATCAGAATGTGTAAAATGTACAAACCTGTGATCACATGCTGGTGTAAACAGGAGATGGAGGAAGAGGTAAAAGAGAAAGATGGAGGAGTGAGGATATGGGTTACATACAGCAATACGAGATAGTGGCCATTATATAAAAAAGAAATAAGCAGAGACTGAGTGCAACGGAGTTGGTTTGCAGTATACAACTACCTTTCCCAAGGCTGGACAGCCAAGAGTGTGTGACAGATTAGAGAAAATGCAAAGAATCGGAAGAAATACTGTATGTGTTTAACTGTGTAAGATACAAGGCAAAGGTACTGAACCTTAAACAACTTCCTCCCAAAAGAACAAAGACTGTGTTGTGCTCAGGTCAATGTCCAACAACCACAAACCACCACTAATGAACCAGACCACTTTGGCTAACCAGTGTCAATGTTAAAGATTGTGCTGACCAAAGAAGAAAGCACATGTGCAGTGAGTCAGATCACCAGCATCACGACTGTGCTTGAACAGCAGGGGTAAAGCCCTTTCTGTTCACACTAAGTAGAGACTTGGGGTGGTATTCATAAAAAAAATAAATCATGGTAACTACACAGCTTCACCCTAAATAAGTGTGGTGATAATTTAAGCTCATTCACAAAGCTTCCCTTACATTAATTCGTGTTGTCCCATTACCGACACACTTTCGTAAAGGGTGACACAGCTAAAAGCCCATAATGATTGGTGTGTCAACGAGCAGCTTTATATTTAAGAGCCATGCTTTATACTAAGAGACTGGCATTAATATGAGAGATTTGACACATACACAATGGTGCATGGGAGATGTGAGGTGTGTGTGTGTGACACGTGTATGAGAGAGAGAGAGAGAGAGAGAGAGAGAGAGAGAACAGTAAATGAGGCTTGAGGAAGAGTTGTGCCACAACAATGTGTGTGAGATCGGCTCAAAACTCAACACTTCAGAAGTACTGACTCAGCAACTGAGTGGGTGTAAATACCATTTTTTATTGATCACTATAGCACATGTGAAGCAAATACAGTTTAAAGTCTGATTTCATACCTCTGAAATTTATCACAGACCAAAATAGGTCGTAATTTTTGCATGACTTTGTGTTTTATGAATCACTTCCCTAACATGTAGTTACATAAATACTGCGGTAATGCCTCTTTCAAAACAAACACTAAGAGATGCTGGTAATGGGTGTTTATGAATGAAGTCTGACAATATTTGCCCTTATTGACACATTAAGTCTGGCACTGTGCTTTATAAATCCTGCCATTGGTGTTTGCTCATATGTTTTCCTATAGTGGCCTGGCCATGGAATCCCTACACTGATATGTATGTGATGAACAAGTTCTATGAATGTTCTTTGTAAGTATTTGATCAGTTTTGGATTGTTTGACACTTACATCAGCCTATTTTTGATATTATTTCATTTCACTATAGGGACAAGTGTCAGCTATAGAAGCTCAACTGCCACATGGCCATAACTCAATCTACTGAGATATTATTGGATTACTATTAAAATAGTAAAGAGAAAGCAAATGCAGGTCTACATAACCAATTGCTACCCCTTCTTTTCATATTCAAGCTATTCCTCCCAGTATGTGTGACAAAATAAAGTCCATTTGATTGCAGTTATTACTACATCTATTCAAGTATTACAGTAGTAGGAGCTGGTTTGAAATGAATCTCATTGGACTTAGGCTGACCTTTAAATCTACATTTACAGCCCAAACATCAGCCTGCAGTAGGACATTTTTCTTGATATGTACTTTTTCATTTTAAATTAGTAGAAAATTGGCACAAAAAATAAATCAGCATGCCCGTTATTAAGTGTGGTCCAGTAGCACAATGGCATTTCACACTTGAAATGCTTTCTCATACTGTTAGAGCAGACACCATGAAATAGCCAATAAAGGTGTTGTCAAAACAAGAATTTGGGCCTACTCAAAAATCTGTACGCAGTGTTGTAAAGCATTGCTATGGTAACATAAAAAAAAAAACCTACTTGACTTCCAGTGTTGACATAAAAGTCTATGTTCTCACTTTCCTGGCCTTTTCTTCTCAATTTTCTTCCCCTTTTAACTTTTCTATTTTTTCCCACTAACCTCTGATCAGCAAAATTTCCCGAAAACAATTTGCCACTTTTTCCTCCTCTTTCTTTGCCTCTTTCCTCATATTGCTTTAACGTTAAAACAGCTAAACTTTTGTTGTCCTTCTCTGTCTCCTGTTTCTTTCATTGACTGGTTTATTATTGTCCTCACAGCCTGTCCTCCTTCCTTCTTCCTCTGCATTTTTCCCCTTTCATCTTCCTCTTCTCCTGCTCTCTGAGAAACAGCTGAGCTCTTCATCACGCAAATGTCAGGTATCTGTCTTGAGTTCTGAACGGTCTCAGCGAGATTGATTTTTGGCCCACCTGCATCTCTGGTAATGACCAACTGTCAGTTGTTTTACTGCCTGCACTGCCTCCCCCAGTATGTCCTGTCACTGCACCATCCAGAGGCTAAATCTCTCAGCTCAGACCTACAGTACATTATCTAGCCTGTCCTCAAGTAAGATTTATGTTGGTGCACCACAGAGTCAGCCTGTCCCCCCTCCAATCACAGTGCCGAATGATCTCAAGGATGGTTGGTTTAAAGAAACAAATTGTTTGCACGGTATGTGTTTACAGCTGCCGCAATATCTATTTTACTTTAATGCTTTCAGTTACTCCAGGGCAATTATTTATTCTGCCCAGATGTAATAAATGTCTGTTTGGATTTGCAAGCGATGCTCGGTCTTGATTTGTTCTACTAAGGGCTTGTAAAACAGTTTGGGATCTAAGGTCTGAGTGTGTCTTCAGTGGAATGAAATGGTAACTCTGGAGCTCTGCCATACTGAGGAGCACCAGCAAACCATAATTCCTCTGTGGAAGGCCAATCACACTTTAACTACAGATTCAGCACATCCAATTGATTAATTTGAAAGGAAAACTTTATTTCTCAAACCTGACATTCTCTTTCAAGAAAGAAAGAAAGAAACATCTACTCATTCATCCATAAGTTTTTATTAGCTCGCTTACCTTGTAACCAACTGATAAAACAAATCCAGCTGAAATATATCAGGACATCAAAGCTAACTTGATTAAACACTCAAGCTAAATAAACCATTTTAACGTCCATCTTCTGGGATCAAATTTGTTGGATTTTTGCAAAAGAAGATGCTACCTTTTCAACTGAATTGAGACCTCTGCATGACTCCAAGAGATCAGATGATAAAAACTATGGCATGCACACTTTCAATAACCGTGCCCCATGGTAACCCCAGACTGAGTTAAGATATGTGAGAGGAGCATCAAGCTGGATGCAGAAATAAGGAGTGGATACATAACTTCCCCTGGCTGCTCTCACCCAAAAGCCAGGCTTTGATCATGCAGAGGGCAGGTGTACTGTCTTCAACTGGGTGAGCCTCAATCTGTCTTTCACTGTCTCTGTATGTCTCTTGGCATCTTTTGTTTGCTCCTTCCCTTCCTCTTCATCTCCTTCCTTGCCCTCCTTTCTCTTTGTCTGCCTGGCAGGGTCAACTATGTGCCAATGAAGAGCAAGATGTCAGCAGAAGGGATGTTTGAAAGACAGCTCTGGCTGCACACCTTTCCTGCTTTACCTGGCCAAGGCAGGCTGCGGGGGCAGCTCCACTGGCAGAAGGGATGAGTGGAAAAAAAGAGAACAGGACACGGATGAGAATGAAGAGGAAAGAAAATCAAAGGCAAAGAGAGGAAAAGAGAAAAGGACAGGAAACAACTTGGTCCTCTAGTACTACTCTTTATGCTAACAGACATCAAAGGGAGAAAAGGGAAGTGTAGAAGTGTAATGAGAGAAACTCTCCTGGATCATATAAGAGGCCCAATTTTCAAAGCTCCTACAAATGCAGCTACTTGCTGCTTTGCTTTTAGCTGAAACGTTGCGGTGCCAGACAAAATCAATGTTGCATTAAATTTCAGAGGGCAATAAAAATGGCTCCAAAAATCACAATATCAAAATGTCACATTGTAAATACATTTATTTCAAACTGAGGTGATACAGTATTCCAGACTTTTAATGAATGGCATTTCTGCTTTATTGATCAGTAATAGTAGAGAAACAGGAAAGGTGGGGAAAAGAGAGGGAGAGGCAGTGCACTTTGTTCATGATTTTTGTTTCTTCACAGTCTAGACCAAGCACTGTACGGAACATCACAACTTTGGCGACTTTACTGTGTGCATTATCTCAGCATGCTACTATTTGTCCTACTGTATCTGCTATGGAGCGTGTCTTTTTGACAGACAGACTGAGTACTCGGAGAGTGCGTGATATGCCTCCACAAGAGGCGGACAGAAAGAACGGAAAGTTGGTGTATGTAAATGTGTATGTGCATGCACTTTTGAGTGCTTATGTTTGTCGACATGCTTCCAAAACTCCTCTCGAAAAAGAGTCTGCATGCTTCTTGGTGGGCACATAATAAGTCAAAAGCCTCCTATTGACAGCCGCTGTCTATAGCAGTGAAGGACTGTGAGTTTGACAAATAGATTCTCTCAGAGCTGTCTATCTGTGGAGGTTCTGCATGGCAGAGTCCAAGAGAGGGAGGAATGCTGCAAGGTGGATCTGTCCTTAGTCGTAAATGCAATGTCTAGGAACACAGACGAGCGTCATTACCAAGTCAAACCATGTAGTTACAGCTGTCAAAATGCTGTTTACCTTAGAGACTTCCAGACCACTCAGGTGTCTGTATCACCCAACTGAAAATGGAAATTCTTTTGAATCAGCAGGTATTTAAAGTATAATCTGTTCTTAAGAGGCTATCATTAAAACCAAACAATGCTTGCCAATGGAAAAAAGCTTGACGTCAATGACTTTTAAATGAGCCTCAATCTAGCCTTTTATACTGTTCTCTCTTTATCGCTCCTCCCTTTCATATCACAGACAACCTTTGCCAGTTTTACATTAAATGTGAATGTTTCTGAGATAAACACTGTAACCATGGGAACCAAACCCCCAACTTCATAAGAAAAAATCTTTTTTTTTTTTTTTTNTTTTTTTTTTTTTTTGTCTGGAGCCCTTTGTGAGGCCTTACAAGCCTAAGGGTGGCACACAATCAAAATGCTGAATATTGCTGGGAATGAATCTTGCACATTGTACACTCACATTATCCCTGCAATGAAATAAGAAAAAAACATGTGTGCTACCTGAAGACCATCCTATTACACATGGAGCAGCATCATCCAGAGAAGGCCAGGGGCTGATGGGATGTGAATGAACCTCTACTAATGACTACCTTGTGTCTACCTTGTGTACCTTGTGGAGTTCAGTTTAACAAGGTGTGAATGCTGAGCCAGAAATAATGCTATACTAGTAATTTAAAGAATCTATTTAAAGCGATTCTTAACATCAAAGGAGCAGAAAATTACATCACAGTCTGTTTACACTCCCACTCATCATTTACACAGCATAAAGCCACTCTGTGTCTTTCACTGAGAGCCTGAGAGTGTGGTACTTACCTATTGGAGGAGATATAAGAATTTGTCAGGGATATGCACCAGTTGAGCAGTGTTTAAAGACAAGATAATAGGGAGGGGAGCTGATGAGGCCCCAGGCTTCAGCCAAAGAGTCTAACCAGTGCGTGATGTTTGACAAGGCAAGTTTGGACTCAATGTGGGGGTCTTCAATGGCTACCAAGCTCCATGCAAGGCAAGGCATAACAAAGCCTACTTTTTAAAACATGAATGAACAACACATAACAACACTTTCCAGTACATTATGCCAATTAATAGGCCTCAGCAAATTTCTGTGCATTACAAGTACTTGAAATGTTGTGAGTTCAAATATTATTTGTTACCTTTGAGTTCTCCAAACCTCTTCAATTCATCTCATCATCTACACCAAATAATTCCTCCCATTTTTCCTGTCATTTTACACATGCATTCTAACACAACAGAAATACTCTACCTTTGGGCAGGCTCACGCTACCCTGTTTGATCAAACAGCCACCATGTTTCTTACACTCAAAAGAGGAGAGCAAGCACAAAGTTGCCACTTTTGATGTCCTTCCTTTTTCTCTCACCTTTCTCATTCCCCCTCATAGCAGGGTATGCCTTAAAAGTGAGGATAACTCCCTGTTTGCACTGTTTTTTTTCCAATTCAACCAATCACAACAAAGAAGAGACTGGTTTTTATGCCAGAATTGACTGCAGCCATCATTTCTGCCTCCAGATCTACAGTATTCTACTCTAAAAGTCAGTACAGAAAAAGTCAGTACCTCTTTGCTAAAAGAGCTCAGGTCACCTCCAGCTGAAAAGAGCACTTGTGTTGGCGTGGAAACAGAGCGTACAATACCAAACATGCTTTTCATAGACTAAGTAAAGTTGTGGACATGCCTCAACAAAAAAGTAAAACAGCACAAATGTGGGCATAAACTAATTAATAATGTGGGTCTTCAGTATCTTCACACATGGCTGAAATGGCAGATGCTGATGGTGCTGAGATGTGACTTAGGGAGAATTGTGTTGAAGGATCCTACAGAGTGGAGTTAAAAATAGAGCATGAAATGNATACCTGTGGGTTTGGGAGGCAGCCTAGTTAGCGCTGAACAGCAGCACTGTGTACGATGTGGAGCTGGAGAGAGAGACATGAGAGACAGGATGAGTAAGGTGGAAAAACAGATGACAGATAATAAGAGCAGAAAGAGAGAGAAGAAGTCGGGATGGGGAGAAGCAAGACGAGATAACAAGTCAGATTAGCATGCCATGTTTGAGCCAATAATTTCACAGTAGACAGCATCACGAGCTTCAGTCTGCTAGAGACACAGACAAAATGACATGCGTGTGCACACACACACAACTGGAATATAATGCATACTGAATTATGGAAAGGAGCTGATTAACATCTCTTAAATTTGTTATCAAGAAGCTCAGGTGACCATTACAATGTCAAAAAAATATTGAATGGAGAGTGCCACTACAAAACACATTGCCAAAGCTGAGTTGGATTACTTCCTCAGATGTACATTGTTTTCACTAAGTTATACAAAGATTTTTTTGTGTGTGTCTTAAAGGACCATAAAGGTGATTTTGTAAGTTTAAGCCCAATAAATACTACCTGCATACACGTTCCGACAACTGTTTTCCAAAACATAAAAATGTATTTTAGTTTTCCTGTTATTTTGCCAAATCCCCTAAACTTTCTAAAATGTTCAGGTGATATGTCCACCTTAAAATTTAGGCTTCACCTGTTAACTTGTATGTCAGAATGTAGAAGGTTTGCTGTGATGTGTTACTTATCTCAAGCATGTTTCAAGTCTCTACAAGTTGATTTTTATAGCATACTAGAATGAACTGAAACCAATGGCNCAAGCATGTTTCAAGTCTCTACAAGTTGATTTTTATAGCATACTAGAATGAACTGAAACCAATGGCAGTCTGGAAGTAGGAAAAACAATAACATGGTTACTCCTTCATTAGTATGTTTTTGGAAATGGTTATCAGTAATGTAACATAACTTTAAGTAACAAACCTACAGTAGATTATATGACTGTAAATCTATTTACTCACATATGTAAATGATCCATTGTCTTAAAATCAGAATAAGCAATCTCCTCATGCATACTTCCCCTCATAAGCAATGAGCTATATGTATTCAGCCAGCAACGGAATCCTACTAATTTTATCCATGTATGGCTTACTCACATTTTTTGCCTTAATTGCAGTAAAGACAAAAATTGGAGAAAAGCCTTTCTGTAGACATACAGACTATTTGACGACCAATGACGGCTGGCATACTGAAGAATGCATTTGCTTGAATTAGGATTACACTGATTGAAAAGAGACATGGTCTCATAGAAAGGCTACAGTTAAATATTGACATCAGAAGGCAAACAAAGGCAACAGAAGGCAGTTATTTGAAGAAGTTGCACCATGTAAAATCATTGCATTGTTTACTTGAGGGCCAGACAGATGCAGTGTTACCATTTTATCTGAGCGAGAAATATTCCAAAAATCAGAACACATGGCCCATCATTTGGTTGCTAATAAGCTATTGTTCTCAGCATGCTAAGAGGGATTCTGTTCTGAGTCATCATCAACAATTAGAGGAAGATTTGGTAAAACAAAATGTGGACCGGCTGGAATGAAAATACATCCAGACTCAAAAGCTTATTACCTGGACACTTGGGAAACTGAAGATTTAAAACTTTTAATCCTCAAGAATCGGAAATCAATAAAAAAAAAAAAAACTTCATTATGCTTGTTATTTGGGATGCTCTGGGTAATTCAGATAGTTTTGGTTGCTTTAACTAGTGCCTGCACATAATTTTGTACTCAACACAGGACCTGATTACCAATTATACACAAGGAGGGAAAGTGATACAACCGCAATTACAGTCATTTGTCCAATTTATGACTGTCACAAAAACATGACATTTTGTGATTTACTGTAATTTAGGAGACACCATCCATCTTTACATTTTATGTTTGGATTTCATGATCCTTCTGGTGCAAATCATGAGGATCAGAGTTACAAACTTTTGTAACAAATAAACTGGATGTATTTGTATGACCAATGTATCCTTGTTTTTCAGTTAGGTTATTAAGGTTATAAATCACTGCGAAAACATTTATGCATAGTCAGTACAGCTCATTATTTAGCATATTAACTAATTAACATGCAGCTAAGCAAGGTGTGCTAACAACATCCTGATTAATTATGAACAACATGACAGCGTGTTGCCAATTCCTCCTTCTTCTCTCCTCCTCCATCTCTCTCTCTCTCTCTCCATGTCTTAATCAATGATGCACTTCAATGTGCCATAATTTGCCAAAATCATTGCCTAAACAGGAGTGCATCTGTCAGGGGATGACAAAATGATAATGACATTGTCACAAAGGTAAAGAAAACATCAACTGCCCACAGAGGATGCACCATAGTAGGACTGGAAATCCATGGCTACCTCAATTCCACCATTTGATTTCATTCAGCATGCTACAGTTCACTTATAAAATGATTTCTGATGCATATTGAAGCATCTCAGTTTCTGATTTTCATAGTTTCTTACTGTGATCACATTCACAATGACACAGCCGTTAATATCCCTTACAGTTTTACAATCATTATAGTTTATTAACATAATAGAAGTATGCAAATTGGAAGGCTGTGGTTCCATAAATGAGCAAATCAGAATATTCTAACTATTTGCCTAGCGTTATTTGTTCTATTCAGCTTTCAAAGCAGCCAGCTGGAAAAATAAAAAAGGTCAGATGGACTTTGGTGTAATATCTAAATTTAAGTGCTATATTAATATCTGTACCATCTGCAACTGCTACATGGAGACAATCAAGAATGGTTTAATATACAGATTTAAGCTGTCAACAAATTAGCAGCAAAAAACAGAAATTTCATTCACAAAGTAATACACGACAAATTGCACTGCCATATATAGGAGAAATGATTTATAAGAATGAAGCTCTCTAAGTACAAGGTACTGGGATTAGTTTTGCCTTTGAGAATTGTGACTAGTGTACTGTATTTCTATGAACCTGTACTGAAAACGTCTTCAAAAGTAGTGATCTAATAAACTGAGTGGAGCATGAACAACTTAATTTAAGAGAATTGTGACCAGAGGAAAGAAGTGAGTGATGTCGATGCTCAAATAAAAATCTTAAAGCTCCACAAAGAAAATTTTCAGTAAGACAAAGGTCCGTTTAATAAAGTCAGTCAAGCCAGGGTCGGATTGGGATCCTAATTTTTTACCAAGAATCTAAGGTGTTGAAGGGGGTNGGATAGTGGAATAGTGCAGTCAGACATTCAGTTTTTTCAAATTTTGACTTGTGCCGCAGTGATGTCTTGCAGATAACACAAATAAAACATACGAAAAGTACAATGTGCACAGAGTCTGGAGACAGTTGTGCTTCAGTCCAGATCTGGACTGGAGTCCGGATTTTGAGGATAGCTGGTATAGAGAATGGATGAACAGAGAGATAGATGGAAGGATGAACAGATGGATTCACTGAATTGAGAATCAGAATAAAAGAAAAATCCAAAATTTGACACTGAGGTGGAGGGTGGAGGTGGACAGCTGAGGTGGAGGTGTTTTGGGCTCTAATTGAGAAGTCTCCTGGGCCTCCCTGGAGAGGTATTCCAGAATCATGGGGCAGACCCAGAACACGATGGAGGGATTATGGGATACATCTGGCCTGGGTACACCTTGGCATCCCCAGGGAAAGCTGTAGAGGTCGTAGCTATGAGGGCAACATCTGGGCTACTTTTCTTAGTTTTTTTGTCTCTGACCTGGACTCAGATAAGCTGTGTTGAGCAGCCATTTTACACTGTTGATGGGGAGAAATCCTTAACAAATCCATATGAATTTCTCTACCAACAACTTGCCTCATCAGATCAATGTTATAAAGCTTTGTTCTGAATCAGGAGATGCATCAAGGATTGATGAGCTTTACTGTAGAAAGTGGACACATCCTTCAATCTTCACAATGTTTTTCTAAAAAGAAAAAAGCTCTTCTTTCCTATGTCAGTGGAACATTTAACTTCCTCTAAATAGAAACAGGTGTGGCAATGAAAACCAGAGGTCAGAACAATCATTCATAGAGTTGGTGACGCCAAAGAGCTCTCTCTCTCTCTCTTTACCTGCCCCCCCCCTCCCCCCATGTGTTACATGGAAACGGGACTGTCAGAAACCTGTGGATGACACCTCTTTCATTTCCCGTTTTTCATGATTTCAGCCCACAATTCTCTTCCTGTAGGAGCCAAAAAAAAAAAGGGATGACAATCAGGAAAACACCCAATCTATTAATAAAAATAACTCCGANCCAAAAAAAAAAAGGGATGACAATCAGGAAAACACCCAATCTATTAATAAAAATAACTCCGAAATTGTGCCCATGCCTCGCAGACCAGTGATCTTATTTTTGCTTTGACGGGGACACCCGATAAAAATCAAGAAATCACAGTTCATGTTGTTCGTGTTCTTGTTTCTATCACTTCCTCTGCTGAGGAAATGAAAATTAGTTTATTGAGGAGTAGTAAATGGAACAAAAATTGGTGAGATTCATGTTCCTATCATAAACATAATATTTTTCTGGAGCTAGCTCTAACTATTAAATTAACTATTAAACTATTAAAGATATAGTTCATCAAAACTGTTTACATGCTACTGCATTAGTACCATTCAAACTACAAATCAGGATTTGTTGCAAGTTTGTAGGCCTACTTTTGATTGTATATAATTCCATAATATGCCCACATCCAAGTATCTATTTTAGTCCACCAGGTCCAGATCCTTTTCTGGATCCAGACTATTGATAGTCTATCATAGGACAAACATACCTGATTTTTAAATTGAGATTAGTGTATTACCTTTGAAAAACTGACAAACTATTTCACTATGTTAAGAAATCACAAAAAAAAAAAAAAAGNAAAAAAAAAAAAAAAAGTCAGAATTTCTTCGTCCAGGCTTGTGCTAATATTTAATGAATTATTCTCTTTGACCAAGATATGTCAAAATTAATTCATAACTTTTTCAATAACGCTGCCTAAAAACAAACCAATAAACCAAATCAGACATGGGTAAAAACATAACCTCCATGTTAGACATAATAAAAATGGTAAGAAAAACAGAACAAAAAACAAGTCACATGATATATAACACAATCCACCTACATAACCTAGTCTAAGAATGTAGCACTCTGGTCTAACAGAAATGTGTTTTATTTAGAGCTTTATTTATCCATGAAATGCCAGATGAATACACTTGATCTATTCCATTAACCACAACCCCACTGGGAGCCGCCCAGTACAGCCACAGTCCTCTACTGAGCAGAAGTGCCTCACACATGTGCACTTTGACAATAGGTGCCATCCACCTTTCCATAACTACATCCACCCACCTAGCACAGGAACTGAAATCCAGCTGCTTTCTTCTCACGAACTCCTTTAATACCTGACAAATAACATTATATATTCACCTAGACCCTATCCATCTTGATCACATTAAAAAATGGTTCCTTTTTCTAAGCCATTGCAGAAAAGCTATTAATATGCCAAAAGGGAGTATCACACAGATAAATGTCAGCGGTGCAATGTATACAGGTTAATGGGTTTTGAACACTGCTGACACTGTTTGGCTCAAATAAAACACTGAAGACAAGAGTGATAACTGGTCCACTACATTCAATTATCCTGCTGAGAGGACACAGTGTCTGTGCTCCTCAATGTCCTGAGGGGCATCTTATATTTTTCAAATAACAAGAGTAAATTACCTGTCAAGACTTTGATAGAACAGCTAGACTGAAAACTACTAATGACCACAACAATGCTAAAGATAAGCACTTTTGCAAATTATTTCTTTTAGTTCAACACAGACACAGATAAGACTGATATCAGGTGTTACATGATCAAGATTTAAGATTTCAGAAAGAACCGGTTTCACTGGGAATGGGAAACTTTTTCCGGGAAAAACCAAACATTTTTAAGTCCTAGCTTGGCCACTTAATGGGAATGGGCGTTGGTTGCCTGTTCCAGATTTAGCTCAGTCTCACATCTGGGCCCATTATCAGCTATACCACACCACACGGGAGCCGCTTTGTATCACCAGGGAAACTCTGCTCCATCCCGCCACATTTCCTGCTATGACCTCACTCACACTCACACTCACAACAGAATAAAAACACTTTACGTCAACCATCAGCACTTTTCCCAGCATGAGGCAGGCAGCAACAGTTCAACCAAAGTGGTTTTTTTTTTGTTTGTTTCACAAGGCCATAATACAAGGTTAGTGTGTTCCTGTTTTTAAAAGACATGACCAGCACTCCAAGTGTATGGACTAGAATGATTTTATGAATCCTAGAAGACAATTTGAGGAAAAAGTTAACCTTTTTTCCTGTGAGGTACTCCAACGAAATAGCAGATTGTTAATTGTAAACTAGAAGATGTTTAAAAAAACATCACTGCAAACAGTACAGTATCACCTTATTCCAACAGCAGGTGGAGTCATCTTGATTTTGAGGAATCATAGAAATTATGCCTTTGAAACATGACAGCTTTAACAAGCAAATGCTTTTTGGCGTCGTCAGCATCTCATCCTGTGCATTTTGGATAATGCAGCACCACATTTAATATTGTGCTGAAACTGCACATGGCATTCCAGTTTGTCATTTGCACTAAATTACATTACAAGCATAGCACTGTGAAATTAATGAGAGTGACTCAGCGACTTAATGAACTTGGCCTGTGCTGTGAGCTAGCGGCTCACAACCAACCACCTATGTAATGGAGCGCCAGCCACATCAGGTCTCGCTCCCTATGTAGACTGCTCAATAAAGCTGAGCATCTCACTTTAATGACTGGCGACATTTTTCCTCTCTCAGATGCACTTTTAATTATCAGCTCCACGGTCTTCTCCAGCATCTGAGCCCGGTGGACAGGGCTCACATCTTAACTAAAATCTTCCAACTGCACAGTATTGGCTAAAAGTCAGGGTCTGAAATTTGTTAGTGATGCTGAATTCAGCCACAGAATGGCATTATAGAATGTACATTACTGCTTACATTACCTGCCATTTTATGAGCAGCAGAGTGACCTGAATAAACAAATGATCATGACTTTGACATCAGGATCTGTAGCCCATTTCAATTTGTGAAGAATTGTTTCAGATACAACTTTGGCACACAGATGTTTAAGATTGAGGTCAAAGTCCTGTGCCATATTCATCACAGGGTGTCTTGGAGCAGTCTGACCTTGAGACAAGAGCATATGAGTGGAGCTGGTCAAAATTTATTGGAGCGTGGAATGAGTTTTTCCCAACAACCACTCCAGAATTTCCAAAACTTGAGCAAAAACATGTTTAAATGATATTACTATTCATGCCTGTATTGATATTAGATGGCTGACTATATTTATACCACCAAGACTAGATCAGTGCTGTTAAAATGGGTAAACATGATGTAGCTTACATGGAGTGATTTTAGAGCAGGAGATTGGTGTGGTGGTCAGGGAAAAGCATCTTTAAAGGAGAACTATATGTCCATCCGCTGTGTTCAATGTTCAGCCGTTAGCAGCAGGTTTAATGCTAAACTGCTTTTAGCCTTCAAAACATGGTGGCATCAGGGAATTCTGTCAGCTATCACACATACACATCAAGCAAGAACCTGAAATCATTTGGTTCTCCTCTCCTCCTGTACTTCTTTTGACAGTAGTAATTAATCGGACAAACCATTTCAGAATCTGATGCATCAGTGAGGGACAGAATGCTTCATTTGTATAAAAAAAAAATCTAATCAAGCTACACAAATAAAGTGGTGTGTGTTTACTCCACTGCAGAATGGGAATCTTTGTCAATTTCTGTGGTTTATCCACCAGGCAGGATCAATGCCTCCTTATGAAGCAGCTGATGCTCTATCCCTAATGAAATCCTCAGCGGAGCATCACGGATAGAGCATATTTCTTAAATCAGCTTTTAAAGAGTGCTTCCTCTTAAACTTATCTTAAACTTTTTTTCATTGCTTAATTTTTTAAAATAGCATAATAGTCATTTGTTGTCCAACTACAACAGGCTTCATTTTGCCTGAAAATCTAGAATATGTTTTATGTGTTATGACTACAGGTAATCACAGGTAACAGAATAACATTTTATATCAATAAAATATTTTTTAAAATCATCATTAGCATTCAGCTTCAGAGTTTCAAAAAGTTACAGTTTATTTGCCAACAGCTCCAGTGAAGTTTGTTACCAGAGATGAAAGTGCAGCGCCTGAATTTAACTTACTGGCTCAGTTCTGCTACATTATTAATATGCTTCTTATTTGTAAAAAAAAAAAAAAAACATCTAATAGAGCCCTTTCCTTTTTATATGTAAAATACATTTTGCAGCAAAATAAATCATTAGTTTATAACTCTAATGCTCTAATGTGAGCACTAGATGTAAAAAGAACATGAAATGGGGAAATAAGGGAACAAACACTTGGATAAGTGAGCATCACACCAGTAAGTCATATTGGGCAAATGTGACTTAAGGGACGGACAGATGTTGAAAACTACTGGGACAAATGGAGAGTGAGGATGAGAGGATGGAAAAGGAGCAGAGGAGAAAGAGTGAAAGATGGAGAAGAAGGTGAGCTTAACAGTAACAGAAATTACAACACAGAACAGAAGACTGTAGAGAGAGAGTCATCTTATTCCTCTCCCTCTGGGCTCTTCCTGCATTTCCTCCTGCTCTTATTTTCCTCTGCTCCAGCTCTCCTGTCTTCCTCTGCACCATTTAAATATTTTATATTCCTGATGTTGTTTTAGCAATCTGTCCTACACTTTGATCAGGCTGCATGTCACTGATTTGTTGTGTGGCAGAATGAGACATTGACTTTTTCATCACAAAGGAAGAGGCAATCAAGACAGGCTCGTTGAACAAAGAAAAATCAGTAAATAATGCATTAATCGGCTTGTCTTCATCTGTTTTATCACTCTTTAAAGCCCCAATACAGTACAGCACCAACCGTTTTATAACCACAAATAGGCCGATGTTTTGCATCCACGTTAATGTAACTGTAATGACATTCAAAGTCACTGTAAGCAGTTTCTGTCTATATTCATTATTTAAGTCCATTTTTTCCTGTCTGCATGAATACATCAACAATGATTCATCTATATTGCTGTACAGTAAGCTCAGCTTCCTATACTGTGCATTTTGAAAAAAAAAAAAGTATTTGGAAATGTTAAATATCAAATAGCCAATGCAGCAATAAATGCAGAGGGACAGATTTCTGAGTCAGGAAAGCTGAGCTGTATTCTACAAAATCATATCAGCTCTTAATGCATTTCTGAGCCAAACCCCACTGTTGCTCTGGCTTTGATGTTCAAACTGCAATCCTGCAGTGCCAGAAAAAAACTTCTAAAAATGGGCCCTAAAATCTGGGAGTGAGAGGAAATGTTGCTGTGCCATAATCCTGCGGGTAATCGTTCACATTTGATCACCATACATGAATATGAATGCTGTTCTGCATGTCCTTGGAAAATCCCCAGACTTACAGTCAGCTGCTGGGGCAAAGAGACCATTCTAAACATTTTCTGCACTTTTTCTGGAACATGATAGGTAATGAAACAACTTACTGAAACCTCCAGCAAAATAAGTAGCATGACATAGCACTGACAGTGGCACAATTTCAGGTTTACCAAAGACAAAACAGGGAGACGAAAAAGAAAAAAAGGAGTGCTGCAGTGCCTGACAACGCCAAGTGGATGATTACAGATGGCTGATTTTTAGAGATATGCTTGAGCATGTTTCCAGGCTCATTTCAGCATAATTTTCTTCCTTTATCCATGGATCCACCAGCCCTGTGGTGGATGTAGAGACAGAGGCCTAATAGAGTGAACATGTGGGGAGACAGGAGAGAGAGAGAGAGAGGGAAGGAGGGAGAGGGAGAGACAGACTTTGGGACTGATTTGATTTCAATTCTTGACGTGACAATATACAAGTATAAATTATTCGATTTTATGAATCAAAACAGAAACAAACAGAAAATCAAATTACATGATTTCATCCCAGCCATTAAAGGCCCATATGCATATGATGATGCTCTGCAAACAGTTCATGACATTCATTGCTCAAAAACGAACCAGTACCTTCCATGTACACTGAGTTTGTGAGGGCCAGATAATCCTTATCTATCATTGTGCAGACATCTGTAAATCTTTGGTTAAATAATGATAGGATCACATATTAGGTATTACAACTTTCACTTGAAGTGCAAGAATTTGATTGGACAGTTGACATTACGGAAAACATGATTTAATCACTTAGATGTTTTCGTTTTGTCTTGCCATCGTCAAAATGAAACGTAGTTTATATTATTCTTTCAAGGGTCTAGTCTGTCATTGTTGTAATATATTTGAAAACAGGGTGATTGACAAATATTTCTGCCATACTTTTTGTGGACTATATTAACACTGGTTTACTGAAACAAAATGGTAGAGATGTGTGACTACATCGTTTCTAATAGAGTATAAAGTACCTCACTTTTAAATGAGCTGTAATGAATCATGGTGGCAGGATTATTACATCAATTTAGAAAAAGCCCAGACTTCAGTTCCTCCATGGCACAGATAAGGAGGGTTTTGCTGTGCCAGATACCCACTATTACCAAACTCTTCCACTATTTCACTATTACCAAATTAAAATTTTAATAGGGAAAAGAAGATGAATCAAGAAATGGACTGAGAAATGGAATACTGGTAGTTTAATGTTGGCTCTAAATCATGTATTGCCTTCACAAATCGAAGGGGCCAGCTATTTTTAACTGGTGTCCCATTTCTTCAAATGTGAGAAGTTGAGCAGAAACTAGCCCAGTAGAATTGGGATCCCGATGGGATAGTATGAAGTTACACTCAGGTTTAAACCAAAAAGTCTATACCTAAAACAGAATTCATGTTTTCAGTGCAATGCTGCAACTCTGTCTACAGACTAATAACCTTTCACTAACTCCTGAAGAAGAAAAACTGGAGTTGGTAATAATATAGGTTGACTTTGTGGACACAACGGCAGAGCTGAGGTTGATTCCTTAGATTTTCCAATAAAATAAAAATAAAAATCCACAAACTCAGTTGTGTTTCAGTGCCAATGTAGCAGTTCAAACAGATTTCATGATTTCAGAGAAGAACCTGATGGTCCTGTAGTGATAAGTAAATTCTTAAGATTGTCTTAAAGCTTGCATCTCAACTTTCTTTTCTTTTCTTCTGTAGTGCTTTTGACAAAAGCATCGGAATAGGCTGGGATAACTGAACAGCATCTACTGAGTGAGGTGAGATGGGCGATAGTTTCACAACAAGATTTTTTTTTCTGAATTAAGTTTAAGGAATGAGCTGCAAAAGAAAAATCTTTCCTTTAGGACATGTGGTAATCAAAACTGAGATTAGAATAGCATGAGATGACTTCACACGTGCTGTCTGTTCATAATGTGGGAATTAACACGATGATATGACTGAAACCAGAAATATGAGCCACACAAGTCACAACTGTACCTGGTTCCCATGAGTCAAGTCAAGGACAAAAACCCCCTGAGTCAGTCTATCACAATGCAACCCATAACCCACCCACTCCCAAGCTTGATGCATGAGCTTCAAAAGACTCGAACATGAAACGGGCCCTTTGTGCAGAACAAAGTTTAACAGAGAACAGTGGCTTAATATCTGCAGGGTATTCCCCTCCAGTCAGACGATGTTACATATGCATATGACAGACAAAGAAACATACACACGCAGACAGTCCTACTCACACCAGTGGCATTCAACCGGATGCACACACATACTTTCTATGTTTAATGTTCTCACACATGCACGCAAACACATTTCAGCATGCCCATGCAGACACACTTTCTTTCCGCTCCACTTTCTCGTGACAGAATATGCCCTTTATTCATGTTCTTTGAGGGAGCGCTGGGGAGTCAGGCTGCTGAGACTCTGGAAATGGACATGAATAAATGGAGTGTCCTTCATAGCAGCCAGACACCCCAAGCTGGAGATCCTACATCGATTATCAAAGGGCCTTTTCAGTAGAATATGGATACAACTACTTGTGTTAGAAGTGGTAAATACGCCCATGCATGTGCAAGCGTACATGTATTTGCACAAGTATCTTGTGAATGCATGCACAGAAATGTACTACAGACACACAAATTGCTCTATGTGCTTGATCCAGAAAAGAAAAACAAAATACCTTCCTTTCAAATTACAGCAAACCAAATGGACCAACCAACCCCAACGAACCAAGCCAAGGGAAAATATTTGGTTGGTTGGTCTTTCAAAGAGGACATTAATACCTAATTAAATGCCTGCTGTGTTTCATAAAGTGCTGACTTGTATACCAAGATATGGAATTAATATATTACTAGAACCAACTGTCTGCCCGCTTTGTGTTAAATGCTCAAAGCGAAACACTAAATCATGTATATGGATGAGAAATATAAGAACATGCTCCATTTTAGTGGAATTCACTTTTATCCCAAGTCTGGCATTTTCCACATGACTGGGTCAGAGTGGGCTGATAACTTAAACAGGCTAATGTCGCTAAAATGCAGAAACCATTATTCTCCATTAACACTGAATGTCTCTCAGCACCGTCCATATCACGCAATGTGACTTTTCTGCACGTACAACAGTTCTGTCTCACTTCAGATCACAGCCTTTTAGGAAGTATAACCATGAAACAGTGCCTCTTGGGTGCCATGAAACTATGATTAAATTACTGTAATCAAAGCTAATACACCAAATCCCACAGGCTAGGCTACACTATGCAAAGAAACAGCACCTGCATATCTTTTTAGTTAAAGGTAAGAAAACACACAAGCTGAGAGGGTGTAACTCAATTTAAGAGTCCTTTTACTATAATCTGGAATTGTCTAATAACTATCTAAAAGTTAGAATTATAGCATCACAGGGTTTAATCTTAGTTCTCTAACATCTTGATTTGGGAGACATTTCTTCATGAACATAATTACTGATTGGACCGTCTGAGACCATCAGAGAAGGGCATGAATTCTTAAAGCTGAGTTGGACAACGTTGCAGATTGTTTTCCCCTGAACTGCATGGATGGAGTATTTGAAGTTTGAAGGACTTTGTCTCAGGAATCATGTAATTTAAAGTTTAAGCCAATAAATACCACCAACAAACATGTTACATTACTGCCAACCATTTTCCAAAATATAAAACTGTATTTTAGTCTTCCTGTTATTTAGCCAAATCTCCTAATCTTTCAAAATAAAATGTTCAGGTGACACACCCCCTTGAAATTCAATGTTTCACCTGATAATACGCACATTTGCATGTAGAAGGTGCAGTCTTTTCGTTTTCTCCAGTAAAAGCTGCTTTCTCCTGGAACTATGGAGATGTAGGATGGAGTATGGAGATGTAAATTTTCTTCCGTGTAGCTTCTGTGGATTGGTTAAATATCGACAAAAAATAATAATGCCGTGTGGTTCACTGTGATGGATTACCTATCAAGCATATTTCTTCTCTTATAGCGCACTAGAAATAAACTAAACCAACAACTTCCCGGAGGTAGGAAAAATTATTCAAAAATTTAAAGCTCCAGTAGTATGTTTTGGAAAATGGTTGGTAGTAATGTAACATGTACATGAGTCATATTTATTGGGCTCAAATATGCAAAATCACTGATAGGATTCTTTAAGCCCAAAACACTGCAACACTCCTTGGTGACTGGTGGTAATTCCAGCAGTGTTTACCACAACAAATCTCAATTTAGGGGAAATGGATGGTCTTCTCTGCTGCAAAACCCCAGTTTATATAAATATCCTGCAAAACTTTATGTTGATTTTGTTTTCATTCCTTCTTATGGGGAGAAATTGCAAAGTCATAGTTTTGCTTCTTTTTCAGAATACCCTCATCTTTAAAATATCGCTGGGGTGGCAACTTTAGTTGAAGACACCTTGCAGAGTGCAGCTGCTTCAGTGAGCCTTCAGAAGAAAACTGTATGAGACTTTACAGAACTGTGGACAACCTCCTCTCTCTGACCCCATAAAGCTTGATTAAAATTAATGACTAATTTTCTGTTATCTGTAGGAATGGATATGTCCCTGTGTTGCTGAGTCAATTCTAGAGAGCTTGTTGTTGGCCTGCTGAACACACACACACACACACACACACACACACACACACACACACCAGCCAACTCTCGTGTCTGAAGTGCTTTAATTAGTTTAAATAAAGATTGAAGTTGATGCCAGTGTGCTTGTTTAAAAGCTAATGGAGATCCTTGTGTGATTGATCTGTTAGTTTTATTTGAGAAAAGGTTGGCATCAGGTTAAACCAATGGCTTACGCAAGTGCAGGATAGATGGCCAGTTTGTTTAGAAATGAAGCCATGCTGTGCAAATTACAGTAAGGTATAACACACAATGAGCTACAACAACAAAAAGATAAGGTGGAAGCAATGAACACCAATGGACTTGCTGTCTATTGGTGTTATATTTTTCTATTTTTTTTTTTTTTTTTNTATTTTTTTTTTTTTTTTGTGTCTATTTCCCCATATCAGAATGCTCATCTAACAAAGAAAACAAGTACCTGTGTTGAAAAGATTTTTGTCTTTTTATGATCAGTTTAACCCATGATTTAGCTTAGCTGCAAATACATTGGACCCCATTAAAATGTCTTTAGCGTGACATCTACTTTGTAAGTATAACATTTGTTACAAATATTTTTAAGGGCATTTCACCAAGACTGACTGACATAGTGTAAAGCAATAAAGCAAATACTAAAATATGAAAAATACTAATTTCTTCATCTCATTTTCAAACAAGCAGGGTCCAGATGTCTCTTAGTGTGTGTGTGTGCTACAAACACCTTTTTTTACATGTTCGTCAGAGAAAAACACAAGAGCGATATGAATATGGCTTTTCTTTTAGAAAAAGTAAAACTAAGACATAGTAAAGTCAAAAACTTGGACGAGCAGCATTTTGTGATATATTCAAGTGAAGAATGCAGCTGCATCAAGCAAGCCTTGATTGCACTGATTGTTACTGGGGGAAAAAATGTGTGAGAGGAGAGGGCAGCAGGAGACAAAACGGAGTTGGAGAAGGAGCAAAGGAAAAGGAGGTGAAGATAAAAGTGATTTGAGGAGAGGAGAGGAGAGGAGAGGAGGAAACAGCATCCTCTGTGGACTGGCAGGCTAATCCCAAACATGGAGTACATGATACAAAATGCACATTTATAAGGCAGACCCTAAACTGAGGCACAATCAGCTTAGAAGGATGAGGAGCAGACCAAAGACACACACACACACACACACACACACACATTATGAATTCAAAACCCCCTATTTAACACATGNCAAAGACACACACACACACACACACACACACACATTATGAATTCAAAACCCCCTATTTAACACATGAAAATGCTTCAGAACTGCCATCTATGCATGACACAAGAGGGCTTGTGTGTTTGCCTGACAGAGAGAGAGAGAGAGAGAGAGAGAGAGAGAGAGAGAGAGAGAGAGAGAGAGAGAGAGA
>VXCM01000305.1:276344-341344 GCA_014773175.1 Lucifuga dentata
ACACACACACACACACACACACACACACACACACACACAATATGGGATTCTAGTTTTGATTATAACACCGTCACTGTTGCAAAAACACTACAGAAGCTGAAATAAAACTCTTCATAAAGATTTCTCCTGCTACACAAAAACTCCTGTTTTTGTGTAGCAGGAGAAAATCTTGTTTTTTTGAGCTTTATGAGAGATGAAAACATATTATACAGTATGTAGCAAGTAGGCTTTCTATATGCATGCAAATCCATATACAAAATCAAGATGAAAAAGAATATAAATTGAAAGCAAAAGAGCAGAGAGACACTTTTTTTTTATCATCATAGAAAGGTATAATGGCTGTAAAGTGAGAGCCACAGGCAGCTCTCATAAGAGATTAATATCATATTAACATAAATGATTAAATAATGACATATGAATCAAATCTTAAACTGCCTCATTATGTCTATAATTATGTCTCATTTGATCTATGTGGTGCACATAATTACACTGATAATTTATTTGGATTAATTATAAGCATAGTTTAAATATTTCAGCTGCATGCCTTAAATAGAATCCTGGCACATGTAGAAATATCCTGCAATCACAAACCAAGAGTAAGTTGGATGAGTATTAGCATTATTAGCATTATTAACATTTATTAATTCATTATGTTGTCCTCTGTGCAAAACCAAAAAAAAAGTATATTTAAGTATATTTACAGTAAATATCAATCTATATGTTTACTGAAGCTTATTGACGACTTTTGACATATGATCACTAACCTTTTAAATATGTCAGAGAAATAAATTTGAATAACTGACATTACACACTAATTAAAATGTAATGAGACAGATTGGGCTTTGGCTGTCCTTTCTGTTACGATGCCATAAAATCTTAATTTCTAATGAACAGATGGACATGTACTTTCACATATTGCTAATAATTTTTCACCAACACACATTTTAGCACTATGCATCAAAATAGAAGGCATTAAATACTCATTGACATGATGCTACATGCATACAGCACAAACACACACACATGTATACATGCCAAAGCAGGCTTATAAAATACAGCAAAGTGCACCGATATGTGAGCAAACAATAACAGACAGTAAACATGTCAGCTAAATCTATATTTAGAAGGAAAAAAAAGACACATCGTCCTGAGAGACCAGCGATGCTAATACAAGGACCATGTTCTGCTCTGTTCCACTTCAGTATTGAATAACAATGGAGCTATAGGAGCTGCTGTTGCTGCTGAAATTCAATACGAATCCATTATAAAATAGGCATTTCCTTAAGGACACAACCTGCACAGTCTATGTCCATACTAGTGGCCTGTAAGGGCATCCGCTGGGTACCAAACTATCCCTTACTCTCACTTTACCCTTCTCTATCTTTTTTCATCATGGTCCTCCATACTCACCTGAAAGCATCTTCATCCTCTTCCTCCCTCCCTCTGTTTCATCGCTCCTCTATCCTCCAGGGTGCATCATTCTCCAGTGTCTACCCCACTCTCCATCATCAGCCCCTCAAGGAATAAATGACTTTCTAAAGGCAAGACTTACACACAGCAGTAGCCTACATGATCTTTAACTTGTATCAGATTTTTCGTTTCTGTTTAAGACTTCTCTCAATTTTAAAGACTTAGTATTGGTCACTTTTCTTTAGAAAAGCCAGCCTTGAATAGACCCAAAAAGACTCTGTTTTGGACATTCCATTCCAGAGTTCCATGAGCAATACAAAATTCCTATTAAGAAAATTTTTTTTGTGAATAGGTTTCAGGCGGCTGCACGGTGAACCAAACTTTCAGCCTTTCTGCTTAGAAGTTACATGAAGCAAGCACCACCAAACTTCCAAAAAAAGGCCTTAGTCCACCCACAAAACATGGTTTAGTGTACTCAGAGCTCATGTTAAAATGCTAGTCATCCTTTCAAAATAAAGTCGCTCTGAAATTTAGAAAAACTTAACAAGTGAGTTATGAAATAATCAGTAAAAATATCAGATAATGTACATAAAGAAGAAACTGCAGGTATGTGTGCAAAACCGAGTGTAATGTGCACTATGTTTATCTCTTCAGAGCCATTATCAAGCAACAGTGATCTCATAAGCATTTGCTCAAAAATAGTACTAATGTTGTCTTCATCTGTTTTATTTTTTTTTTTTTCCCTGATGTCATCACTGATGGGAAACAGGATTGGTAAAGACTGGATGATCCTAGAGGGTCCCAATTTTCCAGCCAGGTAGACTTGCCTTTTTGTCCTTCATGTTTGCATTGAGACATTGGTAAATTCCAGTTTATGTCACAGGCAGTTTTGAACGTTTAGAAGAAATGGCTATAGCCATAGGTGACAGACAAGAAAAAAAAAAAAAAAAANAAAAAAAAAAAAAAAAACACCTAATGGATCTTTTGTTATAACAACTGAACACTTAATGTGAGGCTGACTGCCAGAATGAGCTCAGTATAACATGACTAAAGATATAAGCAGATTGAGTTCAGAGACTAGGTTCATTGTCAGTCCTTTGAGGGTTAAAATGTTAGTTGAAAACTAAATTTTGTGACAGAGGTGTCTTTGTGAGTCTCTGAGAAAAATTGAATTTCTGGCTAAAAAAATGAATTTGTGTTTTTACCGCAAGCACAAAGCCACTTTGTGTTCTTTCTTTTTTCCCCTTGTACAGTTTACTAGAGTGTTTTGAATGCGACTTCAAAAATGTCATTAATTATTTGCATCTCACTCGTAGACGGAGTGGCATTCATCTCTTGAGGGGTGACAGTGACTGATAAATATAAAACGCTTCCCTAATTCAAAAATCAAAGTAAGTCATTTTTCATACCAGGGAACACTTCAAACTGTCACTGCAAGAAACTGAAACAAAAACAAGCTTCAAAAGGAGGTCGGAATTAAATATTTCAAAACTTTGAATATTACATTAAAATTTCGTAAGCCTTGAGCGGCTGTAAACAGCTACATGTTATTACAGGAGAAACAAAGACAAGGGGGAAATACATTTTGATCCATCCAGGCTTATTCAAAGCTTTAACTCGGGAAAATCTTTTGTAACTACTTATTTTCTTTTTTTTTCTTCAAAAAGTTAAAAAGTCTAACCTGAAATAAAGCCATGCATACAAACACTACATACATTATAATACATATATACATAATAGCTGCTTGAAGATATTCTGACACCTACCAAGGACACACAAACACATAATGAAGTAGAACAGATAAATAATGTTACTATATAGATATAGATTCTGGTGGTGTGGAAGTTTTGTTGCTGGGCAAAACCAAGGAGACTTCAGCAGCAGTTGTTCCCCCTGTGTCATCCGTGCTTTGTCAGGTATGAGAGCAGCCTGGCAGGGCTCAGCCTGCCTGTAAACACTGACTCCTGACAGCCGAGGATGACAGCTTGCTGCAGCACATGGCTGGATATACCAGCTTCAGGCTGCGAACCACAAAGGATACAATACATCTTTAAGCACAACCTACACCTGTTTGGAGGCATGAATTCCAAAATATGCACCGAGCACTTTCGATACGCTGCCCTGGGTGCTGCAAGTTGAACATGCCCCATGCTGCATGTCGCATCCTTGTCAAACAAAGAAGAATCTGGAAGCATTCAGAGGAAGGTAAGCAGTTTATTGCATGTTTTTTGGTGAGTAACAATAGCTCTTGATATAGCTTGCACTGTAGAGTGGGTTACCTCATCCTGTTCCTCAAACGTAAAACAACAGCTAGTTCTCAGTAATGTCATTTCCTGAGGTTGGATAACTACACCAATGGACCGGGAGAGAAAGGTTGCACTGGATTTTTGACTCGGATCAGCTCACCAATACCCACCCAGAGATAAGACACCAACCACAGAGCAAAATACAAAGGATATGATTTCATTCTTGGTTAACAGTACTGTCAGCAAAGAAGACAAGTTATGTCATTCTGCTTAAGTTTTGAATACATGCTATATAATTAATATTAGCCTTTGGACAAAACCAAACAGTCTGTCTTGGCTTGCTTCTGAGAATTGTGTGTGAAGTGTTCTGTATGTATTTAAAGTGACTGATAGACTGAAGTATATTTATGCTGCATTCACATGTTGATGGTAGAAAAACAGCCCTACTGGTCCTTATAGCAGAATCACTGTAAACGTAAGCAGCAGATGGCAGACGACAACAGATGCAGAAACATTGCCATGGTAATTTGGTGGGATATAATTCAGTATTGGAGGATGCAATAGCATTTTAGCATTTTGCACAATTTTATACAACAACAGGCTCTGATCATTTTGTATGCCCATTTAAAGAAGCGACAAGAAAGGCAGACATGCAGATGCAGACTGTGGCAAGTGGAAAAAGTTGAGGGCAATGGGGTCAAAAGGTTAGAGAAGCAAGCTTGTGACCTAAGGGTCACCGGTTCAATCCCTGAACTGGCAGGAGAAGTCAGGGTTGGGGAGGTGAATGAGCAGCATATCACCACTGAGGTGCCCTTGAGCAAGGTACCTAACCCCCAAATGCTCCAGTGGAGCTGCTGAGTGGCCAGCAGAGAAGTTTGTGGTTATACTGTGCAGCTTCCCAGTGTGAATGTGAGCTTGTGTGAGCGGAGTGTTCCTGCAAAAGAGCATTCAATGCTCAGTGAGCTACCCTCGGATAAATAAAGGTTAAAAAAAAAAGCAGAAAAAGTTGAAAAATTGTACGTTTTGACAACGGGTTGCGTGGTGTGTGGCTCTCACAGCCAGCAGTGGCAGTTTTCCATCGTCCTCTCTTTGAATAGAACATCCAATTTTCTATCTACCGCACACCATCAACATGTCATTCCAGCATTAGTCTCTCTGCTCAGGTGTTAGGGAATGGGGCAGCAGTATTCAATCTAAGACATAATGCAAGTCTTAATTTGTCCCAGAGAGTTAGTGACACACATGCCCACCAACACACATGGAGCATGTATTTGCAGGCAGGCTGCATCTGAGGCTTAAGATGCAAACATGTCAGGCTTCGCATCACTGTGGGAATGTACCACCAGCAGTCATTGAGGTGGCACAGAGATCAAACCGTCTCTGTTTACATGCACAGCAATTATCTAATTACAAGGCACAGGCAAGACAGAAATGCTAGGCTCCATTTGGAGGCAGAGAAATGATCCCTGGGGAAAAAAAACAGAGAAATCTGCCTCATAAACTGTCGCTTCTCTTTCAAATGCTGTCATTCTAAAGAAATTCCCTGTCCAAAGAAATTGATGGCTTGAACTAGTGTTATAGAAACTGCTCAATATCATACTGATGCTTCTCTGATTATGGTCTATGTGGAATTCAAACATTTTCATATTTGTCGGCTTTTCATATTTTCCAGGATGTCAAATAGCATTGTGAATTTAGATCAACTTTTTAACAAATGAAATAGAAAATAGCTAAAGAATATTTATTTTATGTTGTGTATAGCAAAAAAATCTTGCAGAACTGTAATCTCAATGCACTAGATATGGGATCCTCTATGGTATCCTACAATGGTATCCTCCTATGGTATCCTACAATGCATGGCTTTTGTCAATTTTAAGCAGGTCCAGTGAACAGTAGGACATGTTCTGTGATTCCTAAAATCAATTTGATGCCAAGAGTTACTCCTGACATAGAATGCTGAACTATCAAAAAGAGTCAGTATGAACTCAATAAGATAATTTAATGAATGACTGAGGACAGTCAAACTTTACTGACTAAGCAGTCTAATATACTCTGTGATGGTAACAGGGATTTACAGTATATGTAATTGTTTCAAAATTACAATGTCCACAATCAAGTGAAAAGTCTATACACGTTGAGCTCAAACTGCTTTAGGTGGAGGACTGTTAAAGGAACATTTCATTGCACCCCCTGCAGGAGATGAGGTGAATTAGAATGTGTAAAATCTACATGGACAGCACAGAATATCACAAGAAAAACAGCCTTTAACCAATTGTGGGTTTTACAACTCAAAAGTAAATGCATAAAGGGTGGGATTGTGTAGTAACACAGGTAGTAGTATTGTGACAGAATTTTAACATAAAGGCTCCACTATCATTATCATTATCTCTACCTACTGTGAGTATAATCACCATCACAGTTTCAATATCTCAGTATGAAAGACACAGATATATTTGGAGCCATGGATGAATCAAACGCATACACATCAGAAGACTGAATGCAATTTTCTAATCCCTGATCATAAACTCAAATTCAAACGTGGAGCACAGGCAAAGGACTGCCTGCATTTTCCCAGGACGCCTAGGCCTCATGGGTTATGTGAGTTTGCTTTTGTTGGTGTTTTCTGAGGCTATGTTTCCTATCCCACACGTCAAGGAATTTAACCATGGGATCTGAAAAGCAATGGTGCCACAGTAAAGGGCAGGGCTTTATTTTGTGTGTGAGAAACCAAATGTGGCGGAGGAGCGACAGAATGCTGGAGCTCATCCAGCCTCAGATCAAGAGAGCTGATTCAATATCACAGTCAAAGCCTGTTTTTGCCATCTCTCCACAAAGATACAAGCTGACCTGACGTGACTTGAAGATGAATAATGACTGCAGTAGAGCCTCTACAGCTTCTGTTCAGACAATATCATGGTCTTTGATTGATAAGATTATGTCAGAGTTCAAAAGTTACAACTATGTAGGAAAGTTTCACATCCAGTACTGTACTGTTATGATAGCTATTTTCATCTATGCTTAAGTCCAGAGCCAGGGCTTCATAAAATAAAATGTGTAAATAGCAAGTGAGCCCTGCTGAGTTTTGTAACCTGAGCTTACAGCTCATCATTTCAGCTCTAAGCACGCTCAAGTTAAATACATTTTAATTAACCATCACTTTGAAAAGATGCGAGTTCAGGAAGGGGCTTTCTGTTTAGACTCTAACAGGACGTGATTTTGGGCTTTCGCAGATGAAATTGTGAGAGAACTGTGAAGAAATCTTTTGTCATCAATCCAGTGTCAGAAATTTAGGAACAAAATCTCACAGGTTGACTGACCGTGACCCATGACTCATGGCAATGACCCATGTTTATAAGCCAGTGCAGATGAATGACAAGTTGATGACACATTTCTGCCTGTATAGTTTTTCCCTCCTTATCTGCGATTCACCTGGAATTCCTTCCACAATCTGACAAACATCAAACCTGACAGAGATATCCATCTCGTACTGAGTGACATGCAATAAACTTGCTGTTATCGCAGTTTGCAGGAGGCTTTACATTGTAATTTAAAGTTCTATTTTTCCAGAGAGTCACATTTCCCAGTCACATACACAGCATCTATATTGGATAATATTCCACTAAAGCCTATAGTAATTACATTAAAAAAAAAAAAAAAGAAGCTGTCTCCACTCATGCAGATGACAAATATAGCAATCCAAAGTTTTATAATACTCAAAAACTCATGAATACGGAACTCCTGAAGCTTGTAATATAATATAATTTTGAATAACTAATAAGCATTTACAGTTCAAAACTGGAGGAGTATTACAAAAGAATGAACCTGAAATGTACCAATGAGGCTCTACAAAATACATGCATGCAATTATGATTTAAAAACACAACTATGCAAGTATAATAATTACAATATATATTTAATGTGGAATGTTGAACATACAGAGAATCCAGGTAAAATAAACTGCAGGCCATTAACCACTCACAGAAATGGAAATCTATCAGATGTTTTGATTAGAGACGTCACCAGACGATTCAGAACAGAACCGGTTAACTAAGGATCTGGCCACTGTTACCCCTTTCCCACAGGGGCCGGTGCTGGTGCCAGAGCCAAACTGAGCACCGTTCTTCGCATTCCCACCGCAAAAAACGCCGGTGCTCGGCCGAGAACCGGCATTCCTGTGCCGGCGTTTTTCGGCCCCAGCAACAAGCTGGGCCAGAGCTCAGCACCTGTGATGTCAGGGGCCAGGAGGCGGGACAAACATTGTTGTTTACCAAAATCAAACGCATTGCCGGTGATCTGGTGGAGTCGGGTAATGCAAGTCAAACTGGAGACTTCTCAAGAAAAAGCTAAAATACAGTATATTGTAATACATACACAATGTAAGATGGTATTTTATTTTGAAGAAGATTCACTTCCTGTTCATAGCAGATGCGCATTGATCTGACTGTTGTTGTAAACACATTTTAGAACTGGCTGTCTTACTCCGCTTACTTTATTAGTTCTTATGTAATTGTGTATAAGTGACACTAAATATATGATGAAATAAGAGTGGAGCTGCAGAAAGCTGGCNTATGTAATTGTGTATAAGTGACACTAAATATATGATGAAATAAGAGTGGAGCTGCAGAAAGCTGGCATGACTAGTACAGTTGAACAAATAAACTAAAAAACAGTTGAAAAAGGACTACAGAGACCGTAATGACTGGGAAAAAGCGTGCTGGACGTTGCTAAACTAAAGCTGGACTTAACTATGAATTAATGGACTCTGTTTTGGAGAATCAGCCAGAAAACCNCTAAACTAAAGCTGGACTTAACTATGAATTAATGGACTCTGTTTTGGAGAATCAGCCAGAAAACCATCTTATAGGAGCGGTAAGTTGTTATAATAACCTAACGTTGATTTTATTGTGCTGTATTTGCTAAATCATACATGTATTCATCTAGATATCCAGCTAGCTATTTCCATCTTAAATGTGTATGTATGTATGGTTGACAAGTGACCACAGCTCCCACACCACATTAAAGTTCATCACATACTGTATATTTACACATTGATGTCTGTAAAAGTGACGTAGCGTTATGCTCAGCTCAGCTTCAAAGCTGCTGGTGGGAATGCAAGCTGGTAATTTCAGGTGCTGAGCTGAGCACTGGCCTAGCACGAGCACCGGTACCGGCTCGTGCCGCATTGGTGGGAATGAGGTATGTGTGGCCACCTGAACTGGCCGACAATGAAGTCTTATAATTTACTTGCATATGCTTGTAACAAATTGTTTCTTCTCTCAATGAGCCTAATAATTAACATTCATATCAACACAGCAGAGGACACGAAACAGATAATCTGACTGGAAACTGGCAGCAGTATGTGGAGACACACAATGAGAGAATGTGTACTAGGGAGACGATTATAAAATACAAAGGGAAGATTTAGATCATGTTTGTAGGCGAAGTGTGTGTGCGTGTGTGTACATGCGTGTATGCATGTGTTGAATGGGTGCACAGTGAGCTCAAAGAGGCAGAGAGAAGGAAGAGACAGAGTATGTTCTTGTATATATATGCACTGCAGTTTGGCAGCAGAAGTACACTGAGAGCTTTGTAGTCATTTATCACTGTGAATTAAGTAAAGAAGGTGTCACTGCTACACTGACTCTGCCCCTGCTGTGATTTTAAGCAAATGAGTGGTGACAGAGGACACGCAGAGGTCCCTGTCATCTTCGATTTAACTCCCACCTCAAACTACGAGCTTCGACACCCACCCCACAGAAAGCTACCATATCATCATTGTCACTTAATGTATCTTCCTCTTAAAGTATGACAGTGAAGGGAAGAGGTGATACTCTGATAGAGGATGGTTTAAAATAAAAACATCTTAGTGAAATGATCATCGTTGCTGATGTAGAATCAGTCAAGAACCTGTCTAAGCCTTTCACATCCCTTCAAAATGCTCCACAGTAGTTAATGATGATTTCACAAACATGTATTCAACCTCGCCTTGCACTAAAAACAGGTTCAAATTAAAGCTTAGTGGAAAAATGGATTACACTTAAGCCAAACAGACTACCATATATTCACGGTCTGTACTGCTGCACTGTTGCAGTTAAAGCAAACCTTATGCAACAAAAATGATGGCATCCTCATTAAATCAAAATCTATGGAAGAGCATTTGCCAACAAAACTCTGGCATTTCACAAGAGAGGATAAACTGGATCATTACAGAATTAAGTAAAACAAACACCAGGTACAGACGCAGCACTAATGAAACCTTTTTAAACATTAGCAGCAAGAATGGCTGACAGCACCATTCCTCAAATGGCTAAACAGTTTAGATAGCTCTGGATTATTTCAAGCAGTTCCCTTGTGAGCACCACGGCAGCAGCGAACATGTCTGCCCCCCACTCAGCGATACACAGTTTGACCCTCTCTGTTTCCTGTTCTAAATGCAGGATGTGTCGCCTCAGTCATGCAATCTGTCTTTAATGAAATTACTTCAGTCGACCTGAGCGATAACATCAAGGGGCCTGATGCTGTGTCGTTCTGCTGGCTCAGAGAAAGCAAATACGATAGAAATCAAGACAACAAGAAAGGTATAGCCTACTGAGCAAAGGTGCAGTTTATCATGCAAATCTATTTTTCAATATATTTCACAATACAATCAGAATCTGTTGTTAAGGGTGAATATATATTAGTTTAAAGGCCCCATAACAAAGCTTTTGGGGGGGGGCGTATAGATATACAAATAATAGTTTATTTTACTTAATAATAAAAAAAATATGCATTTGTTTTTTACAATTAATCATAATAGAAAATATTTACTTTTTATGCGCTGGGTTTACAACCATTACCACTGCAACAAACCTTTAACAGCACCAGAAAACATGATTCACGTAGATTTAAAGTACTTGTCAATTAATTTAAGACAGACAGGAGGGTCCACATCAATTCTATTGATGTCATCTACTGAAAAAACATATCAACTCTTATTAGAATTTGAATGTATTTGTGTGCGTGTGCATGCACGTTGTGGGTAACTGAGTGTAAATGCAAGCATATGTGCATAAAGGGCATGACGGGGGCTCCCTAAAGTGGAATTCATCTGAACAGAGATCCCTATGACCTGGCCTGACCTTGTTCCTTCATTCTTCAATGGGGGGGTTGTGCATGCATGCTTGTGTGTGTGTGTGCGTGTATGTCCTCTGTGGAGGGCATTTACAGATCTCTGTAACGGCTACTCCCCCCCTACCCCAACCCCACCCACCCACCATCATCCGCAAGGACAGGATTGAACTCCTACCAGTAGCTCACAGCGTTAATCTGATTGACAGTTTGGTCCAGTCTTCAGCTCAGAAACTGCCCAGCAGCAAGACCCAAACACCTGATTGCTAAAGAATCATATCTGCCATGGAACGTCAGAGGAGAAGCTGCTCTTTCCACTTGGTGCCCAAGCAAAAGCTCAATCTCCTGTCTCACTCTCAGCCTCTTGATCTGTCTGCTTGTCCTTTGCCGGCATAACACTTGGATTGGAGACCCACACTGGACCAACTGGATGTGACAGGTTGGATGTGACAGACTGTTCCATGAACATTGACTTTCCCATTTATACACATATATGGAAATCCTTATAACTTGTATGTAAGAAGAGAGGCAAAATATTGAGCAAAACATTAGGAAAATCAGGTTTCCACGAGCAGCAGCATGAAAAACAGTACTGATGGAATTGTAAATGTATTTTCAATGAAACCTGACGTATTCACTGTACTCATTACTATCCAAAACACTAATGAGGCAAAACTATAAAAACTACTGTCCTGTCAGTACGCCCACACAGCCATCTGTCTTCTTTCATTATCCTTCAGGGTCAAGCTGTGAGCCTTCAGTATTTAGCTAAAATGCCCACTCACCAATCAGTGGGGTTGTTCTATAAGCCATCCAACACAGCTTGAATTTGAGGAACCTTGTAATTGAATATTAACCCTCGGTAAGTGGCAAGATAAAGTTGTGCAATGCTGACTGTAAACTGTATGTGTGCTGATTTTCAAGTCTGTGTCAGACCTGTCCTGCTTTCCCTGAGGTTATTCTGTCAACCTGTCATGATTTCAATCTTTTGAATACCAAATGTATCTACACTGGTGCAAAAGAGCTCACAAATGCAAACTGAATCCAAATGCCATGCATGGACGTAAACACATTCTCCTAAAATCCTGCAGAGAAGCTGCAGAAGTTGCCTTTTGTTTGGTTGGTATAGATAAATGATTTTGGGTTTTGCTGTTTATATTTTGATCCAACAAGGTATTTTGAAAGACAGCAGGGAAGGAGAGACAGCATGGGATTCTGAGAGCAAACAACAAATCAGACTAAAGATGAATGAGTTGTCAATGACTTGATGTTCAAAGCTTTAACTGCACTCGAGGAGTCATTTCTAAATAACGCACTCATAGGCCTTAAAAGAAACTGAAGACCAACAAGAAAATGGTCCAGTGCATCCTTTCTAATCTGCAATTTATAGCCAACTAAAATAGATTTCAAAGATGTTTTGTGCAGAATGTTTATGTCATCTATTTTGGCTTCATTAAATGAAAGAGAATCGAGCAATTGAGATGCCCTTATCCCTTATTTCAGACTTATAACTAAATCTTGAAACATCATGCATACACTGCCATTTTCTACTGTTAAGTCTACCATGCATCATATAACAAGAGTTCCACATGAAGTTTTTCACCAGGAGCCAGATTTCTATCCGTCAACCAACTTCAGCAAAGTCAGGCCCCCTGCTGTTAAAGAGGCTCCCTGTGAAGGCTTGGGCATGGGGCTGACTCTCAGATAAATGCTTCATTCAGGCTAAAACTGGCATCAGCTGCTGACAGACAGACCAGAATAATAACGTCCTAGTGATGAGTCTCCTGTCTGCCTAACTGACCTGTGAGTATGGAGAGATTAAAATGTACAAAGAGCCTCCCTGAGCAAACAAAAGGATGTGACAAATGGCTTCTAAAGATAACCGATTGTTGTGACAGTCACCTGCAACACACCTGGGATAAAGATTCATTCCTCTTTTCATCGCAGAGTAAATGATCCGGCAATGTGACATTTGGGATCGTTCACACTCATCAATGATTAATAGTGTGTCTGAAAGGAGGGAATAGGATATTGTAACATTATAACCATGTTAATAAATTTGGACATTTTAATCAAGAATGCATTGTATTATGCATGGCTGTTAAGTATTTATGTGGGTTAATTATTACTCCAACATTTTAATATTTCATGGTAACTTTGCAATAGCTGTGTTCATAGTGGACTTTACAATTCTGGGAAAAGCTTAATACTAACTGTGCTTCCACAAAGACGTATCAAGCCTTGACAAGCCAAAGCATAAAGGGGGTATCTAGTCTTTGATTGAATCGTATGGTTTCATATTTGCAAAAACCAGAATTTAAAGCACTTATTTTCACTGTTACTCAATGGATAATGGAATAATAATTTAGCCTATAATAGTGGTTCTCATACCTTTTGAACCAAGTACCACTTCTGATCAAACCAGAAAATCCAAATACCACCTCAGCAACAAGCTTCCAAGTCTAAGAAAACTGATAGAATAGTCTCATGAATACATGTGCTGCAAAACTGAGAAGTTTAAGGTACGAGCACAAAAAATTACTGTCATAGTAATAATGGGCTATTTTTAACAAAAAAAAAAAAAAAAAAAAAATTACTCTTAATTAAAATAACTTTAAAAAACCATTTCTTAATGAAACCCATTTTATTTGTAAATAATTTGCCATAAGAGAATTTATATACTTAAACTGTTTTGATTCTCTTCAGATTCATCTCGCATACCACTAGGGGGGCGGTTCAAGTACCACAGATGGTACACTTACCACATTTTGAGAACCACTGGCTTACATCAAAGAACACAGTACAAACACTTTCACCAAATATGGCATTAGATAAACAGTTATGGATAAACAGAATGGCCCTTATTAAAAATAGCCAAAATAAAATCCTCATTTTTACAAACACCTTTGATAAGTCAGGTTTTGGTTTTCAACAGTCTCTGCTTCTACAATCTGATATCAGAGAAGTAAAATTAGCCACAAGCTGCAGAGAGTCAACCAGGTATACAACGCTACAGTAGGTGTTTATATCTATTCTGGGAAATTGCAGCTGCAACAACAACACAGAATACTAACTCTTTGTTACAGCTATAATAATCCCAAACTGTAGAAAATGAAACCATGTCTTTGCCTTCAAAAAAAAAAAAAAAAAAAAAAAAAAAAAAAAAAAAAAAAAAAAAAAAAAAAAAAAAAAAAAAAANTCTAAGGGAGCAAAGCAAAAGACAGTGAGAGCAGGTAGCACCCTTAAGATGCATGATGAATGAGGGTGTCATATTTATCCACCTAACTATCGGGGCTGTCTCAGAGAGGGTCGGGCCCCCACACTGAGACCTGTCTCATTAACTACAGTGATCATTCATAACAAGAGAGTAGGAGCATAGTCAAATAAATCATTTTCTCTGGGATGGCAAAACACCAGTTTTTGGAATTGTATTGTATGGAATTTGAGCCCAATATATACTATCTGTATACACATTACATCACTGACAACCATTTCCCAAAATATACTACTTTAGTGGTAAATTTCAGCATTGTTTTTCCTACCTTCCAGACTGCCATTGGTCTCAGTTCATGTATCTGTCACACTGAACAATTTTTCTGCCAAAGTAACTTTATCTGACCGATCCAACACAGAGGTGCATGCAAGAAGATGTATGTCTCCTCCAGGAAATATAGTCCCAGTAGAAGATGGCTTTTACTGAGAAATTAAAATGACCATGACTTCTACAATCGTGCATAAGTGTTTGAAGGCTGAATTATAAAATGGGTGTATCACCTGGACATTTGATTTTGAAAGATTAGGGGATCTGAAAAAATAACAGGAAAACTAAAATACGGTTTTATGTTTTGGAATTTGGTTATTGGTAACATAACATGAATGCAGGTTGTATAAATTGGGCTCAAACATGCACGATCTGCAGTGTGGTCCTTTAAGGGTGTCGTCACTGCTGCTCAGCAGAACATCAAACTGTGGTATACGTCATTATTTTGCCGTATTTTGTGTAATTTTCAAGTATAAGCTTAATAATGACTTGGATTTTGAGAAATGTAATAATTTCTTATATAATAAGAGTCAAAATGCACATCTGGGTGAGGGGACAGACAGGGGAGAACATTTGCCAGCAATGGACCACATATTGTTTTGGGGTGCTGCATTATTGATGTGGTTCTGACATTTTGCCCTCTGCTCAAGCAAAAAGCCTCCGTCTCTCCACCGTCACCTGGAGCACCATGTCTGCATAATTAACCGTACTGACAGAAACCATCGCCAAAAGTATATCCCTGAGGGAAGATTCCTGCGTCATTTATCACTGTAATGTGGTTTGTTGTACTTTTTTGTCTTCTATTATGAAACAATAAAGTTTTGCTATGACATTACAAAAAAATTATTTCCTAAAGTTTTTTTTAAAATATGTATATAACCACACAAATGTCATTAACAAAAATATTAAGTCTACTGTGAAATACATGTCTTTTTTACTCCTCATGGATAATATCTGACTATTACTCTAGAGGGCATCAGGGGTGTGGCAGGAAGTCAGCTCAGGTCATTCTCTATGCACATACAGTAACACTATGAGGCAAATTAGTGGGTGCAGGAAAAGATGGGGAAAAAATCCAGTATCACTTGTAGTGCCACATCATGACTTGCTTCTGCAGTGCAACCTAACAGCATAACAGAATATCATACAGCATTTCTAAAGAGTAACTGTTACTCTAACTGTTTCTTTAGAAACACAGATGAATGCATTTATTAAGTCAATGGTATAATATTGACACACACCTTTACAGATTGCCGTGGGTGCCTTTGCGCTCACATTATTGTTTTGATCTTGCATGTCTCCACCTAAAAGCTTCAGGAAAACAGCTGATATACTTCATTATCTTCTTACAGTCCATTACCCCACACCTCCCACTGCACGGTGTTTTCCTTACACACGCAGCACAAAGTAACAATGTGATCATTTAGCCACAGTGCACGTTGCTCTACCTACTCCTTCAAAAAGCCACAGAAGGAGCACAGCCTACCTCGGATCCCCGTGACAGCTCCTTGCGTGGACTTGTTGGCGACAACGTTCCACTCGCAGGAACGGTCACAGTTGGGAAGCGCAGAAGTTTAGATGAGTCAGTATGTAACGGATCACTCGCGCTGTGGATCACAGACAGCCGTGGACTGCATGTGACAACGCCCCAAAACAAAGCTGCCGTGACTGATCCGCGGGCGGTTATTTAATGATTTGTAAAAGAGATGTTGCTCTTCAATTCAGTTGTGCGTAACAGCGCGCTCCACACTCCCTCCCTCCACGCGCCCTAAACTAAACGCTCCCGAAAGACACGTGACAAACCAGCGAGGGACGGGAATAGCTCCGATTCCCCCCACGGTAGCAGCTGGGATCGTTTACTCCACTTCTCCGGCGCTGGTGGCACAAATCCGAGTTGTGCGCGCCCACTCCACCTCCAACTGCCCTTCCACATCCCCAGCGGCCTCAAGATGTCGCTGTCATTTGCCTTTATTTCATGTAAATCCACGCAACTGTTGTATGTGAAATATGCGAGTTTTATCTGGGCAGATGCCTGAGAACATGCATGTGTTTATGAAACTGATCTGCGAGATGTTAGGAACAGTGTGACAAAAGAAAATGTACCGACAGTACAATTAAGCAGATTGGATTTGAATCTATAAAGTTCTCAGTTCGTGAAATAATAGATTTTATTAAGGGTTACTGATTTTAGTTTTCACAGAAAAATAACGTTTTTTTTTTTTAAATTTCTTTTTCACTTTCTTAAATACCATGGGAAAGCTGCCAAGTTAAAGGACCATACTGGCAACAGTGCATGTTTTAGCCCAATATACAACATACACATTAGGTTACTGACAACCATTTCTCAAAATATACAACTAGAGCTGTAAATTTTAGAATTTTCTTTCTTCCACACAGCCATTGGTTTCAGTTAATGCCAGTAAGCTATTAAAATTAACTTGCATTGGAACCTGCATAAGGTCTGCAATGGACTGGCAATCTGTCCAGGGCGTACCCCACCTCTCGCCCTATGACCGCTGGGATAGGCTCCAGCTCTTCCATGACCCTTAACAGGACAAACGGGTNCCTCTCGCCCTATGACCGCTGGGATAGGCTCCAGCTCTTCCATGACCCTTAACAGGACAAACGGGTAAAGCAAATGGATGGATGGATGGAACCTGCATAAGGTAATCCATCACAGCAAACACTGTCTATTAGGATTTTTTTTTTGTCAAAGTTACTATTTTTAACAGGTCCAATGCAGAAGCTGCACAGAAGACAATGCTGAAGCATGTTTCAGGTTGTAAAATTCAAGCTCTGACAGGACATCAAAGAAATAAGTATTTTAAAAGAGTTGAGTGTGAGTTGAGTGTTGGCTCTAAAAGTCACAGGCCATAGTCTCTGCTTTGCTGAGCTCTAAGTTAAAAAGAATTCAATGTTGACCCCTCTGCCAGTAACCTTTTAAATGTACAACAAATAAGAGAATAACTGCTTCATCAGAAAATGAATGTTTGCTTGTTATTTTAATTATGTCTGCATGTGTCAGCAGTGTGTGAAGTTTAAGTTTTTGGTGACATTAAGACAAGAAGCATTTAAATGAAAACGAAATACAGCAACAACTTGAGACCTTCCAGACTAAACACTGAGTTCCCTGTTATGGTATTTTGAAGGCAGCCAAATGAAAAACAACACTGCTACTACAATCATTATCCTGCCGTGCACATGCTGACAGAGGAATATTATATCATCACTGTTTACTGTGTTGGCTCTGTTTCTCTGTACAATGCACTCCTTGCTTCTGCATTTCTTGGTGTGTAGGATGATGATTGTCAAGTCCAAAATGTAATGGTGCCCAAAATTCTTTATGAAAAAGACAATAATGCCAGCATTTGAAAGCCTAAGTCCCCTTTTAAAAAGTTAGCTTTTTTCTTTAATGTTTCCCTCCAGGAAAACAAAGTGCTTGAATTAGCATTAAGCAATTACCTTTTGGGACAGGAGTCATCAGATGTGGCTAATGCTTAAATGCCATGGAAGCTGAAATGTGTGGATCTTTTCTGTTTGTCAGTTGACTAAGGTACCATGAAAGCATGATAATGGCACTGAGGATGAAAATGAGAGGAGCTATCTTTTGCATGCCTTTAGGTGAGCTGACGTGGGTGTGAAGCTGAGAAACAAGAATTTGCCAGCTCAATTATGGCATCCACACAAACACAAATGACAGATATGTTGGATACGAGCAGAACAGTTAGGTGCCACAACTTGCGATCTTAATTAGTTCCTTTGTGACTGTTCATTCAGTGGAGACAAGTGAGGCAACTTAATGCTGGAGGGAAAAATAATGGGTGGTGTCTCTTTCTCTCTCTCTCTTCCCCTCGTAGACATACTATACAATGCAACCAAATATAGATCATTAGATTGTGTAATATGCTGAAAATTCTTTTTTTTTTTTTCCATCTGTCTACATATATAGTTGTGGTATATCCACGATCGGCATAAACCGTTTTGAATATGTTTGCAGTTTGATCTTGCATCAGACAGATAACGTATAGTGCATGAGTGTGTGACTGTGTGACCTTCATGGTGAAAATTCAGTTGCATATCACAGTGTTTCCCAACAGTTTTCCCCATTCAAAGGTCTGTCTCCATCAAGCCTGTAAATGCACAAGAAGACGGATGTCAGGCTTATACAAAAAAAAAAAAAAAAAAAAAGGAAATCCTCATTGGAATGATTCACATCAGGAAACAGCACAGAAAAGAAGCTCAATGAAATCCATCTTTCCCCCCCACAGCTCTCTGAGAGAATATCTGAGGTTGCTTGCATATGATCCGTGAAATGAGGCTACTCAGATTAGGTTTGGTAAAGATGGTGATGAAGGCATAGAGGTTGCCTAACTCCCGCCCACCTTGCATGCATGTTTGTGCAGAAAGCTGATAAATTGGGCCCCCAGCATCAAGCATGTCCAAAGGATTGAATATCAAGAGTGGCAGGAGAATCTCTGCACTGCTGCATGAAGACTGCAAAATAGGGGGTGAGTGGGGGTGGGGCAGCTGTCAGTGCTAGCCAAACGTTTTAACTCCATCATGGTCTTCACTTCAGAAAACAGCGATAGGCAGAAAGATGCAGAAACCAGCCATGGAGAATCACTTTATGATCTTGCGCACTGACATTCCCAAGAAATCCATGTATTTCAATATAAAAACCAACATATGAAATGGAATTGTCCTATACACTTGCTATTTGATCACACCTGTTGACATGAAGATTTACGTTATTTGTTTTAGTTATCACAGGCCCTAGCCTTTCTGGGGCCCTTGGCAAGTTTTTTGCTGCCCCCCCCCCCCCCCCCCCCNCCCCCCCCCCCCCCCCCATCCAGGGGTACGGGAAATGGTATTTTTGGTGTGAATGCTATCAAACTAAATAAATAAATAAATATAAACACTACCTGGGTTGAATATTTGTGGATTACTAAATATCATTTGTCATTTTTAAAACATCTTATTTCACTCTCAACAGCCAAAAGTACATGAAATTAAACATGTTTCAAACTAGTAATTTCTATTAACATACAAAGGGGGCGTGGCTACCCTTTAACCCCTATTCTGCAATATTAACCTTACATCCCAGAATTCCCCCAACCCACTCCATAAATATGTGCAATAATAAGCCTAATATTGACTAAAACGTAATGTCAAACCATAATATGCATAATTTCCATGTTATGACATTAGTTCTGTGTTGAATAAAGGTGCATCTTATAACACATCGTTAGTGAGTTGTGTATGCACACTGAGCTCTATATATACTGTTTCCATTTTTATCAGGTAAAGTATAGCTCACAAAGTTAACGCATAGATTTAGTTATGTCTCTGCGGCTCCTGAACTTATTTACTGCTAAGGAGAGTTCACTTTAGTTTTAGTTGACGTGGCGGCCTCCTAGCGGCCACAGGGCCCAAGGCGACCGCCTAGTTCGCCTATGCCACGGGCTGGCCCTGATCACATTTGTCAGATAAAAGAAATATAAAGTAAATGCAAACAGATCAAACTGAATATCATAAGTTGGTTTAATGTTATGTTTTTAAAAAAAGCACCAAACCAGATGTTTTACTTATTTACTGTGACAAAATGTATTTTTTAGCGAATTTTGGAATATGACATACTTATAAAATGCTAAACAAGAAAGTTAGATATTGCAGGGAAAGCTACTTTATGACAATTTATGATTTTTCTTTGATGTCAAACTGAAATTATACTTGGTTCGGTACCAGCAAGTTTAACGAAAGTAGAGCCAGCTTTCTACAGATCTTTAACATTCACTTACTGTCCTCCCATATAAATATCTAAATATTATGTACAATATTTCAAGGCTGTGATGATAGCAGATGCAATGTTTGGTTTTCCTAACCTGTTTGTATAAGAACATCAAAGGTCCAGGTGAAAATCAGACCTACATTTGTCCAGTTTTCTCTCTAGTTCCTCAATGGAATATAATGACAATATCAAGTTGGGATTCTGCGGTGGTGTTTTTGAGAGCAGCTGTCAGAGGCTGCACTTCAGATCACCTGACCACACCTCAGGCTACTCCCTGCCCAGGTGTCATCATTTTGCCCTGATTGAAAGGCTGTAGGCTGTCTTACTCCTTCTGTTCTTTTTTTTTTGATTCCTTGAAGCTTTAAAATACACACAAGAATACAGAAAAAGAAGATGCACGCGCACGCGCGCGCACACACACACACACACACACACACTTCCAGAAAATAAAATGTTGCTCTGCTTTGTAACTTGCAGTCTTGCGTCATATATCCATGGGTCTCTCATGCTTACTTTAGCAGCTACGTTGACGATGCAGTACAGCTGTGTCACTCAGTCAGTATGGAGACATTTAGCTTCAACCAACTGCTGCAGGTCACGGTGTAAAATTTAGAAAACAATTTCATAAGTTTCTAAACAGTCACAAGTTGAAAATGATCTTTTTTGATAAGAACTACAACACTGCCTTATGAAGCCTTGACAGTTTTGATTACGTAAACCATTGAGACAACCAGTCATTTCCTGAGTGTGTGTGGGTGACAGGTTGCCTACAGCACTGAACAACACAAAAGCAGCTGTACATTCATTCAGGGCTCAAGAACATTTGATTGTGAGAGCAGCAAAGCTTACAGACTCCTAATGCGCAAGTTCACATCTAATTCTCAGGTCATCACTGACTTGCCAGAAGGTGAATTAAATGCTTTTCAGCTCATTTGATTTTACAGTTTTTTGACTTATTCTTGAGAAGTTATACAACAAGGGAAAATGACAAAGTGCTGACAGAAAGTTCTTAGTAGAGAATGCAGCACTGTGTAGTGACACATATATTATCTCTTACTTGCTGCCTATACAAGCTTTCACAAACTTCATAAGCTGCTGTGACTCACTAACTTCACTGACCATAAGTGAGAAAACTACCTGCATGTAAAGCTTTACAAGTGGCCACTGAGTATGCTTCTTTAATATTTTGAGGTAGGCTGTTCCATAGCTTGGGGGCATAGATAGCAAATGCTGCATCTCCAATTTTTCTCTGCGAAGAATGACAGATGTCTAGCAGTTTGGCAGAGGAAGATCTAAGGGTGCGTGGAGGGAGATAGTGTCAGCTAATTGCCTAGCTTATGAATGAGCTCATCGTGCTTGGTTTTAGGGCAGAGTAGAAGAATTTCCATTTTATCTTCATTTAATTTAAAAAAGTTTGCACTCAATTTGTTAATGTTTGCACTCAATTTGTTAATGTTGGCTAAACACAGTCACAGGGAGTTCAATGCATTTGTGTCATCAGACTGTATGATGACATCATCAGCATAACTATGATAATGGATGTTATGTTGTCTGATAATGTTACCTAGTGGCTGCATGTACGGTATAATGAATAAAGTAGGGTGCTGAGACAACTGCCTTGTGTGACACCACACAGAATGTCATGAGTGTCCTTGATACCTGATCTCTACAGTTGATGAAAAATTTTCTCTCAGTGATGTATGATCTGAACCAGTCAAGAACACTTTCACAACCCAGCACTCCAGATGGTAAGGATTTCATGATCAATTGTGTCAAAGGCTTTAGTTTTAAACGTTTTAAAAATGTTTTGAAATTACAATCAGAGAACAGACTGAAGCTGAGGAAACTAATAATTAATGAGGCTGGGTGCAGATGTCAAAGTATGAGACGCTTACTTAAATCTTGCTAATAATAAGTTCACACGTTTTCAAACTGTTTATAAGTATGGGTTAATTTTGAATTGTCAAAATTACTGATTATTAAATTATTTAATTGTCAGGTAACTAAGCCTAGTTTTAGTTTACATGAGCTTAACGGGGATTCCTTCTGGTGAAAGATCTGAATTTGTGAATCTGTTGTTGTGATATGTCATTCTAAGGTATGATTTAAATTATTTTGTATAGTGGTAATGGGTAGTATTTCAACCCCTGGAAATTTTGTTCTTTGGGATCAATTTTGAATTTCTTGTGTATAAGCCGACTCCCCAATTTGCTTTGTGAAATTTGGTAATAAAAACTCAGCTTATACTTGAGTATATACAGTATAATTCAAGTCAAAAAGCTCTGAATTGTGAAAAGTATAGCAGTCTGACAAGTGTTAGAAAGCTGTATGTGACCTTAATGTAACTTTGCCTTACTTGAAAAAGTAAGCTCTATAATTCAAAAATAAATCAGGGTTTACTTTACCAGTGGACACCAAGTGAATGATGGATTTTCTGAGCGACAAATCTGTAGCAGCAGAAATCCAGGTGACCAAATTTTCTACCATGTCCAGCTTGGAAGCTTAGCAAATTTTTTCTATTATTATTGCAGATATAAGTCAGATATGGTGTCACTGCTTTGTCACGTATATTATTAGAAGAATTTTTCAAGTGTATTATTTGATAACAGATTAGCCTGAGGGTTCAGCAACCGAGAAAAGATTGTTATCTTGAGGTTGCTTTCCAAAGACATCTACCAGTCTCCCACTGCATGCTGATACTTAGCTGATAATGCAGAGATAAGAGTGAAGTAAGGGAACTACAAAGAGAATTGGAAATTGAAGCAGGGAGTTGATAAGACCTTGCTGGGGTAGATAAAGGTAGAACTCTGAAGGGGGCGTGAGCATTTAAACTATATCTACTATCAGCATAGTTAGCACAACTCTGCTAGCATGCTGTTTGACTGGCAGAAAAATAAAGAATAATACTGAGACACACATAAGAAGCAGTATATTTGTGCTGTGGTAAGCGATTTGTACGTTGCTTACCTCTCGGTATACACGAGACATGCTGCGCCTCGCTCAGCACAAGAAGCACAGTGCAGATGCTAAGACTAACATACATCATCAAGAAGCGCCGTTAGCGTTGGATGTACAGCTAACTGTTAGCTAACATACATCCAAAGCTAACCTTTAGATCTAAATATTATGTTAGTTGCTCATGTTAAATTTCAATTACAAGCATAGAGTATATGCATTTACAAGCCTGTTAGCTCTGTCTAACTGCTGACATTTCACCACGCAATCACTTTTTGGCTCACATGATTTTGCACTTGTGTTGTTTGTTGCCACTCTACAAAAACTTAAAAGCTTCTTAAAAGCTTCTCTACCATCATTTTGCTGCTTTTACTTACCATATGTCACACTGCTGCTTCTTCCTTGGTTGCCTTGGTTGGTTGTTGGTTGGTGGTTGGTTGTGGAAAGGTCACTGGCAGAGCTGTCCTTAAAGAAGTGGTGATTTTGCATGTTTGGGCCCAGTAAGTGCTACCTGCATACATGTACTACTGGAGCGGTATACTTAAGATTTGTTTTTCCTACCTGCCTGCCTACGGGTGAGGGGAAAAAATTATTTTTCAATTGACTGCGATTCAAATTTAAATGATTCTAATATTGGTTCCTAAAATAAAAAATGAAGATCTTTTTAATAGTCTAATTTTTAGCTGAATACTAGTAGCATAATGCTAGTAGCATAAGTTCCGTGTGACATAGCGTAACTGCTCTACTACAAGAAGTGTAGGAGATCAAGCTTATATTAAAAATAACATGGCGAGTGTGACTCTGGTACCTTCGAAGTTTAAAGCAGATGTTTGGACTTATTTTGGCTTTCAAAAGCAAAAGGACACAAATGAGCCTGACATTTGAAAGATATATAACTTGGGGTATTCACATTATAATCAGTATTTGCGCTGTAGGGAGCGGATCTGCGCATCTCTCACCTGGCTGCCTACAATCCCAACGCCCTGCGCCTTGGTCAGCACTTCGAACAGTGATAATGCTGAATTTGACAGACCTCGGAACTCAGATTTTTCCGACTTCTTACTTGGAAAAATGCGTTGGAACGGCACTTGAAGTTGGAACTCCGGCTGGGAAACCCGGACAAAATTATCTACCCCGATTTACCGAGTATGAAGTCACTCAACATGGCAGCGCCCGTGGAACCGAGCTTTGTGAATGAAAACAGCTAAAAGGTGAATAAAGTATTTTTTCTTGCATGAAATTGAAAGAAAAGGGTTGGAATATATCGCCAACATGAGTCATTAGGAAGTGCCCGCGGTAAACACAGCCATTACTGCGTTAACTCACCTACATTAGCAGCTAAGCTAGCTTTAGCTTCTGATATAGCAAACCTGATATTTAAAATATAATCGTATAATATATGCCTGCTTACAATCAGAGCTGCATGGAAGAAAATGTACAGTATGTCTCCACCATGGAATACAGTCCCAGGAGAAGACTACTTTTACAGAGAAATTAAAAATGGCTGTGCCTTCTACATTTGGACATACGTGTTAGCAGCTGAATATTTGGTTTTGAAAGATTAGGGGATTTCTAAAAGTAACAGGAAAAATAAATAGGGTTTTATGTATTGGAAAATGGTTGTCAGTATCATAACATATATGCTGGTAGTATTTATTGGGCTTAAACATGCAAAATCACCATGAGTTCAAATCCATAGAAAAGAAGGTAAGCCCAGATTAACTTCTCATCATTTAAGCAGTCTAGGAATAACAGAGGGATAGTGAGAGAGCTTGGCATGTGAGGGTAATGTGTGGATGAAACAAGTTTGAGAAAGACTTGATTAACCTGCCAGCTTGTGGTAATGTGGTGGTTTTGGCTTTACTTTTCTGAAGTGCTTGGAACATAGAATTCTGCCTATAATGAGTTTAATTGGCAGCTTAATTAGTCACTGAAGGAAACCAGGAGCAGAAACAATAACTCCTTGAAGGTAATGTCTTGTTGAAACAGATTTGAAATTGTCATTACAAGATTTTTGTTTCTGATTTGGATAACACCGTTTAGCCACAGTGATGGTTTCTTCGGTCCAAACTTGGACTGCTAACTCTTTCAGTATTAATTTCCCAAAGTAAAAAGTGAGTTTTGTTTACATCAAAAGAATGAAAGCCAGGCAGCAGCTGGTACAGGCTGATGGTAACATTTAATTTCCAGCCAGATAAATGTCCCAGTTTGTCACTCCATAAAGGCACCTGACAGCAATGTCACATGGGCAGGATAAAGCTTCATCCAGCTGCTGAGGCCTGAGGGAGAAGCTTCATGCCACACCAGAGTCGAACAGAAATATCCAAGCATCTGCTCCTATCTGCCCAGGAGCCACTGGCAGATTAGGAAACCTGAAGAGGTCTCTGATTATCTGGGCTCCTGTCGACGTCCTGTTCTGGTTGGCAGAGGCTCAGGTAGTGTCACCATTCTGAAATTGAATTGGGAAAATTTAATGGGCTTAAAGGCTTTGGCTCTCAGTGGGATGGAGTCAGATGGGGGTGAAAATGCCAGAAAGTTGTGACAGATGGACAGCTCGCCAGTAGAATACAGAATGATAGAGAAATTCAAAGAGAATTGGGAAAAGTCAAGGAATATCAATTGGAAGTAGGTAATCCTGATTAAAGTTCAATTTAGGTCAGTGTTTCAGTATCAGATGTTTTTAAATGTCAGGCTCTCCATATATACTCAACAATAAAATGAGAATAAATATTCATCACAAACCATGGAAACTAATAACACACGTTTTTAAACAGCTGATGAAATGATTCATAAGGTTTACAGTACACTACTACTGATGGCGAATCTGTAAAAAGCAACAGTGACTACAATGACTATTAATAATTTTTATTCTCAGAAACTTGAATGACCTTGTTTATGCTTTGTAGTTTTAAAGATGAATTTCAACACGAAGGAAAACTAATATTAGAAACACCACGGGATGATCTCTCTCTCTCTCTCTCTCTCTCTCTCTCTCTCTCTCTCTCCCTCACCCCCCTTGTAAAACTCATGTTTCCTCTTTAGATTAATTAAATCACTGTGCAACATTAAAAATTCTGTTCTTAAATATGTATTTTTCTATTTTGCAATTTCTGACATGTAAATTAATAGTTGGTCTACATATCCCCTGCAGGTAAAATTAGAAAACAAGGGACTGCTAATTTATGATCTGATAATGGTGCTTGTATAACAAATTGTTTCAAGGGCAAGTATGATGGAAGCATCGTCTTTAAATTCAGAAAAATTAAATCTCTGCCTTATGGAAAATGCCAGTGGATGGAGGCAACTCTGCAGAAAGAACTAGTAAGTGCTGAGTTTTTGTTTTCTCTCTTTTTATACCTTTAAGTAGGAATTCATCTCTACACGTTCATATGGTATGGACTTCTAATCATGTTTGTATTTGAGATGTCACTGTCTTATTTGAAAAAAACCTTGTCAGCAGTATTGTGCTGCTGTCTCTCCTCTCCTACAGTCTGGTCTCCTAAAATGCTCCTCCAAAGTTTGATGCTTTAGATTTTTGCATGTCATTCCATACCCATGTCATGCTTCTGTTAGGAAGATTATCAAATCCTGTTTTCACTGTAGATAAAACAATATGTTTTATCTACAGTGTCCGACAATACTACCCTAATAGAGTACCACCTGATCATCACACCTATATGAGCTTGTTGGACATCCCCTGCTGAAACCCTGGGCATTACATGGAGTTACCGCTGTGGCTGAGCTGTTGTTGCTCCTAGATGCTTCCACTTCACAATAATAGCACTTACAGTTGACTGAGGCAGATCTATCAGGGAAGAAATTCCATGTACTGACTTGTGGCAAAGGTGGCATCCTTTGACACCTAGTCATGATCCCCCACCAGCACCCCCATCCCCACACAGTACCAGTGCCACGTTTAACTTGAGTATGACACATTCTACTGCCAGTGTTTGTCTATGGAGATTGCATGACTGTGCTTGATTTTATGCACCTGTTAGCAATAGGTGTGGCTGAAACACTGAACTCAATAATTAAGACGGATTCCACATACAGTTGTTTCAGCTAGGAGATCAATACATCCAGATAGAGATGTTGCAATGAAGTGTGTGTCTAGCTTTTAGTGACTTGGTTGTAAGAACACAGAGTGGCAGGTACGAAAATGACAGCACATTAACTTAAACTCCTTCAGGCTCCCTTTTGCCTGCTTTTTCTTCAGCTCTACCCCCTCATCTCCCCACCTTTCCCACTTTGCAGACCCATGGGCACTTAATGATGCCTTTCAGAAGAGCATTTCTCTCACTCACCAAACACAGGGGTCATGAAAATCCACTGATTGACATGGTTCCCAAATAATCTCTCAAAATGTCAGTCCTCATGGAGAGACTGTTTGCCTTTAAAGCAGCCTCAGTAATCGCTGGCCAGGAGCATGGCTGGAAGACATGGCTCAGGAGGAGAGAAGAAGGGAAAATAGAAAAGAAGGTGGACACTATGAAAGAAAAAAGTGAGATAAGCATATAAAATGCCCAAATAAAACATAAAATCCATATTCTGTAATTAATTGATAATGCTGCATTATCAATTATGTTTGTTACTAGCATTTATCCAACAAATGCTGAGGAGAACTGCAGTTCTCCTCAGCATTTGTTGGATAAAATGTGGAAAGTCAATGGCATTAAAGAAGGCAGTAAGAGGAGAGTAAGATACAGCAAATAGAGGTACTTAGGAACAACATATATTTGGTTTGTGGAAGTTTATTAGCAATTTCAATGTGCTACTTAAACGAGCACTCCTTTGAATGCAAGCAGCTTAAAATACTTGCAGAAGATATGAGATATAAAGACCATAAGTGTATACCGAATATCAATTTAGAGAATGTGGGAGCATTGCATGGCAATGTTTGCAACTGCTATCAGCAACCCGACAGCTAACAGAAGAAGTTGATACTGTGCTGTTGGAAAAACATCAAAGGCAAACGCCTCAAATAGTTTCTCTGGCATGCGAGGTGACCCAGCAGCACTTCACTTCCTACATATGCACACATACAAGGGCAAATCCATAAAATCACACATGCGTGCACACACTGCACAAAAATAATATACTCTTACAAGCATAGTCACTGAACATGCACATAAACCTCATTTGCCATCATTCAAACTGTTATTTCTCCTGCTGGCATTGCATTTGCTTCCAGACTATCAAAGTCAGCTAACCCAGCACCCACTCTCAGTGACCCAGTTGGAAACCTGTCACAGTTGTCTTGACCTTTATCCTCTAAACCTTTGACACCTGCACCCCACTGGCACCCCCACCCCCACACAGTACCTGCCAATGTGTCGTTTTTGGAGTACACTGATATGCCTGTTGCTATAGATAGCACAGCAAAGTCAAACTACACAGGGAGAGCAGTGAGGACAGTGATGCTTTGACACAGAGTCTTGAGATGTTGTGCTTCTTGTCTTTCCAGATGGCATCTGGTTCCTTTGAGGACAGCGTGTGTAAAATGCAGTGACCAAAAGTGGCCTTATTGCATTATTATGACTCTTTTATCTATTATATTTGTTCAACAGTGATCTTAAACAAGATATTTTGACTATCAGATGAACTGTCTGACAGCACAAACATGCTGGGGCATACGGAATTATTTATACTGTTCTCTCTCTCTCTCTCTCTCTCTCTCTCTCTCTCTCACACACACACACACACACACACACACAGAATAAAAACACATTATAATGAAAGGTATTTTCCAAGTATTAAGATTCAAAGACAGAAGAATTATACAAAATGTTTCTATGAGAAACAGCTACAGGCTGTTCTTTCTCTTTATAACCTGAAATTTCATTAGAGACGCCAAAAGCACATAAGATTTTTTTTTTTTTTTTTTNTTTTTTTTTTTTTTTTATGTTAAAAAAAAAAATCCACTACACTGTGATGATTTGTCTTTTGAAAATGCAGTGAAATTGTGCAGGTTGGACTTGGTATCACCTGCTCTAGCCAGTGAGCTGGATATAATGATGTTTGACCAAAAAGAGAAGGACCTCTCCTTGGATCCACCAGTGGGATTTAATTAAGTGAGTGGCAGGGCTGAGTAGCCGAGGTGCTGTGCTCTCCCTTAATGATTTTATCCTGTCATGCAAGATACTTCTCTGCTGCACTGTGAAGTAAGTTTCCTTGTAGTTTTAGGCTTGTGGGAATTTCACCAGTCTGTAAGTTCTGTCAGTATGTGATCCTGTAAATAGCTTAATATTAAAATCCAACTACACCAATTACAATTTTTATTTACAACATATATAGTATCTAAGAAGTCACTGTGTGATATTTGTAACACAAAAATCATCAAATTTTTTTTATCTTGCAGAAAATAGCCAGTATAAATTGTAACCTGTTGATGTATGCAGTTTAAATATTTTAAAGTCTGATTGGTTAATGATAATCAGTTTTGGCTCTCTATCTGTAACAGCCATAACTATGAATAAAAGATGTATAGTTACAAGGAGCACTTTGGCAGTCATAAACAAGAAGATTATATTGTCACACAAGGCATGTCTGAGAGAGAGAGAAAACACCCCTAAAGAGACAAAGTGAAATGACTTCTGTTACTGGAGCAAAAGGTCCATTCTGTTGTCACTGAAAGCTGATTCATAGAGCTTGTTTCTCAAATCTAAATCCATTGATAATTATATATTATATAATATATAATTTTATAATTATAATCTATAATATATAAAAATAATTTCTTCAGCAATCTGATTATCTGATGGTGTGACATTCATTTGGTAGCCTTGGTAGCTTTTTCAAGCTGTTTAACTTAGACTATGGCAAAAATTACACATTTTGAAAAAAAAAATAATAATTTTTCAAAACTATAGTTTTCACAGTCAGAAAATGAGGTGGAGTATACGTTAGACTTCATTAGTACATCTACTTTGAGAGGCTCAGTCAGCAGCTACATCCTTGTTTACATTCACGTTCCATCTTAATAATATGACATCCGACGTTAAATTTGGTCTTGACTGCTGTGAATGTGGACTTGCACACATCCTCTCTGATTGGCCAAACAAATACTGAGTGCTGCAGCTCGCCTCAGGAACAAACATGCATTCATCAGCAGCATCAATCTTTCAATCTGTCACACACAGCTTTCAGCGGCATGAGCAGCCCATTACTCCATTCAGATTGTTTTTGATACCATTTTTACACAACTCCCTCACCACTAAATAAACATGTCCATTGTTCTAATGCTTCAAGGCCTATAATTAACCACTAGGAGGTGGACTTCAAAAGCCAGATAAGGCCAGTCAATACTGATCGACAGGGCAGTGAGCATCTGAGGCCTCCACTTAACCGAGGTCACTCCAAACCTCAATCAGGAATAGTGTTCATGCCATTTCCAGCTTAAAAGCAGCTGCAACTAACACGAACAGAGAATGGATAGATGCATTTTCCCTAAACTCTGATGACCAAGGCTTTATTCCTGTACTATATTTATGACTTATATCATCCATGTTCTCTTTTAGAATCTGCATTTGATTGTTTCTTTTGAGTCTCTTTAACATAAGTGGGTCTTTTTGAATGCATAAGTAAGCAGAGGGCAATAAAAGAGATGAGATGCCAGCTCTAAAATGTTTTAGCTTTGATTTGGAACTGCAACCTGTAATTATGTGAGATTAGACAAATTTAAAATGTGGCAGATCTTTTATTGCATGCTTTTAGCTGCAGTAGTTTCATTTATTTTTCCTCCATTAAAGATAATCAATAATTTATTGATTGCTATTACCATTTTGCTCCATTCCATGAGATGTTCCTGCACACAAAATTATTGGCAACAGAGGCGCAGCTGTCTAGTTAATGTGCATATCCCACTAAGAATGTATTTAAGCCATTTACACAGTATTCAAAAGATCTGATTTTATTTTTGGAAATGATTATAAACATTTTTCCAAGTCAAACACATCTGTAAACTAGAGTTGAGACTATAAATCATTGAAAAGCTAGCATATCCTCTTTCAGTGTCAAACTACAGACCAAAATTACAAGCCAAAATTTTCAGCATCCTCAATGTTTCACAAGCCAGAAGATAGAAAGACCATAATGAAAAAAAAAAAAAAAAANAAAAAAAAAAAAAAAAACATCTTTATGGAGAGATTGTTTGAAATGATATGTGAATACTGCTGCTAGAACTAAATACATTAACCACTGAGCAGAAATCTGTTTGAAGCTGCAGACAAAAGCTGTAAGGAGAAAAGCTTACAAATCAAAGCCGCTGCTCTTCAAAGACTAGCAGCATGGACAAATGAATCATAAAGAGCAACACTTAAGGACATGTTTATTTTTCTCGATATTTGAGTACTGCTCTGTTGTATAATATCCTCAAATCTTTCTGTTTGGCAAATATGACTCATACTGTATTCATATGGTTGTCTGAATGTAAAATGTAAACATAAAAATATTAAAGTTCAAATGCTGTATTTAGTCCAAGCTCAAGTGTTTCTGTAAAGGCATCTATCATTGAGAGGAAGCAGAATCTTTTCTACATACAGACCTTGCCATAAAGCATCATCAAAGGGGTAACATTATTTTTATAACTTTGAAATCACTTCAGGTCTTAAGGGGCAGATAAGGCCCCAGTAATGTCTTCTCTTATGAAGTACAGACTTTTAAAATGACACTACAGTGATGTGCTTTTCTCTCCCTTTATTCTACTTAGAAAATCATGGATTGAAAAAGACATGGAAGCAAAAGAGAAATTTGTGGGGCCACATGATGGCTATAAATCAAAGCTGAGACTACTCATGGTAAGTGAGAATAAAACAAAGTTGAGGTCAAACTGTGTAGGCACTAGGCAGTGATAGATCCTAAATGAAAAGTGGTTTTGTAAGCCAGGAAGACAGTGTTTGAAGGAGAGGAAGATACAGAAACAGTTGAAGAAGATCACAGTAGCAGCAGAAAGGAAAAGTGTGAAAGCGTAGAATTAAAGTTGAATTGGTGGGTGGAGAGAGAGCATGAGAGCAAGCAGCCGCCTTGCAGAAAGAACATAGACCTCGGCTTCCTGACAACAGTAATTACTCCCCTGGCTTAACTCATGGCCCAAATCTCCTTTTACAGCCAACTAATGCTCATCATTTGGGTCCAGTGCTGTATCTTCTTATGATGAGAGATTGCCCGTTAAAGAGTCTGTGCTTTGCTTTTCCTGAATCCAGCGCAAACCAGTGGGGCAGACTTCTTAAATATGACCAGATAGCTAGTTTAATCCTCAGAGGGTGAGAGAAGCTTTAGGATGAAATGTCATATCTCACCCACCAATGATAGGATTTGAACCTGTGTTGGCCGCAATGTGTTAGCCAATCATAGCCTGAAGCAGAAGATCAAATGCACATGGCAGAAAGCAGAAGTGGAGAAACAGTGAACTATGATAATGAACCATGAATCATGATTTCTTTGTCATATTGTAAATGATTTAGTTCGGTCATTGGCCTACTCATAAAGTTGAGAACTGCTTATTTTTAGTGGTAATGTCTGGAAAAAATGTGCTTCAAGAATCAACTGTGGGCAAATTAAACATAAATGAGTCATTTAGATTGTGAGTTGACCACAAATTATGAAATACACAGTAAGCATTCTGATACAGATGTTTACAGCAGTCTGTTCTGAACTGTTATCTCTCTGACATCTGTTTGAAAAAGTGTTTTAATATGAATTTTGGTTAAATATGTATATTAAGGATATTTTGTGCTTGGTTGGACTGATGTCCCCTTCAGGTCACCATCTGTCAAATGAATACATACATGTCATCACTCAGCTCATTATAGGCGACTTAGGCTGTGTTTTTCTAATGCTTTTAAAAACAGTTTTAATTAAATTCAAATATTTCTTTTTGCTAAATTCTGAGGTCACAATCTCAAAATTTTCTGGAAAATCACAAAAACATACATGATCTTTTGTTTTTATTGTAGTACATTTTCTGACCAGTTCCTTTATCAATTTTTCTCTTTTGTATTGCAGTGCACCAAAAAGTTTTGTGAGCAAAAGAACTGGATAAGCATAAGAGCCAGCAGCAGGAAGAAGTGCTTCTAGCTGTCTTTCATTTGCTGCTACTGCCCTCTGGTGTCAATACATGGGCATTATTCACAAACACAGCAAAGATAATTGAGATTCATTTTAAAATTGAATCATTATTATAATAGATTTTACTTAACTACATCAGCTGTCATTAGTATATGCTTTTTCTGACTTAGAGTTAGGGTATAGGGTGAGGGATTAGCTTAGTTTATGGTTAGGGTTGACTTTAGCCTAAATTTAATGTTTTTTTTTTTGTTTTTTTTTTAAGGGAAATTACTTTTATGTTTAATGTGAAAATGTATTCTTTTTTAAAAAAATTTAGAAACCATAGAAAAGTACTCAAACACAAGAAGTCATGCTAATGTTAATCCTGGGCAAAGGCCAGTCAGCAAGACCAGCTCTGGTCTGTGGGCCTGAGTTCTCTCAAAATCCTCTGGAAGTTTGTGATATTCCAGTTATTTGTTGTTATAAATATGATGAAACATGCTGAGTTGTAATTGCACAGCAGATCTAACCACCCGTGCTGTTTACCAACATGTCCTTGGATTCAAATCTAACACGACCCTCATTAACTTATTCTGGGAGGTCTATAATTTGTCTTTGAGTGTTTTTGTTAAGCCTCCAAACCATGAACAAAACAAGAGAGTTGGCCAACCCTCTTAAACTTCCTTTGTCAGTTAAATTAGCTTTTCTAGTTAAAAAGCAAGTGTTGTTATTTACTTTTTCCAGTGTCTTTAATGTCTTGCTGTTTTAAGCCAGAACTACTGTCTAACACATCTTAAGCAAAATAATCTGACCACCAAAGATAATATTTGTTGAATTTAGCTCGCTTATCCCAGCTTTTAATCCACATATAATAAATTCCCTTTAGGCTGTATAAAGACATAACTGTCTACTAGCCAATCCTTATTCTGCATTTAAAGGGTCTTTAGTGTATTCTCATTTTCAAAATAGGCATATCATCAGCATATTAAAAAAAAAAAAAAAAAAAGTTTTTCAGAACAATCATGTCAAATCATTAATAAAACAATAAGGAACCCAAAACACTCCCTGTGGAATTCCACATGTTTTACTTTGTCTTCTCAATAACCTTGAATGTTTACTTCCTGAAATAAATGGGTCAGATATGAAACAAACTAGTTCATTTCCAGGACATTAATCCATCACAGACAGATTCTTAAGTATCAAACTGTTGTTCATAGTTTTAAAATTCATTCAAAGGATTTACTTACATACTGTATATAGTTGTTTGTGAACCACTTTTTTCTAACATTTAAAAAGTGACACAATAACATAACAAACTGTGGCAAATTGTAAAGACTTGTGATGCTCCCACATCTGAGGCCTGCCAACAAAGTTTTAATTTCATTTACTGACATAGGCTAAAAGGAAATCTGTTTGCATCAAAAGTCTTGAATATAATTTTGCCCACTCCATGCTAATACTCATTCCCTCCACAGCTGAATTGATAATGGATATCAGCCTGAGTTGTTGGTTGTACAAATGATAACAGTACTACTAAAAGTCAAAATTCATTGTAAACATTCTTTGAGGCTGCTCTTCTTGCACAGTTGGACACAGGATAACTGGGTCACATTTCTGATTTTCAATAGTGCAAACTTTGAGAAACTTTGCAATTTGCAGAAATCCAAACCTTTTTTTAACACACATACAGTAATAAGTAACTTGTCCATGTGACGCTGTACAAACAGAATTTGGGCAGTGGTTACTCTAAATGAATTAACCACAAAAATGGAACAAAATAATTGCTTTCACAGTGCTGCAGACTGAAGGTGTGGAAGCATTTTTACTGCTTTAGTGCAAACACATAAAGCTCCATTAGTTGTAGTTACACAGACAACTCTGGCAAGGCTCGACAGTTCCTGTAACTTGGTTTAGCAGACCAAAATGAGCAGCCAGAAAACTGAAGCTCATTGTCCAGCTTGGTATGGTAATGCCAAAGCCATTCAATGCCCTGCCAAGGTACTTCTAACACCGCAAGGTGTTATTTACTATGCAGCAGGGCATTACAGCCCATATAGACCCAGCCCTGCAGATGTGTTCAAGAAATAGTGCCAGTCATTTAATACCCCACAACTGTGTTATGATGGGACGTGGGTAGAGGTGTGATTATAACATACAGAGGGCATAGCGTATCTACAAGACTGAAACTGACTGTAGGATTACATCCACACCAAAGATCCTCTTGCTCCATTTTATAAACAAAATAGCTGGGATATCAAATATCATTATAGCTTTTTATTTTGTTCACACGGTATTAATGCAAAGGAAAGAGGAAATGTTGGCTAAAAAAATTAAAATAAAACAAAAAAGCAAATCCATATCAACAAAGTAATGCATGGCGATCATGCTTTTGATTAATGGGATTCATTTTCATTCTGAAATATCCTTGCTGACTGGCTAACCCATCCCATCATATGATCCTTTTCCCTGTGTTTGCTTACATTAGTTAAGCTTTAGTAAGAATATATTACATATATTTTACTTCTCACCTTAAGAGAAATTTTTGTCTGCCAAGGAGGATATGTTTTCAACCACGTCTCTTTTGGTTTGTTTGTTAGCAATATTACTCAAAATGTTGTGAACCGATTTTGATGAAACTCAGTGGGACAGAGTAGAACATGGCTAGGGGTTAATCCAGATATTTTTAAAATGATTTTGTGACAACATTATGAAATAGGGGATTTTTGGTATCATTGCCAAATTTTTCAAATATATACATCAAGCATATTTATCTCATTTTAGACTATCAACAGGTGACATTTGGTCCAGATCTGGACCAATATATCAATGCTTGGACAGGAGGCACTTTAATAGAATTGATATACAATAACAAAAGCGCAACAAACATGCAAAAATCACTAAACTAATGTGTCACTGAGATGATGCTGATTCAGACAGTTTTCTTGAATCCTTAATAGTTGTACAGATAGATCCAAAAAAAAAAAAAAAAAAAAAAACATTTATTATGGTTGTTTCTTTCTCTTAAGGCCAGTATATTATTAGAACAAGACATATTTTGTTCAGGCTGGGCCTTGGTGGAGGAATGCTCTGAATGTGAGATAAACAGTCTACAGTAAGAGACTGTTGCAGGCAATTTTTTTTTTTTTCAAGTTATGAATCATGGTATGAGAATAGAAGGTTATTATTACAACATAAACAGGGTGTTCCTCGGGTCGGTGTTGGGGCCACTCCTCTTCATCATTTACCTCCTTCCCCTTGGTCACATCCTCCGTCACTATGGAATTCAATTTCACTGCTACGCCGATGACACTCAATTGTATATTTCCACCAGGCCCAACATCTCCCTTCCACCCTCTGCCCTCACCAGCTGTCTCAAAGACATTAAATCCTGGATGTCCAATAATTTCCTTAAACTCAACAGCAATAAAAGTGAGGTTCTCCTCATTGGCTTGAAATCCTCACTCTCCAAAGCACCCCCGTTCACCATTTCTGTTGATGACTGCCCAGTTCATCTCTCCTCACAGGTAAAAAGTCTTGGCGTCATATTCGACAGCACACTTTCATTCATCCCTCAGATCAACAATATTTCCCGTACAGCCTTTTCCCACCTTCATAACATTGCAAGACTCCGCCCATCCCTCTCTCAACACAGCACCCAAATTCTCGTTTACGCCCTGGTCACCTCACATATCGATTACTGCAATGCCATCCTCTGTGGTCTTCCTAATAAACTCCTTCATCATCTCCAAATTATCCAGAACTCTGCCGCCAGGATCATCACCCACACCAAATCATCTGACCACATCACTCCCACCCTCATCCAGCTTCACTGGCTTCCTGTTCAACAACGGATTAACTACAAAATTCTACTGCTGACCTTCAAAGCCCTCCATAACCTGGCCCCACCATACCTCTCAGAACTTCTTCATCCCTACACACCCTCCCGTTCACTGCGATCTTCTTCAGCTGTTCTACTCTCAGTTCCATCCTTCAGACTCAGCACCATGGGTGCGAGAGCTTTCAGCTGCTCTGCACCCAGACTCTGGAACTCTCTTCCACTATACATCTGTCAGCTGGACTCCATCACACAATTCAAATCACAGATTAAAATACACCTGTTCAAATTGGCCTACACTCTGTAAACTGTCACATGTTTTATGTTTTATCCTCCTTTGTCTTCATTGTTTTAAATGTTTTTGATTTAGCTGATTTTTCACTGTTTACTGTTAGGTGTCCTTGAGTGCCATGAAAGGCGCCTATAAATAAAATGTATTATTATTATTATTATTATTATTATTATTATTATTATTATTAAACAACTCTTATCCATCATCACTGCAAACTGTGGTCATGAGTCTGCTGGTGTGACTGAACCTATCAGAGTTATTTGGACCACTTTTTGGAATGTGCCACTGATAGCAATGAGCTTCTGCTCTCCTATTTTTACTGACCTACTTTAGACAGCTGTGGGAGCCAGTGTGTAAGAAGCAATTCTACTCAGTTTAATAATTTATATAGCCTGTCTGAATTTCTTAGCACAATGCAACCTGAATTTCTGGAGGCAATGAGACTCTTTGGGGTATCACAGATTTGCATCAGATTTTAATCTGGATATACACTGGAATATTTTCCTTAAATTCTATAAATATAAAAGCTATTGAATATTAATCCAATCTAAATCACATGCTGCGGGCTTCAATGCATGGGCTGAAAAGTATCACACATTACACCACCTGAAAGTTTCAACCAGTGTAAGTTGTGGATTTCTGCCTAAAGGTTTTCATTGTGGATGAACCCCTAATTTTAAATTGCAATGTGTTTTATCTTAATAACTCACTGAAAAAATGTAACTGGCCCTTTCCTTTTTCTCAGCCATGAGAAACATTGATACCTGATAAGGACTAAAATAGACAATCATAGTAGAATGAATGCATCTAAAAAAAATTTACACATTCACTAACAAACATATTGACAGTGAACAGCTGTATTAACCTACTTCATACCTCATTAATCAACACTTCAGAATAATTCTCGTTTTGTTGCCAGTATTCCTTTGTGGTAATATAGCTTTAAAAACAGTTCTTGCATCAGTTCCATAGTTTAATTGCTACTTTGACTCACTGCCTCTCCCTCTGTCTGTCTGCATCTCTTTTCTTTCCACACTCCACTGCAGAATATTTCACCTTAGATGTAAAACCACTTTATCCACTTTTAAAGAATCTTATAAATCATCATGAACTGAATTTTGAGTGTATATCACAATGCTATTGCAGTGTAATGTATGAGTAAGCTGTCAGGGTTCTTAGAAAAAGGTTTTAGTTATTGCTTTCTAATGCCCCCTGACCGTTTGTCCACAATTTAACGTCCGCCTCACTGATTGTAACACCAGCTGCCCACTAGAGGGCAGCCTCTACCCAAATCAATCCTATATCCCATCTGTACAACATCCAAACTGTAGCAGTCTTCATGCCTGAGGACATCATTACACACTCAATAAAGCAATAGTCCATCATTTTCTCTGGCTAATTGATCCCACTGCAATCCAACAATGTGTTGTGTGACATTTTTTTTTATTGCAGCAGCAGCAGCTGCAGCAGCAGGCCTCAGAAAAAGACGTGCTATTTGCAATTATCTTGTTGTGTTATTGCCTAACCAGCCATCTGTGGACAGCATGTAGTACACTTGTTGGTCAGTGGCACAGGTCAGTGGCTCAGCATGGCATTCCTCCAGGAGTCAGCTGCATGGCTGTAGATGTTGTCCTGGTAATTTATTTGGACTTGTGAAACATTTCTCTGGGAGACAAGAACACAGAGCTCTCTTGTCTAATCCAAAATTGTTTGGAGCAGATATGGAAATTGACAAAATCATAAACAAACACAAGATATCTCAGATAAGATAGGGTTTATGTTTCTTCTCTCTCTCTCTCTCTCTCTCTCTCTCTCTCTCTCTCTCTGATTATGCCATTAATAATTATATGTGCACTAAAGGCATCACCAGCAAAAAATTCTTGTTGTTACAGGGGGACTCCATTGACTTAACACATCAAATTCAGTTTATTGGTTATGAGAAGCACTTCATAAAGGCTTTTCTGGCTGTTGAGGTCGCTATCAGAAAAAAGGACCCTTATGACATCACAGGAGTTACGTCATGTTGGTGCTGAAGACTAAAAGTACACCTAAAGCAAAGGAGAGACTGAATTTACTAAGTTTTGCTCTCCCTACACAGCCACAAAAGCTTTCATACAGTTGTTCTCACATGCTGCATAGTACCCCTCATGACCAGTAATATTGTGCAAAATCAGGAGTCCCCCTTTGTTTTGTAGCAATAAGCTAAATATAACCTATATATTTTTTTAAAGCAACATTAGTTGGGGTCATTTAAATTTCATTCAGAATCTATGTTGACAAAAAAAGGCAAAGCAAAAATAAAGCACACAAAAAAACCAACTATCCCTTTAAATTGACAAACTGCTGATAGCATGTAGATGAGAGATGACAGGTTATTGTGTCTTTGTGTGTGTTCCTTCAGTCTCCCTCAACCAGCCACTCCCTGTGCTGTCAGCATGGCGGGGTGGAGCTAAGTGGAACTGCACATGTTCTAAGCATGCTGTGAAGCGCCACTCCCTCTTTGCCTATTTTCCTTCCTCTTCATTCTAATGTGTGCTGGTCCAGGCTGAAAAAGAGGAGGGCCCAGGTTATGAACTAACCACACTTCATACCAATCAAAGGGGTTTCCCTTCCCTCTCTCCGTCTCTGTTAGTCTCTCTCTCTCTCTCTCTCTCTCTCTCCCTCCCTTTTTGCTCCCTCCCTCTGTGTCTAAGCACGCCAACCAAAGAGAAAAAGAAAGTGATAAGCAGTAAGCAGCTTCTGGGTTTTGCTTTCAGGCGCACTCCTGCTGAATCCGTATGAGTGTGTGTGTGTGTGTGTGTGTGTGTGTGTATGTGTGTGTGGCGTTCACTCTTTCTCCTGCCACAGTAGCAACACGGTGCAGCAGCATCAGCCCTGAACAAAAGGCTAAAGGCAGCGAAACCACAGGAGGGGAAACTCAGGGACAGGAGCAGGTCGAATGGCCCAGCGTGACTGCACTTCTCAGGGAGGAACTTAACCTGCTGTTGCTCCAGAGTGGAGAAGGGACGGAATACGATTCCAGCCCAAGGCACACACATCAGAATTGACATTTTTCATTCATACATCTCAGGCTGTGTCATCTGCTCCTGAGGTTGCTACACCTGCCCTTCCTCACCTGGGCCTCTTTTCCTTCATCCTCATGTCCTCCGAGATATCAGACGATGACTGCCGCTTGCCCATTGGCCTGGACTGCTGCAGCTGCTGCCTAGATCTGGCGAATGGATGTGATGACTCCATGTCTGGCAGTCCAGGCCAGGGTCTCAATACAGTGGGCCTGCCAGGAAGCCCCACTAGCCCCAGTGTTAACCACTTCCGCCAGCTCCGCAACCAGCTGATGTACCAGAACCTGAACACAGACAAGCTGAACAACATCATGAGGCAGGACTCCTTGGAGTCAGTGGTGAGAGACCCCTGCTTCCTGCTCAATGAGGGTATCTGCAATAGCAACATTGACCAGACAATGTTGTCTATACTGCTCTTCTTTCACAGGTATGTGCAAACTATCATAAAATTTATCACAGAGTGACCCGTGAGTCTGCATTTATCAAGTGGTCCACAAAAATAACTGGTTTTTATTTTAGTATAAATGAACCAAATAGTTAATTGATAAACACTTGGTCAGCACTTCTGCTCTAAAAAGGCTGACATACAGGAATTATAGATTAAGTGTAGACAAAGGGTGAAATTTAAGTCAGGTGGAATTTGGTTGCATCTTCAGCTGTACCTGAAAATCTACTTCAAAACTCTTAGTTCTTTTCATCTCATTCTATCATTTTGTATCCAAAGTAAATGATGTATAGAAACTAAACATCAATTAAAATGCTTACTGTGTGCAGTTCACTTTGTCTATCTCCATCTGCACTTTCCATGTTCATCAGTCAGCTCCTCACACTTCATCCATCTTACTTTTCACTGCATTTCCATTTGTTTTCACACATTATTAGTTCTTTTATATATATATATAAATATATATATATATACGTATATATATACGTATATATATATATCTGCAAGGACCTGCAAGGACTGTTTGAGAAAGACTTGATCAGGATTCCATATTTACTTCAAAACAACATGACTGCATGGAGAAAAAGCAAAGGTTATAGAAAACAAATGCAAAATCTGACCTATAAAGCACGTGCTAAAGAAAATCACGAGGTTATTCTAAAATGAACAAGCCATATTGATTCAATTAAAATGATCTTTTATTGCGAGAGGTCAATTAACACTGGCATCACTCCTCCTCTGTTCCTGCCAAATAGTGTTTATAAAATGGAGTTTGGCAGCTCACTGATACATGTTTGTGAGAATTAAATGTCCTGATACATAAGTTGCTGCCAGTTGGCGAGTTTATTTGGCAGCTACTTTCCAATGACTTCAACCTCAAATTAACAGCTACATCTTTCCAGTCAGCAACAACCTAACTGACTGTCACTGAACTTTTGAACCTGAGCCAGTACTTACCATGTAACCCTTATTTGGAAAAGCAGTAATTACGTACAGTCTGTCTGGTTATTAGAGCTGTAAGATGTGGGGGGGGGGGGGGGGGGNTCAATGGAGAAATAGCAGGAGGTACTCGAATAGCTCAAAGTTATTATCATCTCAAAAGCCACCTTGATTATTGTATACTGCACTCTGAACTTGTCATTTCTCCCAGTAAACAGAGATCTGCGTTAAAAGATCATGACATGAATGTCAGAGTCTGATAATATGGTAATATTATGGTAAATGTTTGTTTCAATTTTCAATAATTTGAACTTGCTCTTATCAGCAGTGTTTCCCCCTTACTTCCCCAAACCATTAACTTCACATTACATCAACGTTTCACAGTTGTGTGAAAGAAGGAAACAGTTTGAGATTTACTGTTCTACAAAGATTCATATTGGAAGGCTTATGTTGAAAAGTTTTGTTCATTAGGTTGTTATTTTAATCTGAAAGTGTTAGCTCAATCTTTTGTTGGAACAGAACAAACTGTAGTAGTGTACCACTGATGGTACTTGAACCACCCCTGGTGATACAGCAGATGTTACCTGAAATGGCCAATAAAAATGATTTAAAAAAAAAAAAAATACACACACACACAAAAATCTGATTTTACAAATTAACTCTTGAAAAGTTTACAAACTTTTGTGTATATCGTGTCACAGATCTTGTCAATCGGATTTATTTGTATCGCATTTAATTAAGAATTTGATAATTTTTTTTGTTTTGTTTTGCAGAAAATCTCCCAACTTGTCCCATGTGTACACTATGTACTTCTGTTCTGCTGTGGGTTTCAGCAACTTTTCCAGCTCAATTTCAGTAAAGCACAGATGCATGCATGAGGTTTTTCTGTAATTTTTCTTAGAACTGGTGGCTTGTTGATGAAGTGGTACTTACATGTTTTGGTTTACTCAGGCCACTGAGAACTACTGTTCTAGAAATCCTTATTTTGAGTGACATTAACAAAACTGCTAAAGGAAGTATATGGCAAAATTTAGTCAGAAAACCATCTGGAAACATATCTATGTCAATGAACTCTTCCTTGAATTGGCATTAAGTTCTTGTTATCATTGATTGAGTTACTTGGAGTTCAGTAAAACGATAACACTACTGTAACGTTCCCTGGCTAAGAAGCATTATCAGTCTTTTATCAAATGTCTTCACTGGCCAAGCTGAAGAATATCCAAATAACTTAGTTAAACTTTAACCTGCGATATGCTGAACGTGTTTATCTCTTGCAAAGATGACAGATACTGAAAGGGTACACACGGTATCATGGAGCAATAAAACTGTTTACTGAACTCTGAAACTGAAGGAGCTGATGGCAGCGATGATTAGATCTCTGTTACAGTTAACTGATTTCATACCTTTTGGCAGTAAAAGCTTGTTTGTAGTAGGATGCTTACACATTATACAACAGGATTAACTCGTGTTTTCATAAAACATCGCATCGAGTCTATTGGGAAATTTTTCATGGAGTCACTTTTTTATTCCCATTTGTTTCGTTACATAAAAGATCATTAATGGCCATTAATGTGACACATTTTCACAGGCAATGTTTGCTACATTAGTCAATAAAAGAACACTCTGTTCTTGATTAATTTATAATAGGGTGTGTCTTTGTGATCGGGGGAAAAACAACAGGTCAAGAAACTTTGGGTTGAGTGCTACAGCCTGAGTTTTAGCTATAAAGGAATGTTTCTGGTAATGAGAACAAATGAAGTCAGTGACACAAATATGATTTTAAAACAGCAAACCTTGCAATATGTCCTTAGACTTCAAGTTATTTGGATATGTTTAAATGAGTGTGAATAGATTATTCAGTATTTACAACATCAAACCTAGAAATAGTTTTTCTCAGCTCAATTCTCATACTTTCATAGCCTTATACTTCATTAAAAATTGTTAATATCAGTGAAAACCACAATTCTGTCAATATTTTTGAAATATTGGTCTCCTTATATAATTACGAAAAAAATCAATGGAGAGTGTACACACATAGGGTTCCTATCTCCCTGGGGAAAAACTCAGGTTATAAGTGCCAGTATTTCTGACATGTCTGGCGAAGAGGTCATGTGTTTGTCCTTGCCATTGGCCAGTGTGACTGTGCATATGTGCATGCCAGCTCAACTGTTTGTCTGACAAACAGAGTCTTCAGCCAGAACACTTTGTTCCTGAACCTCCCCTTCTCAAGAGGGACTCAGAGACGTAGATCATGTGGCTTTCATGGATAGGCTTCCATGCAGGATTTTAACATTGATTTCAACTGCATACCCTTGCGGTGCTGCATGTATTCAGGGACACTGACAGAAATACAAACACACTCATTCATTCACACATATATGCACGGTTTAATCCTATCAGATGAAAAAAAAAAGCTGACTTACCAAGCAGAGGCTTGCAGAACTTTGTACATTTTTCAAATACTTGTTTCAGGAGGATCAGGCTTTCATCAAAGGTTTATGCACTGACCTCAATCCACAAAGCAGCAATGATTCTCATTTGTCATTTGTTAACAGAATGAAACACACAGTACAGCCTAAGGAATCACACCATGACATTTTTTGGACATGAATATAAGTACAGTAGCAGCAGGGAGCAGCTTGTTCTGTCAGTGCTTCAAGGGTCACAGCAACATGTTGGCTGGAGAATTTCAGCTCAAGTCCTGATTGGTGCTTGACAGCCTTGAGGGGAGAAAGATCGGTGATTTTCACAACACAAAGCCAGAAGAAATGGGAGGATTCACTTTGAACCTTAGACAAAGAGAGAATAAGAAAGATACTCCACACGCCTTCAGCCCTGACAGTCAGTCAGCATTAAACACAATCACATGCAAGAGTGAAGAGAGTGAAGGGTGGTGACGACACACGTTTATCTCAGGACTTCAGACTGTGACCAGTGAGTGTGTGAGTCAGTCAGTCAGTCACTCAGTCAGCAATTGAAACCGATGGTGGATAATGTACCTGAAATTGATCTTCTGCATTGCTCTGCATTGGTACACAATAAATGTAGCCTGTGAAAATACACCATAAACTTATGCTAATCTACAGTATCTGAACATGAAGAATTCACAGCAAACACTGTTACCTTTTTTAGATTTTTTTAAGAAAAACTAACAGAATATATTTTTTTTTTATTTCGAATTTGTAGTGGAGTAAAAGTCTATGAAAACATTAATACTCAAGTAAACTACAAATACTACCCAGCCATACTTTTTTTACTGTAACAAAGCAAACACTGAAGTATAACATGTCAAAATAGCCTCTAATGTGACCACTGGGCAGGATGATAGCATCTGTTTCACTTTCTGTATGTAATATAATATGTCAGAAATGACCTACATGCACAAAGTAAAATGTTGCTTTATCTAATGCAAAGGTAAAGTGGTCTTAGTCCATATCAGTGAAAGAGAAAGAGCAGCAAACCAGTTGAGACAACTTGTTAATAAAGTTGAACCTTCAAATAGACGACATGTTGTACGATGAGTGGAGGGATGAAGTGACTTTCACTGATTGGTACAGGAAAAATACCAAATTCCAACCTTTTCTTTTTTGTCCAGTACAATGTTAAACATCAGAGGAGAGAATTGGGGATTAGGAGCTTAAAGTTCACTCAGTGTTCATACCATGCAAAAGTCCAAGGCTGTGCTTTATATGATAAACTGTACAAAAATGTATGCAAAAATGAGTTTGATGGAAGAGTTTGAACCCCAGGGTGACTTTCAAGCTCTGGTGTGAGATGATTAATTATTATTCTGACTATTCTGATTATTATTCTGTTGTAGCCTTGTAATCAATACCTTACTATTATGCTAGGAGTTCCTCAATTTGCTCTAAAATGAGGGTTTGGTCCAGTATTTAATGACATTCTGTGGAGGTTATGGTCAGATATCCATACAAGCATATTCTGTTTATTACCACCCTTAACATTCCAGGAATATTTATTCTGAACATCAGTCTGCATCTGCATCATTCTGAGACAAGTCACATTAGTTTTAATACATGTCAGAGGATCATAATTCTGAAAATGCTACAGAATAAGAATTGTCTGCTTATATTTTATAAATGTATGCAGGCCATTAGCATGCAGTTCAGACCTAAAGGATAATAAATAAATAAAAGATAATAAATAAAATACCTCCTATCAACAAAATTAATCTTGGCTGTTCACTCTTTGAAGCCATAACATTTGCATAGAAAAGTGATGATGCATATTTGGTGAACTGACACAATGATCATAGGAAATTCTGTTGCATCCCTGCCTCTAGATATTATAGTAAAGGCAATGAATTGATAGTATTTTGCATATAAAAAGTGTAAATTATGATTGTCTTTAAGATTTTATTATATCTTTAATAGTGTAAGATGGGAGGCAAGTAAGAATTGAAATTGACTAAAAGATGGAATTTGGGAAAATTTGAGAAAAAAAAGCATGTGTTTGAGCTTCATTACGCAAGAATTACGAAACTACCTGAATGTCTGACATGAGAAAATTCACTGCCAGGAATGTGGCTTCAAATGTCTGCGTGCCACTTAAGTTTGACTTATCATTCAAGCCCAGTTTAAAATCTATATCATAAAATGATAAATTTATTCAATTTCTCACATATATTCAGGCTTATTCTGTAGATAAGCAAACCATATAATTCCACAAAGCTAATAATGTAATGTAGTAATGATAACGTAACCACAACATTGTTTCCTCTGTAAACGTAATGGAAATACTTCTTCTGAGAAAAAACACAGCATAAATAAAGTCTAGTAATTATCATATGTGAGCTGCAACAAGCTGTAACAGGCAAAGGACATGAAATTGAAATTCTACATGCCATACTGCTACAAAAAGAGGTTTATAACATAAGGTATAGGAACAGATGGATGCAACGCAATGTAGTAACATGCTGAGTTTTAAACTGTTCTTCTCTTTCTCCCAGTTTTGCTTACATAAAAGGCCCAAAAATATCAAACAGCCTTTTATGATGGCAGAACCTGCATTCAATTACAAGGGAAGTGCTTTTTTTTTTGTATTTTTTTTTTTTAGTGTGTTTTGGTGCCTCCTGTAAAAGCCAAATGCCCTACGGAAGTTTGCTGAGAGTTGCATAACTTCACAAACCACAGGTATCAGGGGAGATGGATGTAAAACAAAATGTGGATTAAGGAGAGAAGGCAAAGAGGAGGAAAAATCAGAGGAGGCGATTCCTGACAAACAAAAGCCTCGAAAGCATGGTCTGAAGAGAGAGAGAGAGAGAGAGAGAGAGAGAGAGAGAGAGAGAGAGAGGCAAGCAGACACAAGGGCAAGCAGAAAGACAAAACATAGACAAGAGTCTGTAAAAACTGTGTAGTTGAGGATTTATAGACTGAGGAGATGTAAAAGTCACAGACTTTCTGTAGCTTAGGAAGTCATTGTTTGGGTGAGAGGAAATGAGACACCATCCAATGTGTCTGTTTTACAGTTATTTTTATGAATTTCCTCAATGATGCAGCTTTGACCACGTCTGTGTTGGACAGACAAATTAATGACGTTGATTAATAATATCAAGATATATTGAATTTATATGACACGATACAATACGATATACTTTATTGTCCCCGTGGGGAAATTTGTCTTGGACAAAATGCTGCACACTTATAATCACCTCTTGTAGTAAATCACAACCCCAAGTTGCACATTACATTGCAAGTTATATATATATATATATATATATCTGTATATATATATATAGATATATATATATATATCTATATATATATATATACACACACACATATGAGTATGTATGTGTGTACGTGTATGTATGTGTGAGGAAAATCATATATTTTGGAGTATTTCCACCACAAACTCACAGTGTACAATTTATAGAGGGATGGACAATAATGGCCTTTTAATGGAGCTCTGAGTGAGTGCCTTTTTGTGCTGTTACTGAGTGAATAGGCTGTGCTTGGTGCTGTGCCAGGAGATGCCTGGAACCACTGTTGAATGGTTTTCGTGCATGTGTACATGCATGAGTCTTTCTGTGTGTGTGAGTGTGTGTATGTGTTGCTTAGTGCTTTTGCTCTACAGGAGCTGTCTACTGTCTGTAAAGTGGTGATTGAGGATTTGAATTTAGAGGGGAGTGCATGCAATAAATTACATAACATTTACCCTCAAAATATCCATATTCCACACACACACATACACACAAATTCATTATCCTCATCCCCATTAGACGGTGTGTGTCAGACACTCGCCCAGCTTGTAGACACATACCCTTTACCATAACTTTGTGCAACATCTGAGTACAACAGTTGCTTTAAATGTACCAACAACACTGTAGTTATACCTTCAGTCATCTGAATTAGCCTGATCCCTGCAAAATGTGGCTCTTTTCAAAACAAACCTGAATATTTTATATTATCCAGAAGAATCCTACATCTTCTTTTCCATCTGACTGAATGTTGCTATGGAAAATGTTGAAAACTCTTCAAACTGCCCGACAACAGCTCAATCAGATATAAAACTCACATGACTAATTCATCTGCCTGCCCATAAGACATCTAGGTGACCCATAACATTCTGCTATCGTTGCCACGTCACCAACAGCAGAATCCTGCTAAGCTCTTTTGTCCTGAGAAGAGATACAGTATGTACCAGAGGTGGATTAGAAATCTATGAGTACTGTGCCATCCCAAACACATCCTCAAGATGAACATGTGCTGGAAAATTTCCCTTAGAGATAATTATGAGTAGGGTTTTAACCCACTAATCTTCCCTGCTGTCATCAATTAGTTATGGAAAAATGAGATTTGAATCACTGAACACACATAAAAGAAACAATTATAGTTTCATATATAGCATCTATAGTTCCAGTTTACAGTTTGTAAACAGTTTACAGTTTGTAAATTTCTTCTTGAATGTGCAAAATATGCATTTTTAAAATAGACCTGGAAAATTAATTTATTTAACCAAAAGAAAACATGCAAAATGGGTATTTTATCATTACTGGCTTGCTGCAGTGTATTGTTAACAGAACATTAAAATGCAGCATCCAAGGAGTGAGACTGCTATTGAATAACGTAGATTTTAAAAAAAATAATAATTTGTACATGGGCCCACGAGCCGGACTTTGCCACACTAATGTGACTCAAAGACTGGGTACAAATTCCTGAAAGAGATCCATGAAAAAGTCAAAGAAGTGACTCCACCCCACCTCAGAACGGCTGAGTGCAGACAGCAGTACACTGGCTTTGGAAACTGCAAACTGGACAATACAGCAGAGCAACAACAACAAAATACATTCACAGACATGATTCCATAAATACTTCAAAAGAGGAAGCCAGTACCACCCACCCATGAGAATCATTTTGTCTCCTATGCTTCATGTTTCTGCAACTCTGTCTTTTGTTACATTTCCCCATCTCTCCTCTCTCCTTCTCTTTCTTCATTTCTCCATCTCACTCGTTCTTGCTGGCTGTGGTTGGGCTTATGTAAGTCTGAGTGGAGAGGGTTGGAGTGGCCATGACTACTGCCTGCTGCCTTATCTGTTTGGACCAAGGCTTTGGCGCCTATTTAGATAATAGGCTTGCCTGTCAACACTTGCTACCAAACACTCCCTCACACACACACATACACATCTCCAGTACTTGACCTGAGAGCAGAAAGGAGCGATGAACAATATTAGTGGAAATGGTCGTATCTTGTAGTTACACTCTTTGATTATCCATTATAAAACAGCTAAGCTGATGTAATACCAGACATTAGGGGTTAATGTACTGTGATTTCTCCATTGTTTTACTTTTTATGAGACTAAAGCTTGCACCCGACAATAGAACTGATCTGGATTCTCTGTGCATTCACAGGTACATTTCGGGAAGGTGAAAAAAATTATGTTACCTGAGTGGGGTTATTAGGAATCCACTGACTACATCATTAGCCACTTGTGTGTTACTAAAAAATTTCCTGTGGATACCTATGCTGTTTTCAGTAGCATGGGATTCCCACTCTTTCTACTATTTTTTTTTTTTTTTTTTTTTTTTTTTATTCTGCATGAGAGAGGAGGTTGTGGTTAACCCACCCTGCTAGTGAGTGCCAAGTTAAAGTTTTGCTGAGGTGAAGTATAGTATATTTGGAGTGCAAACAAGAATTTTCATTAGCATATCCTTCTGCAGATGTGTGGGAAATGAGCAGTTCTGCTGCCTGTGTAAGCAAAAGCCTGCTTGAGTCTTTATGTTATATCAAAATCAAACAGATTTTGAAAAACTTAGATGAATGTTTAGCTAAATATACATTTTTGCTTGGCAGCACCTGTTAAAAGGACCAGATTATCCAGACATATGTTTCAATTCATTGTGGTTGTTATTCCTTTTGTTTCACTCTGGATTCCTGTTTTATAATCCAAATGCTGTAATCCAACACTGAGTCTTTTTTTTTTTTTTTTTTTTTTAACCACAATAGTCTTCACACAATGCAGCCAGACAGCACTTTTGTGGAGTGAGGCTGAGCCAGGCCTATCATTAACTATCTTATTCTCCCATGGAACTATTCACAGGTAGGGTACATGATGTACCCTGTGTACGTACACACACACATGCACGTGCACACACATAAACATACATGCACGCACACACACGCACACAAGGGAAAGACAAGAGGAGGACTCATGCCCATCAGGTCTCATCAGTTTAGTACTGTGCGCAAAATTTTAACATGCTCATGCAAACTTCCTTGAGTACACACACACACACACAGACACACACACACACACACACCTGAAGTGCTGTATCTATCCCAGCAGGGTATGGAGGTGGTACACACTTTAGCTATGTGTTGCCACAGCCCATCACTAAAAAGTGCTCCTAGAGTCTCTGGAAAGGAAAATTCTGACTTCTCTTTCCTTCCGCTCATCATGATGTAATGCTTTCCGAAACACAGGGAAGGTTATGGAATGTAAAAACCAATGACATCTATTTTTTTTTGAATTACTGGACATCTGCAGTTAGGCAACACAGTGTGTTTTCTTCACTGACTGAAGTTCGGGGTTCTCCAGTAAACACTTTTGAGCTCTGGACTTGAATGTGTAATTTAAGTGGCCTAACTTTCCCAAACATGTCTCTCTTGTCATGCAATGGGCAGAGATGGTAATGAGTTGGGCAATGAGAAGCATAAAGGGACACAATTTTGGATCAGAGGGTGTAATGTTAAACTCAGCAAACCAGTAGATGTAATATGGACCAATAAACTGATATAGATATTTAAAAGTTGTTGTAAATGTCACAACCATTTGCCATTAAATAATCATATTCTTTAATCTACTTTTGTGGTGTTTTACATTAAGTGCAATTAAATCCTGCTGATGTATTGATCACATATTGAATGACATGTCACCTCAACAACACCCTCCCTTTGCCTGGAAACTGCTGCTTTGTACTGTCACTCAGTTGCATCATCAATGTGGCCCTTTGCACAATATTAAGAGGATGGGGAAAAAAAATAAGTGGCAGACTTCACATGGTTGTAAAGCTGAGAAACTGGGTGGAGAACATGTTGGGAAACCTGCTCATGCCTTACTGCAATACAATAATTTCATCAGACATAGGTATGCAATGAACTTGCACTTCTCTCAAAACAATACTATACCTGATTTACGGTAGGTGCTGGAGTCACTTCTACACTAAGGACACAAATTCCTCTGTGAAGGCAAAAGCGCAGCTTGAATTTTCAAGCAGTGGAAAGTTTATGTTATATAACTGCCACAATGAATTACAGTTTACCGTACAAATGCTTAAAATGACTGGCAAATCCCCACAAACTCTTCAAATTCTGACCTCAGTATACTGAATATGATTTCCTGTTTGTTTCCCATCAAGGATATTATGTTGTCACCAGTGTGATCCAGATCCAGAATTTTTTTTTCTGGATCTGGATCTGCCTTTTCTTGCAAAGGCATTTGCAAGAAAAGGCATACAAAAACACCCATGTATGTTCTATGATGGACTAACAATTGGTGCAATTTTGCCCAGACCCACATATTGATAAAGTTCTGGTATATTGATATGTATTGTACATTCTGTATATTGTCCATTAACAAACAAGACTAGAAACATGCAGCTACTGCCAGTGTGTAGCTAAGATAATGCTGATTCAGCAGGATAAAATGGTTTTGACATACGGTTTTGACAACAGCTGTAAATTAACATCAGATGATGATGTTGTCAACAATACGGTTGTACAATGACAGATATTGATCATCATAATTTTAAGATAACGGTAGAAAGTCAGACGACCTTTGGGCCTTGGCAGATATATGCGTTTTCTGAGTGCAGTTTACTCACCATTGCTTCCGAGGAAGGAAGGAAGGAAGGAAGAAAGAAACTGACCATGCAAACAAGCCAATGCTAATTATATCCCAGTTTTCTGTCAACTTTTACTCACTGCTCCTCCAGCAGAAGAATGGTGTGGCATGTTGGACCAAGGATGAATTTGGTTGCACTGGCAGGCAGCAGGGATGGAATGAAAAGGTGGATTTGTTCTGCCAAACTCTTTTTCTCAGTCTGAATGCCTTTTTGGCAGACTAGATCATGAGAGAGAGAGACAGAAAGGAGGAAAGTGAATGTATCTGCCAAGCTTCACTTAGTCAGTGATTGTTTCTGGCCGTTCCCCAGCAGAAAGAGAGAGAGAGGAGGAGGGGGGGTATACTTAAATGAGCAAAAATAACAAGATGCATCCTGTCCAAGACCTCGCTTCTGTCTTTTTGTCTCTGTTTACACAGAGGCAGCTGTACCATGAGTGGAGTGGTTGAATCTGATGGATTATTATACCTCGTGCCATCCTACTGTGCCATCGGGCACAGCAATTATCACCAGTGACATTAAATGACCTCTTTCTGCATTCCTTCCAGAGTGGTGTCATGGAGAGAAAAGAGTCACAGATCATCATTATGTTTGCATTCTGGTGTTTACACAGTCTAGGATTAGGCTAAACAGTGGCCCTCTGAAAACATATAGATACAGCACTTCTGGAGCACAGTTGTGGAGCTCTGATCCCGGCCTTAGAACCAGCGAGGCCACTGCCAAGAAAGTGTGGGACTGTGGGAGGGATGTAGAACCTCTGTTGCCTTCGTCTATGGAGGTTCACAGTCATCCAGAAGTTTTAGTGGCTTCCTTGGTTCTGAGTTCGTGGTGGGCAGCAAACTGGCAGTTATCCTTTGAGAGCCATTCACACCTTGGGCCAGGTTAGAGTCACGTAACGGTCATGTGAGAGTCAATGGAGTCATTAGAGCCACATGAATGGAGATGCAAACTTTTCTGCAATTGAAAACTCTAGGGCAGATGTTAGGGCAGCATTGTAAGTAGATATCATGGCTAGGTGGTGTGAACGACTCTCAGAGGACAAATGCTGTTTAGTTTCCACCACTGACTCAGAAATAAAGAAGCTACTAACTGCTGCTACTTGGAGCAGCAAAACTTCATCAAGACTAAACAAGTCCACTTGCTGTGCATTGCATTGCTAATGCATTTCTTCATCTATCCTTGTCACCCATCTCTCTTTTCTTTTTCTGACTCAGTGCACATGGGCATATACATGCACACATCACACATGCACAACACAGATTCTATACAGGCTACCATCCATGCATCTGTCACAAAGTTTGCATTAAGAACAAAGAGCTATTTTCATCAGTCTGAATGCAAGGTGTCATATAAGAGGAAGTGGAGGCTAAAAGAGAAAAGAAAGAGAAACTTATGTAACACTGGAGGTCACAACCTTTCACTATTCATGCAACAGCGTGGAAGTTGGTGGGGTCAAGGGGTTCTCTTGCTTTAGAAGGGTGTCGTTTCTTTGGAATTGCCAAAGCCAAACAGGAAGACTGACAGCTAACCTCCTTGTTGCCTATAAAGGAACAGCTCAGCACTTAGCAAAGGTCACCCAAAAGCAAGTCTAGCATTAAAGTTTCCTGCAGCGTTATTGACGCAAATTAAATCAGTTTCAAAGAAAACGTATATATCTTAAGCACATATGGAAAAAATATCCAAACAGTTTTCTCATTTACTGTACTTCAGTTTCATCCTTTTCAGTGTTTTACTCACATTAATTTAACAGGAACTCATAGTTATCTGTGTGGTATATTGCTCTTTTCCATCCATCAGTTCCACATGCGCATGCACTCCGACCCCAAAGGTTTTATGAGTTAATGACTCTCAGGACTGTTGAGCATCATTCACATTCTATTCTACTGCAGGCTGCTGTCATACCACAGTGCACAGTGTGGGAGGAAGTAGCACAATAAGGTTGTTATGAAGCTCTTTGTTTGTAGCAATTGTGGTGAACTGTCTCGATTTGATTTCATAATTTCTATACAGGTATAAAGCTGCAAATCCTGGATCATATACAACACATATGCAGCCCCCATATGGCTCCCTTCACCTCTTAATCCTTATAATTAGGCCAATAACTCTATGCACAAATCTGCCGAGTAGGTTATTAAAGTAATCACTTACGAGCTAATTAATATTCAACAAATCTCTGATAAGTGCTTTTCATCAGCACATCTTGAAACCTCATCATAATTTAACAGGAGAAAGGTGACTTTTGCTTCATTTTTATTTACATAATTTGCTATATGCATTTATTTCTATATTTCTATATTTCTATATTTCTGAAACACAATGCAACATTATAATGCTATAATGTACAGTATATTTTATAATAATTTAATAATAAATCACGTAATATATTAATATATTATTACCCTGGCACCACTTTCATCAAAAAAAAAAAACAAAAACAAAAACAAAAACAAACAAAACCCAAAACATGACTTTATGAATCACAATCATCATAATTACCTGTGTTTGCAGATGAATTGTACTTCAGGGTGGACTACACATTTACATCTTTGAGAGAGCATATAACTGTATTTTGTGGTCTTGGCTAGTCAATTTCACTACTCCCCCTACTACAATGCCCATATGTATATATGTATATGTATATATTAACTATTATTGCTAATAAATATGAATCCTGTGAAAAAATCCTGAAAAAAGAACATGCAGTCACTTTCACGCAGGTGCATGTGCCTGAGCATGAGCATGAGCATGAGCATAAATCCACTTTGAGGTTACATGAGGGTGATAAGGGTCATCCTGGGTTGGAATCCATAGATGAGTGGCCTGATAATTCAACCGTGAATAATCTGACAAGCTTCTCTGTAACAGCTGACTGCTCCCTTTGATTTTGAGACAGTGTCCTGTTCTCAGCAGGAGTTACAAAACAAACAGACAGATGCAGAAGTGTGGAAATGTTGGCAAAACACAGGTGATCCCGCTATACTTTTGTCAGGATTTTGTCAGTGGGATTATCAATTTGAATTAGAATGAGTGTGTTTTTATCTGACTGACTGAGTGGTATAAGTGAGGATGTATTTCCACTGTTCTTACAAGGGCCAACTTCCAAACACTCAAAAAGGAAAAGGATGCTATTGTAGCTCATATTAGTGGGAAATTCAGAGAAACACCCTGATAAAAAACAAAGTCCCTGACTGTTATTCTATGACAACCAACAAGGGGTAGATGAAAAGAAAAAAAGAAAAGACAATCAAGGTATTTCCTCCTATTCATATTGAAATAAACCTTCAGCCGGACATATCAGATTCAGACAAGACAGTGTTTGTCCTGTGAGTGTTTTCTTTTTTTGTTTTCTTTTTTTTTTTTCCAGCAATATTAAATGGCAGCAATATCTAGGCCATCCCATTGAAAACAGCATTGCTAAGTGGCTTCAGTGGGGCCTGTCTTTTTAGGAGAGTCTCTGATTTCCCTTCTCAAGTTAACATCTTAGCTGACATTTGCATATGATCAAAATAGATAATATTATCTATGCTTCTTTGAAAAGAAATGCATCACTGTAAAGGGAAATGTCACCATTTTCAATTCAAGTCCACTGATTTTACAGTTTATTGGTCTAGAGAGCACTATTATGTGGAAACATGTATAAAGGTTTTTGTAGCTGAAGAGGATGTTATGTATTCACAATGACATCACATATTCATGTTGTTCTTACATAAGTGTCACTGAATAAAAAGTTATTGTTACAAAACACACTTCGTATTCTGTAGACCATAACATGACAGATCATGACAAGAATAAATGTTTTAAGTGTGCATTCAGCCTCACTATCATGACATGGTTGCTACTTCATGGGTCTCATTTGTTAAGAAACTGAAGACTAAATGATCTGAGACAGATGAGGTGCAGGTATTAGGTGCTGTTTGGTTTTGAAGACATGAACTACATATTAATCAATTATGTTGGTGGGATGCAGGGGATACTGAAACCTTTAATGGATCGGGACTTTAAAAATGAGTGTTGGCTCTCTGTGACAATCTAAAGAGTCACAGGCACATTCTGTCACAAAGACAACAAGATGAACAGCAGGAGAGATTAAAGAATTAGATCCCAGTAATCAGCTTGATCCTATGATAAGAAGCTAATAAATTCTGCAGACCTCAGCACTGTTACACCTGCACTACAACATAGTAAACAATTTCTAGGATGTGTGATCTTGTCAACAGGTGCTGGTTGGAGTGTAGTGAAATTTCTTACTACTATTCATACACATACACATTTTTATCATCTGTCAGATGAAAGTCTTGTACCTTCAGAAATGGAAAGGAGACTTTTATTTGAGCTTTTCACATGACAACAGTGATTGATATTAGGCATTTTTAGTGGCAAACCTGAAATTTCAGATGATGTCATAGAAGATAACAAAAAATGTTAACAACTGTATGTAATGTCTTTGTTGTGATGAGACTCTCTCTCTCTCTCTCTCTCTCTCTCCAAACAAACACACACACACACACACACGNGACTCTCTCTCTCTCTCTCTCTCTCTCTCCAAACAAACACACACACACACACACACGAATGCCCCCTAAGCCCATTTCAAGGTAACCATGTTTTTTTGACAGTTTACCTCAAGAACTGGGAGTACAGCCAAAGCTTTCTATCAGAGGAAACACTGCCTAACAACAGATGTGAAAGCCCTCTCCTTCCTCCCTCCCTCTTTCCCCTCTGCTGCTTTTCTCTTCCTCATTTTTGCATTTTCCTGTTTTGGTGTTTGGTAGCACTCAGGCTTTAATACAAAGCAGGGGGTTGTCCTCGGGCTGCTGTGCACAGACATCTCTGGTGTCCTGTGCTGTGACAAAGGGTGATACCGTGTATTCTTGCTCTGGCTGTCAGGGGTGGGTTCTGGGGTGAGGACTCAAATGCAGGCTCAGGCAGAGTAAGTGAAAAAACAGTCTTTAATTTCAGTCCAGGCAAGACTACAACTGATAGTGAGGCAGGATGAACTTACAGCAATCAGGCAAATAATTCAAAAGGCAGGCGGTGACAAAAAATAGAAGAACCAACCATCAAACATATAGGCAGGAAAACCAGGAGACAAGAAACAAGCTAACCAGGCAAGCAAACAAACAAACAAAATGAGCAAACAAGACAATCTGGCAGACAACAAAGGAACCCAGGGTTGTATAAATACTGAAGAGGTGATTAATTGATAGAACACAGGTGATGTAGAAAACTGGTGGGAAACTTAACAAAAACCGGAAGTAAAGCAAACTAGACAGCAACAAAACCAAGACTACAAAATAAAACAGGAAGTGACCAAAGAACAGATCATGACACTGGCATTACATTGTTACTTTGTGTGTCTGCTCCATGATTCCGCATCTTTGACTCATAATGTTGCTTTGCATTCAGGGATCAAAACAATAGTAATAATAATAATAATTATATATATATAACATAAAATATTCTGCAGTCAGATCATTTCCATTGTCCTTTTAGCAAAAAAAGAGGAAATATTGCCTCATAAGTGGTTAGCTGTATCTCCAAATAAAGGAAATATGCATATCTTTCAACAGTTCCATGTCTTCAACGTGCATGTCAAAATGGCTAAACGCAGACAATATATATATAAAGCGTATGATATAAGCACATTCATGCTTACATATTTTGTTTCTGTATGCTGCACTTTTCAACTAACATTCTATATTAAAATACACCAACAAGTTACTCCATATAGTGTGTTTACACTTACTTCTCAGTTTATTATGTAGACTGGTAGACTTGTGCAATCTAATGCAATCCAATGCATGAGCCCTGCAATAAATCCTACCTAAATCCTACCGACCCATCTACAAGTTTTAGTTTAACTCTGTGGTTAGTTATGGCTGACTTATTGAGAGATATTTCCAATTTTCCGATTTCAAATGTGGACGGAGGAAATGTCAGAAATGCTTTTAAATAGATTGGCATAATGGACAGCAGTGCCACTAACTGCAGCCTCAAAAAGACCTCTCTCATTGCAGGGCTTATGTAATAAAATGCATCAGACTGTACAGATGTACTTAATAAACTGGGAACTCAGTGTACATGTGTATGTTTGCATAACTTTTACGTAATAAATAAGTGTATGACAGGGCAGCTTCTCTCTATCTTTCCTTACTCTTACTTTTGAGATAACAGATAGACATGACACACTTGCAAAATAAAGTTTCTCGAGTCATTGCAGACGGTTGATGTTGTTTCAAGCTGACCCCTCCTACCTGAAATCTATATGAGCACACAATCCCAAATACAGTGCACAAACAGACACATGCTAACCTCAGCCAGGTTAATATGCATGGTGAAAACAGCCTGCACCCGTGCCAAAAATAGATTCCTTGGAACTCAGAGTATGGCGAGGCAGGTCACAGACAGGATAATTACCTCAGGGCAGACTCAGGGTTAGGTGGTTGTGAAGCATGCCTGTCAGGTAGGATTTACTGCTCACACAGTGTAAATGGATAGGAATAACAATCGCTGCTGGGAGAGGGTGAGAGCAGCTCAGACAGTGACAATGAGAGAGGGAGAGAGAAACCAAACAAGACAGCCAGATGACAAAGACAGAAGAGCAGGACTAATAATTGTGCACAAGGTGGCAGACAAGAGACAGAAGTTAACGTGGCTGAATTAAGCAGTTCCTGCTGAGATACAAGCAAGCGTATCTTATGTAAGTAGAAAAGCACATATGCAATTAAGGTTTCTCAGGGGTGCCCATGATAGAAAGGCTGGCTGCTACCTGGCATCACACCGAGCTCCTTCCTCTGTGGTTCAACCATAATTACAGCCTCACCAAAGGGAAAGGCTCAGTCTTTAAACCAGTGTGAAGAAGACAATCAGTTACATAGGCTGGAGAACAAAGATTATGTCTGGCAGTTTTTCAGTGCGTGTGTGTGCTTGGCATGTGTATGTATCTCTAAATCATGAGATAGTCAGTGGGTGTGGGATCCTGTTAAATACCCAGTTTTGTTTCAGTTCTACAAATGTTGACATAGTTCCTTAACATGAGGCTTCAATATCAGTTTCTTTCATTTATGAATTGGATAGGGATTTACTGTAATAGTAAAGCAGATTAGGTGAAGTGGGTTAGAAGCTTGTGTATAATTAAGATTACATTTATCTCCATTATATATCTCTATGGAGTTATTAAAGATGAGGAATTTGACACTGAACCAAGGTTTCCTAATAACTTCATATTCATAAATCTGTGCCTGAACTGATTTTCCTTATCTTTAATCCCAACAACATGGCAGGTTAAACGTGGTTACAGATGTTATAAAACTGTAGGTGGTGCTCTGATGATACTAGTGGTGAGAATAACTTATGGTGGTTGGAGATTTGACAGAAATTCCACATCAACCAGCATTATTTGGACCCTCATCTAGATGATTGGATGGATGGATTGTAAACAGAATATGTACATTTTAAATTATAATTCTTGTTGTTTCATATGCATAAACATGCACCTACAGTATAATACACACTCTGTCAGCATGTGTATTATAAAACATAAAACAAGTTAAGTCGAATAGAGTTGATAGCATATGGCATATGTCTTCTAAATCATGATGCACTGCTGCCTGCTTTTATGTTATTGCAGGACTAGAGCCAAAGAAATCTGGATCAGTGCACTGATATGGAGCACAGCGTTCATGTTGCTCTTGCTGACACCTCCCAATCTGCCCCCAACGCTTGTTTCTTTGAAAGGTTGTAATAGCTTTCCTGGGAATATACCTGTATATGCTTTATTGTATATTATCTGCTTTCATTAAGGATTGCAATTTAACTGAAGCATCATGATAAGGTGACAGTTTAGCACTGCCTACGTGAGAAAATCTGTCCCATCTCTAAAACAATACAGGGCTCTTACGCACTTCTCTACAAAGATAGGCCAGATCTGATTAGAGATTTTACGTCAGCCTTGTGCTTATACCCGCAGATCTCAGGCACAGTCAGAACTTTTGTCATTTGGATGGCATAAGGGGAAAATGAGTTTTTCTCCTGAATCTCAGTTCCTTAGGAGTGTTAAGTTATCAGAACCGTCGCCAGTCTAAGGGGGATTTAATCCCAGGGTAAGAAGAGCTCAGAGCATTTATCAGTATCAAGTTGATTTCTCCATATCAACCTCTGAGGAATGTGAGGGATCGCCTGCCAGACACTGTAAAATTACACGTACAGACAGAAAGAAAAAGAGGAGAGTGTTAAATGTGCGTGCCTGCGCTCTGTTTATGTGTGTTTGTGTGTGTTTGTTTGCATGCATCGATGTCCTTAAATATTTGTTCATATGCATGCTGGTTTCTGCATATTTGTGCGTAAGTGTCTTCATGTGCGTGTCCTTATCACAGTTGTATCAATCCCTGTTGGTGTCCATGCTGAAATGCACGCCTCTGCTTGCATGGGCGTGTGACTGTACCTGTGCGTGCCTGCATGCAAAACAGAAAACAGAGCTGTCTGTGATTTCATAAATGAACTTTGGACCTCTTGGGTACAGGTTGGAGGTAGACCAATTTAGCCTACATTGTTTATTTGCACCTTTATACAATGCCTGGAATGGCAGAAAGTGTTTACTTACTCTTCCGTGCTGCGTAGAGACCAGGAAAATGACATCTTGAAAAGGCAATTTGTCTTGTGTACTTTGACCAATGGCAAGTTCAAGGGTTATTTTAAGTGGAAGTATTTCCTGTTTGTTTCTGGGAAGAGCGTTTATTGCTGGACCAGCCAGTTCTCTGCTGTTAAATCTTTAAATTTAAAGGGAATATTTGGTTGTGAAAATCAAACTTCAACCTGGATTTAAGCTTAAACCTAACGTCTTTTTGTATCAAAGCAAGAAACTATAAAACTTCAGTATACAAGGTAGCAACACCAGTGAGTTCAGACATTTGTATTCATCACAAAGCAGGATGCTTAATGAGCTGAAAGGTTTTGTCAGGAAGGATCCCATTACAAAAGGCATGGGATCACACAACAAACAAAGTGCGTCCCATAGAAAATTTCACTTTGTTGTTGCTTGTTCATAACACCTTTGTCAGATTTATAGAATTTAACATCAAACATCCTGAACTCGCTGTTTGTTTCCTGCTCCTCAGCCCTGCTGCATGTCTGCCAGTGCACTGAGACCAAAACACCCCAATGACCAATCAGTGAAGTTTACAAGTGTTTGTGTGAGGGGTTTGGCTGCAGACGTCTGAAGGCAGGATAGGCTGGGGTTCCTGTAAACTCCCAAACAGCCCTCTCAGCCAGCACTGTGCAGTGCTGGGAGCAAAATGTTCTCAATTTACTTGGATCGCATGGCAGCTTTTGATGGAGATCCTTCCCCTCTCTGATTCACATCCTGAAAAAGTACACATGTCGCACAATATGAGTTCTGCTGAACTAATATTAGTTATAAACAAAAACTAGAGGTGAGTATGGTTTCACATACAGCCTCTAACTGTGGAAGATGAAATGGAAAATTAAGTGATGAACGCTTTAAAAAAAAAAAGTTTAATTGTGCTCAGTTATTATTCTTTTGGTTGGTATTAGCATTATTCAACATGCTATAGCCAAATTTTTATAAGGACTTTAAAGCATGGTTGAAAAGGATCTAACTGAGTCAAAGTATACATATTTAAGAGTCACAATGTATTTAATTGCATTGACAAATATTAACAGTAGTAAAGCATTAATAAGCAGCTGTTTCCAGTGTCAAGCATGTGTGTTAATGTCTTACTTAATAAATGCTTGCACCATGTGTGCATCTCCATGGTTGAATCAAATTTATGTAAGATGATCTGTAACATACCGTACATACAGGGAGCACTGCGCTCCTCCTGGAGATGTAAATCTTTCCTGCAACATGTAAGGCTTATCCACCTGAATGGTTATGTAGCATGAGACACTGCTGGATACTGCTAATCCAGCACGTTGGTAGAACAGGATTATATTATTTTAGTCATGAATAAAATATAAAAGTACATCCTGGCAGATGTGGGAGTGGGTAAATGCCAATTTGTTCTAAAGATTATCTGAATTAATCCCTTATAAACAAATAAATACAGACAAGTATACAAACCTACTGCTGATGCAATAATACTATTCAATATAAATAAGAAAAATGTAAATCATTATTACACATTGTTGTTACAATTTTAACATTTAAAACTTTGACAAGTGAGTACATTATCAGTTTCTCAAGGCACAAAATACTTTGGTAAAGTGTCTTTTAGGCTGCAATTACTGTTAACTCTTTTCTAAAGTGCACTGTAATTAACACTATTAAGTCCTCATTAAATTTCTTCAAATTAGCTATAACAGTGATGATGTAACATGTTTATAGATAAATAAATGAATTAATTAAATTAACATGTTTATAGCCTAAATGTGTTTACAGTTTCAACGTGGGTGGTCGACATCTGAATCTATATTTAGGTTTCTCTCCTTAAGGAGGTGTGGCTGCCTTAATTGCACATTCTCATTAATGTTTCTTGATAGTCTTTTTCCCACTAAAACATGTTAGCACATTTTGTTTTAAGAGTCAGTGGACATCTGTCCCTGTTCTTGTCTGTCTTGGCCTTTGCTCAGTAGGGGATCCTCACCATGCGCACAAGCCAAGGAAACAGTTTGTACACTATGTTCTGTCATGCTTTAGCCTTCTTCTCTGTTTGCATGTAATACACTGTACCTCAATAGGATTGTACAGAACAGTCACTCCTGTGGTTTTTTTGTAACTCCAAAGTTGAATGGTTTTAATCTATGATGCTGTTTGGGCTGGGGAGAGTTACAGTATATGAGGTCCTGAATGCAATGAGGTCTGAGTTGCTTTATTCCCCAGCTGCACTTTGAGTTATACCACATTCACCCTTTGAAAGAAAGTAAAGGAGGCTTTTCCCACTGAATGGGTTTAATACTGTAAGGCTTGGCTAAATTTACATATGAACGCAACTTTGCTTGATGTGTGTCTGCACTCATGCAGCGTCTGTAGCATTCAATCAAAGTTCTCAATAGTGCTGTCCCATAAAACGAGCTCAGACGGAGAGGAGAAGACTCGCCTCAAGTTCAAACATAAATAGGAGCTGTGATCCCTGGAATGAATGAAAGATAATGTAAATACTTATACAGTGGTACCGAGTAGAGCTGATCCACATAGTTTCATTTCTATTATATTTCAACTTTCAGAAAGGGGAAAAAAAAAAAAAAATTCCTATACCCATTTGTGAGAACCATATTGAATATCCACTACAAATAACCTGTGAGTATATACAGTACAGATATTAAATCAAATATATATANTGTGTGTGTGTGTGTGTGTGTGTGTGTGTGTGTGTGTTATATTCTGCCATCATCATTTCACAGCTGACTTCTTGTGAGTTACAGCACGTTGTGTTTGGGAAGAGAAAAGCTGATTAAATTAAACAATAACAAGACTAATTCATTCTTGTTGAAGGAAAATAATACATGTACAGTATTTGGTATGATTTGTTTATGATTTTATTATTTGGAGAGATCAATTGAAACCAGGCTGATGAAAGCTAAAAATGTATTAATTTATTGTACTGTGTTGATCTGAAGACTCATTAGGGTGTTTGATAGGGTTTATTATATTTCGGGAACCTGCTCATGGAATAATGACTGACAAATGGCACAAAATGAAAATGCATAAAATAATAAGCTGTAGGACGAATATGACACCTTCTGTTGTTGATATGGATGTCAATGTCTTCATTTTTAATTCCATATTGTCGACTTTAGTATTTGACAGGTGCTGTTTAAAGGGACACCACACTTTCATTCTACAGTGACCGCCAATGACTTTTCTTATATTATCCGTGGGAACTTAGTCAACGCACCATCAGCATCTCGCAGGTGGCATATGATGCACTTTAATGCTCAGCAGACGAGTCTGCAGGAGTCTGTGGGAAAGATTCAGTGTTTGGATGACACTGACAGAGAGAGCTAGCAGGGTGCCGATCATCCAGTTAAATCCAGATAGTGCTGACAAGGCCAGAGGGATATCAACATGCACATAACCAAGCCTGTGTCCCATCACACACATTCACATACACACAGGCAAACACAAACACGTATACGCACAAATACACACACCAGTGGGTGGCTCATTGTGGTCTGACTCCCTCAAGTGTTGTCCCACTTGCTGGTGACTCAGGTCACACAGCTGCATGCTCAGCCAGATACAAGGCTGGAAAAAAGAATGGAGGTTTGGACTGAAGGGATGGATGAAATAAGATAGTGGGAACATTAGAGAGAGAGGGATAGAAAAAAAGATGTAAGAGCAAGGTGGAGGTGAGACTGAAGCCACAGAAGGCAAACAATTATCCAGCATGAATGCTGTAAAAAAGATTTCATGAATTAGTTAATTGCATTGAAGGTGCAACGCTTATCAGTAGTAAGATTTGAATAACAATCTTACTACTTGAAATTCATGATATCTTTTTTACGATATCCATGTTAAATTATTGTTTGTCTTCTGTGTTTAGGTTCCCAACATCATAGCTTATGATTGCAGTGTCGTTCAGCAGCTGAATGTTAAATCTGTCAGTTCTTTACCATAGCATGTGAATGTGTTGCTTTTATGAATAATATTTTATGGTAAAATGACAGGCGCTACCATGTGATCACAGCAAATACTAAGAATCTTTATCTGTATTTATAGTATTTTTAACGCTGTTCATAAGTAAGACATTTCTATAAACCGTTCTGTCATGTCACAAAAAGACTCTTGCTTCCTGCCATTTCATTTCATCGTACTTTTCCATAAGGGAGCAGAATTTGTATTTCCAGTGATTTTGCCAGTGGTCTTTGATTCTTTTCACCATATGTTCTCAAGCAAAACTCAACATTATGTGCTTTGTGCATAGCAATTCAACAGATTTCCCACAGGTGGAGGCTCACAGCTTAAGAAAACTGGACAATTTTATTAGGGTAATGATTTATTGATATTAAATTTCT
>VXCM01000305.1:343844-396374 GCA_014773175.1 Lucifuga dentata
TGTACATTGTTACATAACACACCCTCTAGGCAATTTCATCAGCCTCAGACTGATTTGACATATGGCAATGACAGTTCCATAACAGTTTTTCCATTCTGAAAGCCTTAAAACATCATTCCATATAAACGGTTAATATGGTGACACTATGGCATTTGCCTAAGGTAGAAAAGCTTGGTGAAAGATAAAATCGGTAAATGGAGTCTTTGTCTGTTGCTTATCATGGGACAATGGCGTGACTGTGTGTTTATTACACACCTGACTGAATGAGTACAGACAGGCATGCTGATTATTGCCTTCAGGTACTTTTAGAAAAATGTCTTTTGCTGTGACAGCCTGCTGTAAGATTCCAGCAGTATAGAGATAAAATGTTAAAAGGACACAATTTCAGGAAACTGACAATTGTATTGTGATTCTGGTGCTGTTGTGCTCCACTGGACCGGAGCCACATCATACACGTCCCACTCTGTGCATGGCACTTACTATTACAGCTGTCTGTCCAGAAGTGCACAATTATCTCTTTGTACTTTGAGAACACATTTGCTGAGAACAAATAAAACAATAGTGAGCAAAGAGTCAAAGGCTCTCTTGCCTCTTGAACATCCCCCTCATTTGGTAGCCAAGATGGGCCAATCTCAGACGCGTCCCGCTGAAGTTGTCCCTGTTTGGGCTAAAGCACCTTCTCCCAGGACAGTGTGTGCCCTCCACCTGACTGAACCACACCAGAGGTTCTGCTGTCACTACCAGCACTTCAGCTACCCTGAGAAGGTCATGAGCTACTCACCTCCTTACTCACCCAGTCTGTTCAGGAGGCCAGATCGGCGGTAAGTCAGGGGGTGGTGGAGGCCAGTCAGGAGTGTGTGTGTTGTGTGAGAGTAAATTTGACATTGTAGTTAGTGGCAGGCAGAGACTGATGTTACACCACTTCAGGAGAAACTGGATGATAGATGGAGTGTCAGTGTCTAAATGATGACGGGTTGCTGACATCGGTGATGCTGCTCAAAGGGAATGTATCTTAACATTAAGAGTCATTTGTGTAATTTTAAAAAAATAAATAAGATGAGGCTGCATCATTTTCTGTCAGCTATGTTTAAATGGATGCATTTGATATAAACTTGATTCTTTTCTTGATTTTTATTCATCTTTTGGGTATCATTTGATGATACACTTGATATACAGAAAACTTAGCTGAACATTGCTATCCATTGTGTTCATCGTGGCAAAAGCAGGCAGGGAGAGATTTCTCTATCAGCCTTCAGTAACACTATTAACATTGTCATCATGTCTCAGCTAAATTCACTTCTATAAGGCATACCAAAATAATACAATTAAAACATGAATAATACATGAAGTTTGTGCTAAATAAGCTTGGGCTTCTGTCATTTCAGAATAATTTCAAACATTTAGAAGCATCTTGCTTGCAAAAAAAAACAAAAAAAACCAAAAAAAAAAAAACCTGTTACATCTATCTGCATTCTATATTACAGCCATTTATGTTTTTGTTTTGCTCTGTGTGTTTAAATTGTGTGCATCAGAACTACTGATTAGTAGTTTTAATCTCTTTGGAAGCCCTTTGTTACCTTAGTACTTATGTCATTTGACCACAGGGAGGTTTCCATATTATATCCTCCACATTTGTGTTGTGATGGAACATGCTTTATACATTCATAGTCCAAGAGCAGAAATTGTCAGCCTGGTAAATTTATTGAAAATCCTTACAAGCATGACCAAGGGCCATGCGCCCTTTTGATAACCACTGCAGAGGGGATTTAGAGGTGATGTGATAATAATGACTGCCCCTGGGTGTCCCTGTGTATGTAGTGTTCAGTATTCATTGATTGTAGCCTGTCCTGCTGCCCACACTGACAGCTTCCTCTGAGACACCGCTGGCTGTAGCCCATGGCAAGCCTGTGTGGCTTCAGTCCACGTACATGCCGTGCATTCCTGGTCATGAGTGCAGATGGGACACAGTCAAAAGACAAAGAAGAGAAGAGAAAGATCCTAAATAATGATCTTAAATGGATACAATACGTGCTTGTGAGATCTTGAATTTGATGCATCACCAAAAAGCCAAATCTAATCCTACAAACAAAGGCTGGGCAGTTGGAAACATGTCTTGACTTCAATCTTCAGCCATTGGACGTGTGGTGCAGATGAATCAGAGTATTATATAACGCAGTTGGCTCTTGTGCAGGGGACATCTGATGCAAGCGCCTAGCTTCAGAGTGACTCAGTGAATTTGTCATGCATAAAAGATGGTCAGCCAGTTCGTGTTCTGCAGGAATACTGGAACGCACCAAGTGGAGATAGACATGATGGACCAAGTGCCTATGAGGCATGAAATGTTTGTTTAGGAACATGCACGTGAAATTCCAGCTACAGATGGGTAGTTCAGTTACTCCTTCACATTTGCATTAGAGCATGGGCTAAGCTGTGCATAAAGGATAAAAACAGTAATGGCATGATCAGCCCTATTTGTGTGCTGCAGTCATCACGTTACTCTCCATCTCAGTCTCCATCTAACACACACACACACACACACACACACACACACACACACACACACTTTACTTGAACAGTGCAAAAAGTCTTCCTGCCGTTTGTAGTTTCTATCTGTGTAGCTCAGCTGAGCCACATGCAGTCAGTGTGACTTCTCCCTGCTAAAAGACAGTGTGGACAGTCGCAGTGGGCCAACTTATTCACCAGCCACTCATCACCACAACAGGCCTGATATTAAACTTGGCAGCTGTACTGTCACAGGACTAAATCTGAGACGACAGGCACTATGGGCCCTAATATGCAGTCAGTGTGCTTTCTGCTTATTCTTGTTAGGCCAATAAAAGTCACCTTTTCCACTCTCATTGTTTTGTTATAACAGAGCTCTATTCTCTCCTAAAAATGTGGCAGACATTACTCCATGTACCACAGAGTCAGGGTTAGGGTTAGGATTTGTGGAAGTGAAAACAGGTAAAAACAGGAGGTAAAACATAAGCAGATGGCAATGTTGCAGATAGTAAATGTGAGAAAAGAAATGTGTAGAATTATTATGGAAATTGATCTGATAATTGATTTCATATGATAGAAAAATGTGGCTTTTGTAGAATATACCGTATATAGAAGGAAATTAATCACAATGTGAATACACTGATCTGTGACATGTTTTCAGCTAATTTTGGATTTAAAACATGCTCATCAGTGACTTTTTTTTTTTTTTTTTTANTTTTTTTTTTTTTTTTTTACAAAAAATACTTTGTTGTGTACGGTTTTGGAAGAAAAATTATTTTGGCAGCAGCTCTTCAAGATAAATTTAACTGGCTTATTATCTGTAATGCGTCGGAGAAGTGTAACACCAAAAGTCAGTGTAATATGGCAGCTGAGAAGCACTACAAGCAATTAGCCTGCTAACCTGCATGGACGCCTCAACAAAAACAAGGTCTATCTGTTGCTCAGTAACAGTCACAAAGAGTGTTCAGTGGAGAAAAAAATGATGATAGTACTTGTACATTTTGTTCTGTGCCCTCTGTGGTCGGCCTTGCTACCACAAATTGTTTATTACTCTGCGTGGTTGTGTCACATGAGAGTTCAAAAGATTATCAGAAGTGCAGGAGGTCATAAACAATAGCACAGTACTTCATTTTCCCAGCCAGGCAGGCATATGTCTGTCCAATGAATAGACACATTGTTAGATAATGATGCTAAAGATAGAGCTGTGCTGTAGAGTTAAAACAAATACATACCTGTAATACCTCAAAATATTCCTCACTGTGATGGTGATTGCTGTAGTTAATGAAATAAATAAATAAATAAATAATTAATAAAGAGGGCACCCATGTACAGATGGTCCATACTCGCAACGGAAACGACCTGAAATTATTAAACCAGGAAGTAGGCGAAGGAGCACGGAAAATTCCCACATAAACACCGAGTCCTGAACACAATCCTATCAATACTATCAATATTGCTCCTTGTGAGCGGTGCATTGCACATGTTCGCCACTAGAGGCCGATAGAGTTGTGAAGGGAAATTTACCAAGAGAAAGAATGGAAAAGTACCTGTATGAATATGAAAACCAGTGAGATGCACGGTGCAATACCTCCTGTTATTCCACTCCACTCTACAATAACAAACAATACTAATAAAATGCAAGGAACAAAATGTGCTCATCATCATTACAATGTAAATAAACAGCATTTTATTATTTATTTATTTATTACTTTATTTGCCAGGGACAATGCACATTAATAAACATTGCTGTAAATGAGCCAGAATTAGCCAAAAGGCTATTTTTCATCTGTAGTCCCTGTAGTTTTCAGATTGAGTTTTACTTTTCAAAATTTACACAATGCACATTAAGTGATAAAGGAACACATTTTTAAACTAAGATATACTTTCAAATGTTTGAAGTTTAGCTTGTTAAATGCGTCTGTTGATTCACATGAATATCAAACCTGCAGTAATGACGTTTTGTTTTGTTTTCTGGTGGTTAAAGTGACGAAGGTGATAATAAATGTAATTATACAACTGATTTTTGAAGCAGACCAGCTGTTGCTATAAATAATGTGTTGTTTTTATAGTTGTTTGTTAGAGTGAATATTTGGTTGTGCAGATCTGCTGTAAAAATCCAGTGGTATTTTGTTAGGGGGACAGGTCAGAAGCAGGGCAAATATAATGTTGCCTTCAAAGCTGCTATTCAGGTCGTAAAGTTGAGTTGCACTTTTGTTTACTTGTGGTAGTAAACGCAAACTTACTGAAAATTAACTGTATCTTAAAAATCAATTGGTTGATTTTGTATTCACTCTGGAAGAAGAAAAACCTGCAAATTCTACCAGACTGATGAAGTCAGAGAGTGTTGTGCTGTTGATATTATTTCCTCTCAAACTGTAGTGGCAGATCATCTTAAAGTAAACAATAGAAAATATGGGGGGAATCAACATTACTGTGTGCCATTTTTCAAATTAATTTTACAAGACCAATTACTTTGCATATTATTATTGTGCATATAAGGACATTGTTCTACAAAGTACAGGCAGCTACTTCATTAGTATTTTCACTATAATATGTCATTCCAATCCCACATTAATGCTGTATTTCCTCAGTCTACCTAACTATTTATTTACACATTGCATCTTAAATTAAACTTTATTTTTATTGCCCTTGAACTTGGCCTATTCTGCACTTAATTCACATTTGTGTTGGCACCGTGTATAGTTTTATTCATATAGGCAATTTGTATACATAACTATAATCATATTCTTGGATGTGTTGCTTGAGCAACGTTGCACAAAATTTTCCTTTAGGATAAATACACGCGTTTTGTCCTATCTTATCTTTACCCCTCCACTAATTATTTACCTCATCGTGATTGCAATTTTTCCTGCGGTACGGGAAGGCACCACAGTCGACCCATTAACTGATTAGAATAATATATGCGCGCGTCATATGGCGTCAGAGGCAGGTCTTATATAAACCAGCCAGTTGCAGAAATAGCAACAGACGGTCTCTGTAAAATCCAACGAAGCTAACGTCACTGACTGTACTGCCTACAACCTGTCAGTGCGTCGTGATTTAAGCTGAAACTGCACGGATTTGTAAACTTTAATCGCAAACGTGGCGAGAAGTATTTTCCAAACGAGTCTGGTACTCGACATGAGCACGGAGATGTTCGCTAAAACACCGATGGAAGTGGCCGTCTACCAGCTGCACAACTTCTCCATCTCCTTCTTCTCCTCGTTACTCGGGGGAGACGTTGTATCGGTTAAACTTGACAACAGGTAAACAATGCATACAAAAGCCGTTTACTTGAATGCATCACATCGTTAGCAATGCATTAGAAGCGTTTGGCGATCCACCGTCGCAGGCCTAGACATGCTGTAGCGGTGCAAAATAAATGCGCAGATGTCGGATGGTGAAGAAAGCTGTTTCTCTGCTGCTGTTTATTTGGACTTTGAACATATAATCGTGCTGCTCTGTGTGGTAACCTACATTTAAGCATACTTAAAGAGCAATCACTGTGAGGTGCATGCCAAATAAAATAAAACGGCAACTAACTGGATAATAGACTAGTAAACACTTTTCCTTTCTGTTCTGGAAGCTTTCTGATAACAGACCGATGCATTCAGGAACGTCCAGCATGTTTCTTGAGTTGGATTGTTACTAGATATTTAGTATATATTGAGTTGTAGTATAAAACATATGTTGTGGTTGTGATCGTTTGATTTACAGCCTCTTTTCCTTCTCTTCTGCAGTGCCTCTGGTGCTAGCGTTGTGGCCATTGACAACAAGATCGAACAGGCAATGGTAAGCTGATATAACACAACTCAGTACTGTACACCAATACAGACAGAGATATGATTATGTAAGACAGGAATCTGCACAGAAAGATACATGTGTTTTGTGGTACAGTATGTTATTTCTACACACTTCAGATACACACTTCTAATGAGATTTTCTTATCCAAAGTGATTAACAATGACTGAGCAGGTAGAGCTTCAGTATTTTCCTTAAACACTTGTAGATAGAATAAAGTGCACCCATCAAAATCAAACCCGAGGCCTTCTAGATGCAGCACATCATCTGTCTGACTGATAGATTTTCCTGATAGAAATATATTTGTGCAAGAAGATGTAAATAACAATTATAGTATACTGACCTCTCAAAAGGACCATTGCCCAATTTATTCTGCACTAAATCAGCACTGGGAAGTGGCTGTTTTGTTAATGCAGCACAGGATTATGCTTTCTTATTACATGTGGCAAAGTAGAGAGCTGGTGCAGAATATGACAGCAGGAAGTCCACAAGAATGAGCAGCCAAGATTTTTGCAGCATATTGAAAACACACTTAAGTTTACTTTAGATCACATATTTACTTTATATCACAAGATCCATATCAGTAAACTAGCAGGTGTTTGTTGATAGCCTTAGATGGTCTTCCAACAGAGCAGATTTACAAGTTGCAATCTGGCTCTTCTTTTTAATTTCTAAACTGATTTATCTCTTTGTCATGGCAGGATCTTGTCAAGAACCACCTGATGTACGCGGTGCGTGAGGAGGTGGAAATCCTCAAAGAGCAGATCAAAGAGCTGGCAGAGAAGAACAACCAGCTAGAGAGAGAAAACAACCTCCTGAAGAATCTGGCCAGTCCAGAGCAGTTGGAGAAGTTCCAGTCCTGCATCCCAACTGACATGCCTTTACCCCTGGACAACCAGACCACCCAGATGATCCCAGACCATCAGCCCTGCAACATCAGCACTGGCTCTGCTGTATAAGTGGCTCTGCCTTGGGGCGGGCAGAGCCACTGTCCCTTTACCGCAATGGACCTCCTTCTTAACGTACGCGTTAGAAAATTGTTGCTGCCACCGAGAGCCCTTCAAGACGACGAAGGAGATGCAATCGGGGTTGTAAATGATCAATGAGACGCATAAGAACTGTTGACATTGATGAGCACAACAAAGAACTTAAGACGCTCTGACCAGCGTAGTCTCAGGCCTGTCTTTTGGTCCAGATTGACTCGATGTCTTAGCCTCTCTTTTTTCGACAAAAGCGCTAAGAATAGAGAGACGGCTGATTGTGCACCGATGAGCGCTTGCTTTAAGACAGAAGGGAGCTTTCCCTGCCATGCCTTACCCTTCTAACCAGCACCCTTTGCTCCAGACTGGGATGGGGGGTGAGGAGGTTTAGAAAGGGCTGGCCCTGCAGGTGCTAAGTTGGATTGTGGGGGTTGTTCCCAGTTTACCAAGAGGACACTCATCTGAGACAGTCCTCCATGTCTCAAAACAGAGCCCCTTCACATGGATTTGTCCCATCTCAAAATACAAGTGTCATGGGCGTCCAGATACGCACTTCAACCATGTACTGAGTACTTTTCCTGTAACCACAGTGTATTGCTCATGTCCTAATGTTCATTTAATTATAACAAATAATCAACAGAATAAGCTATGGCATCAGAGGTGGGGAACTGTTAGAGCTGGGGAACTGCTGCAGTAGACTCTAATCAGTATCTCTCATGATTCATCAGATGTATTCTCGTATTGTCTGCAGTTTGGGGCTTGCTGCTTGTGGGGGAAATAATCCTGCTATATTTTCTGTTTTTGTTTATGATCCTGAACAAAATCAGCTGTTTGTAAAATTGGAGCATTGTAGAGTGGACTGTAAAGATTAGTTTTTGTATGCTGGGTGGGGCCAGGAATATCTTACCCACCATATCTGCCTAGCTCTCCTAACTACAATGCACAGAAAACTGAAGTGTCCTGAAGCTAGTGAGCAGATGTTTGCATTTGTTGCTGCAGATGCACTCCTGATTTTAGCAGCAGCATACAGTATCTGGTCTGTTTGTTGCTCAGATGCCAAGTAAAAAAACAAAAAACGATGGCATGACACCAGTGCCTGTTCATAGTAAGAGAGAAACTCATTTCTACACTGAATTCTGTTGTTGTTGGTGTTTTCTAGCTACCAAAGACTTTTCTCTTGAGATAACAGGGGCTGAGCAAACCAGGACCATGTGTAAAAGTTCACAGGGAGAAGCCTTGTTAGCTAGAGCTTAAAGTTTGTAGGTTTTTTGTAAAGATAATGGTATTGTTGCTGTACTGTATCCATACAAGAGGTGTTCACTATGGTTTTTGGATACGACTGCACATTTGCAATAAACCTTATGTTTACATAATACAATGCAGTGACGTCTTTTATTCATGAACTGTGTGCACATACAGTAGCTTATGTTGTACTCTATACACACAGCACAAGTATGTAAAAGAACTATGCTCATATGACTCATCCATCATAGAACTACAGAAAAGTAGCATTCATACTGCACTACTGGAATAATTGACTATTTCACTAACTATACCTGACGAATAATGAATGGGAGGTAATCCCATTACCTGGTGGAACTGCAAGAACATGAGTAAATCATAAAACTTCATGCTTGGGTGTTACATATTAATTTGCTTCATTTCCTGATGACTTCTAAACTAATAGTCCTGAAATGTTTATTCACTGGAAATTCATTCATACTAGACACACAAGGTTTCTGTCACAACACCCAGGATGATTTGATTTTCTGGAGCTGAAACAACAAAATCATTATGAAATCTCTCTTATTTGAATTTCAGAATGAACACCACATTCGCCATGTTCACAAAGCTAATGGCACATTTAAAAAAAACAAAAAAAAAAAAAAAACCACTCCGGGCTGTGCATCGCCTTCATAACATTTCGAGTATGTGAATTTATTTTCAGCATCGTGACTCTTGTTTATGTTTACAAGGCCATTCTGCAGAATAACGTGATTTTGGAAAACTCATCACAATGTTGCGCTCAGAGCTGTTTGGCTAGAGCTAGACTAAGGTACAGCTTGTAAGCCATTTTTGCAAAGGAAATAAGAAACTACGCAACTTATTGAAACTTATAAGAAAACATTACTAGTATGCAAACTTATTTTTGCATCAGAGTGACCACTAATGATAGTGAAGTAATAATTACTGTATTTCCAACAGCCTGGAATCTGCGAGAGGAAAAACAGTTTGTCCTAGTAACATTTCCCTTCAGACAGATAGGCAGCCAGTCAGCAAAGCTTGTGTGTAACCAGATATGTTGTGGCTTTTCTGGGTGCTCAGATCTATCGCTGAGAACTAAGAGGCTCAACAAGGGCTTTGGGGAAGCGCCAAAACACTACAGGTCAAATATCAAAAGAGAAAACATGTTATCTTTCCCTCAAAACAACAGATTCTATGTGAAGCTGATGGTCCTGATCAATGTACCTACTCTGCATTGACTTTTGTTTCAGTTGGAAAAAGAAAACTGGCAATTATTGGCTCCTTTGCATGAGATAATTGGAGTCATGACCATCATGAGTTTGGGCTAAACAAAGTCAGAGACAACATGGATGCCTTCATGAAAACTCTTGTTTTGTGTGCTCCATTGGACTAAAGGAAGCGACATTTGAATATTTATGAGCTATTTACCTTTTCAAAACAGCTACTGCAGTTTTTTTAACCTGTTACTGTGTCCATATGCTGATTGGTTTAAAGAAACTGCTTCTTTCTAAGCTTCTAAATGTAAATAGAGAAATTACTGCTGATGGCATGAGTAGCCATGATGAAATGATGTCCATACTAAACTTGGGGTTGGTAAAGCTTGTCCGACTTTCCGAGTCAGAATTCTGAGTTGAGAGGGCTTTTTCTGTGACTTTTCCCAGTAGGAATTCCAAGTTCACAATGAACGCTGCATTTCTTTGTCCCATTGACATACATAAACACAAAGCTCCCTGCATGTCAATGAAAATTCAGGATGCAGAGTCAGCTAAAGTAGACATCCATTTTCACAAGCGGTCCCTCAATGGAAAATTCAGCTTCCTGTGTGTAAATGCCACAAGCTGTAGAGACTCACAAACCTGAAGACAATCAGAAGTTTGGCCTGACATCAGTATTTTAACTTTGGCCTTTCATTTTTTAGGCTGGTTGGGTAACACTATGTTCCACATTCTCTTGAAAGCACTGCACTATAAAATCTTTTTTTTTTCCATCTCTTTGACAATGTCATGTTTTCTATTTAGATTTTTTGTATTGACTTTCCATGTGTCTTTCATCCTAAAATTAGCCTTAAAAGTCAAAAGTTTCTGTTTTGTGGTGGTCATTATGAAATGAGAAGCTAATACACTAAGTGCTTCCAGAATGCATTGTGACTGTTAATATAGATGATTCACACCTGATTTTACTATTCTTGTTTCACTGTAACCGATGAAGAAATGCATCTATTTTAATATTCTGGAAAGTATTACTGCGATACTAAACCTGTAACCCATTTAAACACCAGTATGTTCCAATTTACATAACCTGTTTTTCCCAGCTACCCTATTGGAATTTTGAAATTACACATTAATTATTGACCTCACCCCTGTTAAACCATAATAGCTTATTAACAGAATGTCTTCACATGTAGTCATTTGTTAATGGGTAAACACTGGCATACATTTTTGGCTTCACCGGATTTTCTTAAAAGGGAAAAACATTGGAAGGTTTGAGGCACAGTTAATTCTCTACCATGTCCAGTGAAGTACAGTTAAATATTAATAGTGGTGGAGGAGCCTTAGGTGTGGCATTAAACTTTTGATTGGGGTTTGCCTGCAAACAGGCAGCCAAGAGAACAATATGTGTTGAATTACAGCTGTTATGTAATAAAAAAACTGAAAAAAACATCTATACATGTGTTTTTGAGAAGGAAATCCAGGGGTATATACCAGAGGATAGCAGAACTCTGCTTAATGTGGTTAAGCTTGCATGCAATGGGATAATTTGACCTGACTGCTTGTCATGCAGACATATACAACTTGTGTGCCCTCTGAAATGGCACCATATTCACCCTGCCAACATTATGGTTAGAGCTGCATGAATCAAATCTCTCATTTTAGCCGTATGTAACAGTGCTGTTGTGCATTACACACATCCTGTCATATAAACATGGAGATTGCCCTGATTTCCAAAAACGGCTGCATCAAAAGAGCTGCAAATCTCTAATGACAGCTGGTTACATAACATGAAAAATTTGGAATCCTTGCTGTCCTACATGACAAAATTGTTTACTCTTTTTAAGGACACTAACAAACTTGGTTTATTAATATAATCCATTGTTTTATCTGTGCAATGTGACCTCTTTTAAAGTGGGTGTTAATGTTGACTTCTAAGCAAAGCAGGAGCAAAGAACAAACTATACACCAGGTTTGGTTCCAACCTGTCAGAGCTAGAACAATTTAATGCATTAACTTTTGTTCAGCCTGTAAAAAAAAAGGCAGACTCTTTAAATATAATGAAATAAAAAGTACAATACATTCTGTATTTTGTTCAGTTTGTGTCTGTATGATTGTTATGGATTTTTTTGGTCAAAGGAATACTGTTGTGTTTGCTACTGTAACTACCTCAGTTGTGCAAAGTCCAGACACAGACAAAGGCATTGTTGTATCACAAACAGATACTGGTTATGTCTGGGATCATGCTAAACTAACTTAATCCATGCATGGTCAGGCTTTTGTCTATCCCTTTATCCTCTTAGATGTTGCCTATACAGTACTGTTTCTGTCTGCATCCAGCATGGATGAGCCAAACAATAATCTTATATGTCATCAACATCTAAAATCAGGCCAAGGAGTTGGCAGTAAAACCGCCTGGCCAGCAAAAGTGGCCAAAGGGAGCCATGACTTCACCAGCAGTCATGGCTCTCTCTCATGATAACAGAATTGTGGCTAAAAAGGGACATTTTTAGCACAAACCTCTCCATTGCTCATCTCTTCTATAATAATGTTTCTGCCATAATTTGTACACAATATTATTGAGTTTGGATTGGAAAATTATGGAAAATGTACTTAAATGTCATATTCATTTTGGATTTGAAATGTTCTGATACATTTTATAGCTCTTAAATAGGCTGCAATAACTAATGATATAACTAATGTTATTTGAAAGATGAGCTCAATGAACATGTGAACTCAAAGTAATCCCAAGGTGCTCGATGTTCGGTGCTGTTTTTGTCATAGAGATGGGTATATTGCTTTTGGAGAAATTGACAAAAAATATTAAAAAACATCTTGCAATGTTAAGAAATCATTAAAAAAAATATTCCAGGATCCACCCTGAATCCAGATCTGCATCAAAATTTATAGGTTCACCCCTGGGTCATGCCCCACCCTTTTGTCCAAATCCGTTCAGAACTTTTGAGTAATTCTGCAAACAAACCAACAAACATGTTTTTACAAATTCTGACTGAGATGTATCGTCAGTGTTTTCTGTGGTGTCATTTCACTCTGGTCACTTGAAAAGCACATCAAATCTGCTTTGGTTGTCTTTCAGAAAAACATTTCATCAAACATAAAAGCCTGCAAAAATGAACCAATAAAGAACTTGTTTCATGTTGCTGGATGTGTTTGTATGCTTTAAAAATGAGGCCAGCTCAGGACATCATGTTCATAACAAACAGAGTCCAGACAAAAGGTCAGGAGCCCTGCTTTCAGATTGAAGGTATTACCCTTGTTCTTGGTACCACGGCACATAAATTAAACCCATGCAGACGCCCTGACCCAACATGTGATACATACAGGGTCAAAGATGGTTGTATAACTAAAACCTACAAAAAGTACAATCCCCAAGCTTTGTTCCTCCATAATATCTATCAGGTGATTTGTCATGCTCACTGTTTTGAAGTTTTATCACAGAAGTGTAAAATATCTTTTCATATGCTTGTCAACTAACAGACAGAGATAGAGCAGCACTTCATTTTTATGGTTTAATCTTGGAAAAGTTCCTATAAATGTTTATATACTTTAGAGATTTATACCTTCATACACACAGACATTGTCTTGCTTGTGTTACATAAGATGTTTTTTGTTAATTTTTCTGTAGGACTCCAGGACTTGTGTTTTTCACAAGAATGGGTTGATATGTTTGTAGGTTTTTCTGGATTTACAATGGGCATGATACACCAAAAAAAAAAAACCAAATCAAAAAAAACAAAAAACAAAAAACATGATAACTACATGACATCATACTAAATAAGCGTTGTGATAATTGAAGCTCATTCATAAAGATTTCCTTAAGTTAATCAGCACACCAGTATCCCATTAAGGTAATGATGTTGTAAAATGATGTCACTGCAAGCCAATGAACATAAGTGTGTTAATGAGTGGCTTCATATTTAAGAGCCACTTTATATTATTTCATCTGGTGTTAAGTGACATTGTTACGTTAAATTGGCAAAGGAAACATACTGTAATGTTTACGCTACTTGTGAAAGCACCAGACGTATTGGAACTGCAGCAGTGAAGGTTTATTAACAACATGCACAATTAATAAGACACAATAATCCTAACAGGGGCTACTGTCTTGGCCATAACCCACACCAGTCCTACACCTCCAGAGTCCTGGGCGGAGAGAGAGAAATAGTGCCAAAAACACTTCCTATCTTACCACAGAACCACTCCCTCCCTTTACAACTGCCAATCCCTGTACGAAACGCACATCACATCTCAGATGCTTGAAGGAGTATCAACAGTAAATCAGTAACGCATTAACTAAGGGTTATTACAATACATGCTCTGCTTTAGGGCTCCACATTTTGAGAGATTGACACTAAGATGACAGTTAAATATACACATTGCTCTCTGTAGTGTGTGTGTGATCACTATTTGTGGGGAGGCGGAGGGTGGTATGTGTGTGTGAGAGAGAGAGAGGGAAATGCAGAGTGCAGCAGATGAGGCTTGATGAAGAGGTTCGAGAATGTGTGTGAGATCAGATCAAAACTCACCTTTTAACTACAGTGACTGATCAGCTGAGTGGACTTAAATATCAAATTTATTGATCACTCACACCACTACTTAACATGGTTGCATGATATTTGCCCTTATTGACACGTGAAGTCTTGTGCTAAACTAATTCCACCTAATGTCTGAACACACTGTGCAAAATAAAGTTTTACTACTGAGCAAAAAGGTGCAATGATATATGTTAACAGCACTGCTTAATAAAAATTAATTTGTTATTCTGGCGTATATGTCCATCCATCTGGCTTTTGGACGGACTGTCCGGTTTTCAAAGTTGATGTCCACTGTCCGGGCTAAGCTTCTGAACGGATGCCTATTTGTCAGGCTTTTGACAGTTAGAAGGTAAGAAGGTAGAAATAATAATTTTTTTTATGTCAATATTCTTATTGTTCACATTACGGGCTTAAACATAGTATCACGCATTTCATTGGTGCAATATAAATAGCCCCGCCCACTGCAGCTGTTGTTTGCGCTCACTGGCTACACATCTCTGCAACAACCTAGCTAACAGTAGGCTATTGCTAGCGGATGCAATCACTTAAAAATGCTGAAATGCAAAACTGCATACAATCCTGAGTGGTGTAAAGACATACGACCATTTAAAAAAGTAGCAAGGATAAATTCCATGCATTCTGTAAGCTTTGTCGAATGGATTTTGACGTTAGTAGCAAAGGTAAGGGAGCTATCGAACGGCGCCCTACTACAGACAACACAAGAGCAACGTGAACTTCTCAGAGGAGCACAGAGATGAAGCCCAAGTTATGGACCAGTAGGAAACTTTTGGAAGCAGCAAGAAAGGACTCAAATATCACAAGTAGTCATCTTTGGTAAGTACACTGCTTATTTTATATCACTTTATTGAGTTGTGTTTTGTTCTGTTTGCAGCAGTTATGAGGTGGCTGATTTTTCATTTTTTCTCTTTTGAATTGAGACATCCATTTAGTCCCTCTTTGAGGTTGGCCTCCTTTTTAAGGTCATGGAAGCGGGCGCGGCCCTATTCTAGCATGGTACATAAATTGAACTTATCTAGATAATTCACTAAGCAGGATCCTGCTAAGTCCTATAGAAGTTCCTCAGAAGACAAAGTGTAATGTCAGTATGGATATTTTATTGGTGCTTTAGAACAGAATGAAGAGGGCTGTTATCTCTTCAGTTATAATTAACGTAATTATTATCCAAATCTACTCTATCAACAAAAACCTCTGGATGTCATTTAGAGATAGTTTAAAGTTTACAAGTAAGTTTAGGGTCATGTTGCATTCTACTACAAAATACAAGTTTGTTAAGGATTATGTAACAGTTAGTCCTCCATTGTGGTGCAGTTTGTGTGACTGTGGTGAACAGGCTTCATCCTCTCTTCCAGTATTGGCAAAGCTGTAAGTGCTGGAGGAAGTTTAAGAAATAAACAAGGGAAATGAACTCCAGACAACCTTGGGAAAACATTTCTGTTACAGAGAGCTGGAGGAAGGCTCCTTCACCAGCCTGTCCAATTATTGGCATCAACCATGTGAATATTATTCTCCAAATACAAAATGATTCACTAAAACACATCATAAATCATAACCCATGGGGTGGACAGACTTTTAGGTGGTAAAATATGACAGCATGGGCAAGCTTAAAGGACCATACATGTGGTTTGACATGTTTGAGCCCAATAAACACAGAAAACGTGTGATTATCACCATTACTGTACTGTGACTGTCTTATTTATAGTGACAACAAGAAAAAAGAGCAGAAGAAAGAAATCTAGGCACTGTAACGCAAAAATAACAGGACACCATGTAGAATTATTTTTGGAATTATTTTATATTTAAAGACACAAATACAAAAACTGTCAGGAATCATCACTTCTTTTTAAAGGTGGGGTAAATGCCTCTGTAAAAGCTGTTTTTAGTAGTTCAACACTTTTTTGTGTTGTTTTCTTGTAATCTATTTTAGCTTGTTCACCATCATTTTTTCACTGTTTGTACAAAGTTTTAAAGAAATAAGAATAAATAACAGAAATACAATGCCAATTTGTACAGACAGTGTTGGTAAAAAAAAAAAAAAAAATAATTGGTCCTGATAAGATTTGTCTCTCCCAAATGATACAAGAGGGATGAAAGTGGATATTCAGAGACCCGGTTAGGATGCCCACAGTACAGGGTGTTTTGAGGTGTTTCTGTTTAAGGAGATACAATGGAAAATAGAAAATATGGCGCAAGAAACAAGAAAAAATATGCAAGTATGACTTCCATTCTTTGTTTCTTGAATTAGCTTGTCTCGGGCTCTGTGCATTTAAAGACACATGAAGTCGCTGTGCAGTTTGAAACAGGTTGCAGTGGGAGTCATACATTTTCATATTATATTACCATCTATGGAATCCAGTTAAAGGTGGCGTGAGTGAGCAGATTATAGAACATCATGTTCATATTTCCCCCCTTTGAATTACTTATATGTACTTAGAGAAGAGCTTCAGATGATTTGGTGAATGCTACTCAAGCTGGAGGTACAGAAGCTTCTTTCTCAGGGTTCATCATGTCCTTAAGAATCCTTTCATGTAATTATGAGCAGTGATATAATGACCTATTTGCATATTGATTTTGTGCGAATGTGGGAAGAACAGCTCGACGAAGAAGATGTTTCGATTTTTCAACCCGCCTTGCTCAAGCAAGTTTCAAATACACATGGGCAGAACTGTTTCAGACAGACATACTGTAAGTATCTTAAGTGGCTAATGATACACAATAACAAAAGTAGTTTACTTCTCCTTGTTTGGTCTGTGTCTTCTCTAGTGTGTTAGACACGCACCTAGATGTCCTGAGGGTGAACAGGAGGTAATATATCTGCTAAACAGTCAGGTTATGCAAAAGGTTACACATTGTTCAGGCTGACACCTTTCTCTCATTGGAATGAAGGTTTAACACGGTGATTCAGTTAATCTGATCCTGTGGGGCATGTTTGAAAGACGAGACAGCGGCCCTGCTTCTCTTTTTGCCCCTACAAAATTTAACTTTAAATATTTGTCTTATTAAGCAAACAAGGGAGGATTAAGCAAATAGATTATTTATGAAAATGTAAATATATCTGCACGTCACAACTATGGATCAGCATATTGCAATGCAAGCATTTAAATCAAATTAGTTAAATTTGTTTCATATGTATTTTTAAATGTGTTAGATTATGTTATTATTGTTAAATAATAACTCAACTAATTTTTGACACAAAGCAATTTTACGCTAAATGCTTGCTCAAAATGTATATAAGGAAAACAAACGAAGTGTAAATGAAGAAAATGAGGAAATTAAAAACAAATTTTAAAAAATATAGAAATAAAAGATCACATTATCCATGTGTTTTATTTTATGTTGAAAACAACTTAAACTTTAATTAATATTACCATAATTCATTCAGCACTTCATACGTCTGTGTTATAGCAGCGTGAAGATGATGATTCTGTGTTCATTTTCAACACATTGAGCTTTGAAGGATAAAAAATAGGGAGGGAAGAAGAGAGGGAGGCGGTATGTAGGAGCTCTTGGCATCCCATAATGTTCACACCTGTAGTGCTTGCGTGTGTGGAGGACGACTCCTTTGAATGGTGTTTAGGTGGAGAACAGCATGTACCCAGTGGTTTATTGCCTTCCTGTAGTTTTTCCGGGATTGTGAACTTTATGAGGGTTGCTTTACAGCCATTTAACCTCTCCAGGTATAGAGGATCAGGAAGATTGTTTTCAAGTGAGTTCAATCTGTATGAATCATACAGCATAATCATATATAGCTGCCACACTCACAGCTACAGTATATGATTATGTGTTATGTTAAATTACAAGTTAGACCTTGTTTATCTTCTAGGTTACTGTACTTCTTGTTCTGATGGTTAATGGCCAGAGATGGTTCTTCTAACTGGCAACAACTGAGAAGTTTTCACATTCTAAGTATATTGTTGGAACTAACTATTGAATGAGATGGCTTTCCTGATTGTACAAGTGTCTGAGTAAAATAGATCTGGTCAAAAGTAGTGTAACAAGTGGAGTAATTTGCAAAAGCTGGTAAAATTAGACAAATTAATCCCTTTTAATCAATTTAAATCCCTTCTGACCAATATAGACTGCTGTGAATGTAATGTGTTTTCTTTGAATTGTCCCTCATGTTAAGTCCTTGACCTTTTTATAATTTGTTGATGTATACTATAACTTTTGTGTGTTTTTATTGTTTTATTTATTGTTTTGTATGTAATCAGGGCATCATTGTAAAAGAGAGCTTGCTCTCAATGGCCCTCCCTGTTTAAATAAAGGTAATAATAATAATAATAATAATAACAACAAATAAAAGGTATGTGTGCTCTGTTCTATGTAAGTTGGTGTGTGAACTTGAAATATATAAGACAAACTTTTAGAGACAAAGGATTGTTTCATTTGCTTTAGTCAAATGATGATGTAAAAATGTGTGCCTTCACGCCTTCATTATGTATTAGTACCACAAATTCCCAGCACTGAATTGTAATCAGACACAGAACCAGAGGTGATTCCTGTGTCTGGCAAAAAAAAAAAAAAATGCTTGGGGCCCTTTGGACTATTTTTTCCTCATAACATTGACTGCGAAGTTATTGATGTGATGGAGGTTCTTCTGTAGTGGTGGTTTACTGGGTAAGTGGTGTAGTCATCATCGTAACGTGCGAGTGGTGATGTTTGTGGACACTGAGTCTGGCGATGGAACTGCTTGAAAAAAAAAAAATGTGTATATATATGTGTGTGTGTATGTATGTGTGTGTGTGTGTATAAAGCTGAGAGAGAGAGAGAGAGGTCCTGCACAGTCCATATCTTTCTTTTGTTTTCTTTTGTTATTTTTGTCTTGCTCACTGCCAGTGTTTCTCCATCTGTCTCGGGAGATGGTTCATTTCATTCAATTCATTTCATTAGCCTACAGTCAAAGCTGGCTGGCAAGCTTTGCCTGAAATGAATTGAATTCACCATGAAACCTTTCTTGGACCCGAGCGTGTTCACCCAACATGAACACATTAAGCTGAGCACTTCACCCAATGTGAACACATGAATCTGAGCAAAAAAAGAGAGACACATGCTGCAGCTACAGAATCGCTTCTACCTGCAGCAACACAAACAGCCCGTCCTCGCCACATGTTTTCAAGCTTCAGGAAATAACTGATGAAAGAAAGAGACACTGTGACTTTCGGACAAATAGAGAGTAGACAAGTACGCAAGTGTGTGTTACCTCCTGGTAGCACTGTTAGCTATTGTTAGCTCCATTACAACATAAAGTTTCCAATATAGTGAAACATAACTACTTTTTACCTGCACGGACCGTCAAAACAACTTCAACTTCCCAAAAACTTCTGCACGGCCTCTGAGCTAGCTTTGTTTGCTGTATTGGGTTGGGTTGAGACCATGGCATGCCGTGCCCAGAGCATATGCTGCCGCTGCAGCTGGAGCGTATCCTGCCGCGCGCGGACTACTTTTTACCAGCACAGCTGAATTCGAGAACTGCTCATCTAAACAACTTCACACATGACATTGCACATCCTTGGGTCCTGAGCATTATGCCTGCCAAATTTCAACTTCATACAGTGCCAGATTCTAGAGATATTGGTGCCGCAAACAGAGAAACTGTAATTATAGATGATGAGAATAACTAGGTTTTGAGTCAGTATTTGAACATTTCAATTGAGTCAGCCTCTTTCAGGGCTGTAGGGAGTTTATTCCAAAGAAGAGGAGGACAGTAGGAGAAAGCTCTGTTTCCTAAGGATTTTGTCTTGGTCCTTGGGCTAGCAACAGCTGCCGCTCTGTTGGAGGCCCCCCTCAAAGCTTGGGGCCCCATGCAATTGCCTGCTTTGCCTGTGCCGTTGCTTCGTCTCTTATTACGACAGCTTTCCATCTCCACTAAATCTTAAACGACAAGTATATTTGTGCCTTTAAGCTACTTCTGCTGCTTTAGGTGGTGGTATGCACTTTATGTTTTGAGGACAATTTTAAATATGTAGTTCCTCAAGTTGCTCTCTGCAAGGAGAATACTAAAGATGTCTGTCATGTCTGTCATTTAGCTATAAATAAATGAGCTTGGCTACGTATATGTATTATGGATTTGGATTTTCATTTAAAATTAAATTCATTGTAGGTATGGAATTCACTGTGTATTTGAAGGATGTTTAGCAGTGTGTCACTGCCAGTGATTAGCTGTATGACTAAGGTAAAACAATATTCAAGCATAAATACAAAATAAATAAATAAATAAATAAAAATAAATAAATACTAACAATAATAATAATTTGCGATTGTTGTTCTTAATAGATTAACATCCTTAGATTACTTAACTTTATGGATTATTGGATTTTGAATTGGCAAAAAGTAAAACCCTGTAGCAAGGTTGCTGTATTCAGAGTTCATACCAGTGAGCTGTAATGTTTCAGTGCAGCACCAAGTGAAAAAAAAAAAATATACCAAGTAAACATAAACACCAAGTGTGAGCAAGCTCGCACTTGGTGTTTATTAAATAACACATTTTCTTGCCAGCCGGACAAACTAACACACCCACACACATGTTCACATAGTATGTGCATAAGTACACACATACTTTGCTCTCACAAACGACAACTATGAGTAACTGCAGGCACTGTCAGGTATATTAAAAATTAAATCATTAAATCATCAGCACCTGAGGTGACAGCTTCAGGGCATTTTTGGATGTCATGACAGTAAAGACATTCATTCAAGTTACTGTGACATAAGTGTTAATATTAATTACACTTTTTTGTGCTTTTTTTTTTAAAGTTTATGCATAAACACATTGCAGATAAGACAGTATATATATACAGTGAACATACTGTACATACACAAGCAATGCAATCATTTGTCTTTTTCTTCTAATCTAACTATAAAGCCAGAAATCTCTGTCCGTTTGTCTGTGCCAGCAGGTATAATGCTCAGGACCCAAGGACATGCAGTGTTGTGTGCGAAGTTTTTTGGATGAGTAGTTCTCGAATTGAGCTGTGCTGGTAAAAAGTACAGGCAGTCCCCAGGTTACGAACGAGTTCCGTGCCCATGGCTGTTTGTAAGTGGGATTTGTTTGTAAGTCACAAACACACATCAGCAAATGTCCTTTTGAATTTTCCTTTCAGTTAATAAATCAAACTCCATCAGTGGTGTCAGCTTGATTTATATGCCATAAATGTGTGTATTCACAACTTTAAGTAGTATGTCATTTGTCGTCAAGCGGTGTCGGCATACTTTAAATGTGTACTTTAGAGGTGTCAATTTGCAGATAAGACACATCAGCAAACAGTATTCTCAAATGTTGTGTTTAGCAAACTGACAGCTGGAGAGAAATAAGTTCAGCAGAAAACCTCAGGACTTCTGCAGCCATAAGCCATCACACACACCCCGAATGATCTGTTTGACAGGTTTCTCAAGAGGTAGAAACAAGTGTCATTACAGAAGAAACACATATTGTAGATACTCCACTTATTGAAACACACAGCCATGCTAACTTCAATATCAAATTGTCACTGGGTTACAGATGAATTGAACCCAAAACCCTCTCATGTTCTTATGTGTTTTGTTGGAGGAATGCACCGAATGTGCAAAAATATCTGTGTGCATCTGCAATAAATTTGTCAATGAATTCAATATGAGAACATCATTCAGTTTTAATATTTTGGTGTAATCTGTTTCTTTCCCACACCAAATCCTGAGGTCCTAGAGGTGCTGAACATCGCGTTCTCATTCAGCAAAGCTCTTAGTGTCAGGAGTTAGAGAACATATCTTGGCCTATATTCAGGAGTCTGATCCCGCTGTTACTCTGCAAATGAGCCAAAGAGTGTGAGACAACATGTCTTTGTAATAATTGCAAAACACACACATGAACATCAGCACACAAACAAACTGGGTGCAAGTGCGTTTCTACACATGGATTCAGTTAAAACAGTTATGTCCCACTACATACCAGGGCACCACATGGAAACCAAACACACATGCTATTTATGCAAGGATGTCAGCAGCATGATCCAGGAATAGTATAACAGTTGACTTTCACTGCCACTTCAACTATAAGAGATTCATTAGAGCTCATACCTCTGCCAAGACTGAACCTACACAGAATATGTCCCATTCTAATATAAGCTGGCCTAAAGAGAAACAAACAGCTATAATAAACATGAGATTTTCCGTGATGGTTAAAGATACTATGTCCAAACAGTTTCCATGCTACTGAATCAGCATCATTTCAGCTACACGTTAGTCGTTGTTTGTAACCTCACTTGTTCTGGTGCTGCACATATTTTACTATCCTAGCATATATTTTAGTCTAAAATATATGCTAGGCTAGTAAAAGATCTGGACCCTTATCTGAATCTGGACCAAACTGCACCTAACAAATTTATCAAAAACTGAAATCCTTTTTAAAAATGCTTGAATCCTTCCCTGATTCCAGATCAGTAGTTAAAATTAAACGGGTTCTTCACCACGTTTGGTCAAAATCACTTCAAAGGTTTTTAAGTGATCTTGCAAACATCAAACAGATGTGAAACCTCTTTGGTGGAAGAGAAAAATTCCCATGTGCTTAAGCCATCAGAAGGTACACCACGGCTCTATCATTGTCAGTAATGCGGTGGATACACTTTTTTAGCTCCAAAGAAAATACTGCATTACTCTGTCATGATGGCTATACCACTGTACTTTTATGTAACAATCTATACATACCTGCAGGACTGCAGATATGTATACCTGCATACCTGCAGGTATGCAGGACATACATATTGCACATGAATAAAAAAAAAAGGCACAAATGCAAATATAGAGGGCTCTGTGGATACTCTGTGGATCTAATCAAATTTATTTGATTTCAGTATCAATGCTGTATTTGACATATTCACGCTTGTTTTATTAACAACATCTTTGGTTAAAAACTGCTGCAGTTTTTTTTTTTGTTTTTTTTTTTTTCATTAAACTACCTACAGATCATTTGTCAGTCAAGCTGTAAGTGTTAACGTCTAGGAGCCATTTCCATAAGTCTGTCTGTTCAGACTTATGGAACACACATACATGCACATGCACGTTACAGTGTTACATAAAAATGTAAGATTATCCTCCACAGTGCATTCTCTACAGTTCACACAGGGAGACGTTCATTACTGTGACAAGGTTAATAACTCCTCATTCCTCCTCTGTCATTAGAAACATTAATTTAAAAGAGCTTCCTTACCTGACACTTCTGGAGTATCTCTATAGCGAGCCGATACACACACTTAACACAAGCCAAATACCACAAGTTTCAATAACCGATTTATACTGAACAACATAACTTTACTTAGCATGTTGTCCCTGAGCTGGTAAGCAAGTTTTAGTCTGCAGTGACTTGTGTTTTCTATCATTCCTTCACATCCCATTATGACTTTAAAGATCAATTTCAGAATTGTTGGGGATTTTTATTACAACATTATTAACTGTTTTTCAGTGGATTTAAAAAAAAAAAAGATTTTCTGTTTTTCTTTATTCCCAGTAAAGGGCACACATAAAACCATATAAGTCAAAAACTGAGCTTCAACTTTATTTTTTATGGACTAATGCTGGGAAGCAGTTTGCTGTTGTTTTCAATCCAGTTCAGTTCAGTTCAATTCAGTGCAATAAAATTTTTCAGTTCAATTCAATTTATTCAATTTAATTCAATTCTGTTCAGTATTAATTCAGTTCAGTTCAATTCAGTTCAGTTAGTTCAATTGTTCAATGAGACAAGAATAAGAAAGAGTAAAATATGTGTCCTATAATAAGTTATTACACTACATAACAGTAATAAATATTTAAAAACATAAAAGTGTATATATTGCTACAAGTACTATTAATTTAAAGACATGGAAAACATAAAAAATAGCACTAAACTGAAATCATGCCTGGGATTCTAGCATGTGATGTCATGCAAAAGAACTCCCAAAAAGCAAAAGTAGTAGCAGTAGCAGTTGATGCTTTTCAGTTTTTAATTAATATTTTATCAGACTTACAGTTGTGCCACTTGAAGTATACACATACAACTGACCTTGGCACTGTTTTTGTTGTTGTGTCAGTGCTTTAATGTAGAGGACAAAGTTATAGTAGCCAATCAGAATACACAACATGTTTTAGCTGTTTGTTAGAGCAAACAGTGAAGGGAACAGTACACAGGCTCGTGAGCCAAAACACACACACACACNACACACACACACACACACACACACACACACACACACACACACACACACACACACACACACACAGAATGAAGACAGTCAAATATTGGTACATTTTACATGGCATTTAAGCTGGCTATCAGGTATGTCCCTAAGTACCTAATGGTCACTATTAACATACTTTTACATCCTCCCCCACTTATCGCTTCATATGCACACAAACACACATACACACAAACACAAGAGTGTACATGGTGTCAGGTTATGAATTTGTCTTGTCACCTCGTAAAACAAAATCCTCAAAGATAGCCTGAGGCCTCAAGCTTTATTTGGATCATTCTAGCAGGAGTGCACAGTGACAGCTGATCATGAGAATATATGATATGATGCATGGGAGTGAGACTGGTAGGTGGTTGTACATACTGTACAAACTGGATATAGGCGTCTCTTTATGTGACAGTAAGTCCCTGGGTCTGCTTTATTCCCTAATCGCTCAGACTTTTAAAGGAGGCAATCATGCATGTTTGAGCCCGATAAACAGCATACCAATCCACATGCTACCACTGCCATTTTCCAAAATATACTATTTTAGCAGTAAATATTAGAATTGTTTCTTCTACCTTCCAGACTGCTGTTGATTTCAGTTCATTCCAGTACACTATTAAAATTAGACTTGTGGAGACTTGAAACACAGTTGAGATATGTAATCCATCGCAGCAAACACCATGTCTATTAGGTTTTTGTTTGTCAAAGTACACTTAACCGATCCAACACAGAGCTGCATGGAAGACAATGTGTGCCTCCCCCAGGGAATATAGTCCCAGCAGAAGAAGGCTTTTACTGAAAAATTAAAATGACTGGCCCGTTTACAATTGTGCATAAATGTTAGAAGGTGAAACACTGAATTTTAAGGTGGGTCTGTCCCCTGAACATTTGATATTTAAAAATTATGAGATGTGAAAAACGAAAACTAAAATACAGTTTTGTTTTTGAAATTGCTTGTCAGCAACATACCATATATGCTGGCTTGGGCTCAAATGTGCATGAGCTCTGCTATGGTCCTTCAACCCAGAACCAAAGGGCCACTTTGACAGCTTGAACTGCCAAAAACATGATAATTATTTAAAAGTGTAGCAAAGTATTTGAGTGTTTGGACCTACATCAAGTAAGGGTCTCTTCAAATTGTAAAGGAAGCATTTTCTATCAAAACAGCTTTTACTTCTGTTTATTTTGGACTGACATTTGTAAATGTTGCACATTCTCTCACCTAGTGTTCAGTTATTACTGTGGGCTTGTTGGCAGGTACTAATTAAAATTATTTCTAGTGATCCAGACAGGAGGACAACAAATATTGTAGATAAATTCACTGGCTGACCTGTTAATGCTTTAGCATTGGAAATCAATATGTGAGACAATATTAAAATATTTCAAAGAATACAGCCTGGCTGGTACAAAAAACCTGTGTCACCACCCTCAGGATGCATCATGCACAGTTGTGTTTGATAACAAGCAGATGCTCCGTTGAATGGTGCTGTGTTTGCTTAGGCTGTGACTCAGCTTTGGAACAGAGAAACAAATAAAGTGCTGATGTTACTCTGGTCTTATCCATTGTCTGATGCATGGCAGGTCCAGGCCAACACCGTGGATCCATGCATGCTGCCACGCTGATTATTAGCAGAGGAGACGGTAAGGGAAAATGAAAGGTGACGTGTTACTGTTAAACTCTGCTTCATGCAGCTGCCAGGAGATGTAATGTTTGTGTTTTATGTATCAAACCCTAACAAAACATATCGGAAAGTGTATGTTACAGTGTGCTGTTGACACTGTTCTGTTTGCTTATGCAATGCCTGAAACTTTGGTAACTGAACACAAAGAGGACATCGCCAAATGTCTTTTCTCCATGCAAAAAAAATCCACCACTTTCATTTGTGTACTAAAGTGTGAGCTGGAATTTTTGGAATAAACCTGTGTTCTTTTTGTATGAAAAGAAGCGATGAATGGTACTTAGATTTGTCTCCCCAAGTACACCAAGGACATACTGCAAAACAGAATTATTCCAGAGTCCAAAATAAAATGTTCCAGCTTACAGAGCAATGATTTATCAAAAATCTCAAAAGTTTAAAGGATTTTTTCAGAGATATTATGCATCATAAAAGTACAATAAATTTTCCAAGGGAGTTAGACTTTCTTGCTGCCTTGTCAGGAGAACTGGAGCATAAAAGAAGCAGTAGAGATCCTCTCATTTTATCCTTAACATCTGTATTGGTCCATATTGTTTAAATCAATGATCAGTGGGACAAGGACTTTGCTGAGCCTCTGGGCTCTGTTTTGGACTTGAGTTTGGTTGTGGAGGTTGAATAGAAAACAAAACCTTTCCCATGATTCTCATAGCAGGATAAGTGGAATTCAGACTGTTATGTAAGAAAGCTATTTCATTTTTGACTTGTCACACTTTGTAAGTGCCCTCCCCTCCATGCTTGACAAAAATACTGAAACCTTAACCCAAGGGAGGAAATTTCATTTGTTGATTCAGTTTCATGTTTCTCCTTTTTCCTTTTGTTCGTTCATTCAGTTCATTACCCTGCTTAGACAGCTGAGAATTATTTGGGGCTTAAGAGTGCTATTTTGTCCAAATGTAAGAAAAAAGTAAAACACAAAAAACTCAAGGAAGCATATACACACTGTTTCTGGGTTAGTGTATTCAAATAAGTAAGTTCCCCAAATCCAAATGCGAAACTAGCGTGAGATGCAGCCAAGCCCGTGTTGCATAACCTCATAGGCAGACAGCCCAGAGTGGAGACTGTCTGCTGCTCTGCAGACTCAACAGACTTCACACGCAACACTCTCCACTCACAGGGTTTGTGTGTGTGTGTGTGTGCATAAGTTTAAGTATGGCTTCCCTTCTCCCCCTGGCTGAACTGTGCCACGGCATATATATGCTAGATCATCTTTCATCAGGCCTTTCATATCCCTGAAATACTGTATGTACAAGCCTGACTACAGTTACAATACCATCAATTCTGAATTGTTTTTCTTTTTTGAATTTAGTTTATCTTAGTTTATTTGGCTTGCATTGTGATCAAATATAATAATACAAAAATAGGATGGTTGAGGAGAAAAATGTTCAAATCCTGTATTTTTAAAAAAAATAATATAATTTACCAAATATGTGCATATGTATAGGTTATAATTATTTTAGTCATATAATCATCTTTTAAACTCAGATTTTACTAAAATGCTACATAAAGTTTATTCTCAGTATGAGGGCAGAATTCTGTTAATTCCATGGTGTATGAGGCCTCAATCTGTTTCACGTGTGTATCTAATTGATTCTTTCAGCAAATTGCATATGCTATAGATCATAAGTTTAACAGTAAATCTAGCTGAGGCAATCAGTCACACATGCACAGGATATGCTCCACTGTTTTGCAGGTAAATCTTTATCTCTTTAGATTCTGGGTATGTCTAATTCTTTATTTACACTGAAGCCTTATCCAGTACATGGTGGGATAGGCTCCAGCTCCCCATGACCAGTAGCAATGAGGACCTGATGAACCATCAGGACCACCATGAAGCGCATGATGAACAAATGAATAAAATGGGCATACTGTAAAACTTAAATATTAATTTTTAAATGTGAAATTATATGACATGAGTCTCCAAGCTAACTCAACCTGTATGAACTCTTCATAGACAAAATATTTAAAAAAAAAAAAAAAAAGTTAAAAAATCAAAAGTTATTTATCGATTGAGGATGTCACAGTTCTGCATGTCTGGTCAGCCACTCACCTGCCATTTCTGCATGCCTGGTCCTCAGCTACTCACCTGCCATTTCTGCCCGCCTGGTCTTCTGTTCCTCACCTCCATTCATCAGCCTGATTCATTTCAGGTTCGGACGCTGTCGCCAATTGTTACCCATTAAGCATGGATTTAAACCCCAGTCTCACACTCACACTTTTCCAGATTGTTCTTTGCCATCCCCGATGCGAGACATTCCAGCGTTCATTTGTGGACTGACCTTCTGTTACCGACTCGGCCTGTTTTGGACTATTCTGCTCGTCGCCCCCCTGGTTATCACTTCTGCCTTCTGTCCCCGACTCCGATTCCAGTCTCTGCGTTTGGACTCTTTGTTTGACTGTGTTAGTGTAGGCACTTTGTCCTGCCAGTTTTTCTGCCTGCCTCTGTGTTGGACTGAGAGCTCTAATAAAGAACTTTACTTGTCAGAGTTGTACTGTGTGCTGCATTTGGGTCCAAACCCCACCCGTCACAGAGGACTAGGCTCATGAAACACAAAAATGACACTGGGACATGTTTGGGATCCATATAATGTCTGGTCATGGAACTTTACATGTCCTTTAGTTTGTTCTCTATAACACTTTCTATATGGCATTTCTTAATATACGGACAACATAGGTCAACATACAGAGTTAAGTTGATGAGCTAGCCAATAGGGAACTACTTTCCTGTTAATGAATTGTGAAGTTGTTGCAGTTGTGTATATTATTGCATTTGATTTGTAAGGCAAGTAAACTTAATAGTCCAAATTGCCTTGGTGGAAAAGGTTTTGCATCAGTTTGTCATATACAGTATAATAATAATAATAATAATAATAATAATAATAACTTTATTTATATAGCATCTTTAACAACAGAGTTTACAAAGTGCTTTGACAGACAAAGCAATAGAATATAACAGCAGCAACCAAACAGACAGGCAAAACAAGAGCAAGACAAAATTCAGGTAAAGTTCAGTTAAGCTACAGTTAAAACAAGGACACAAATGATAGGCAAGGGAATAGGTAAAAACTAAAGTAGTAAATAAAAGTAGAAAAATTAAAATAAAAGCCAATAAAACACACACACACACACACACACACACACACACACACACACACACACACAAAATGAACGGGAATTGCCATTGTATATTGGCAGATGCATCTTATGAACAGTACTGAACTATACAATGAGGAAACAAAGGAATTAAGTTTCTCCATTTTAGCATGAATTTTTATCCATGCATTTTATAATTTAATAGAATTTTCAGAAACCTTACCAAATTTATGTTGTAATTATGACACATATTGAGAGGTTTAGGTCAAATGCTGTGTTGATCTGAGCTGCGCTGGATTGCACTTTGCCTTGTTAATTTTGTCTTGTTGCAACCCCAAACAAAAGTGAACCACAGTCAACATCTACACTACATGAATGTAGGTTACACAAGTGAGATTAGCAGTTCTATCATTTTATTTTTAAAAAATGTGTTTGTTAAAGTAGCTGCTTCTCAAACAGAGAATGCTTACTCTTTGTACCGTGGTCACCCTCAGTCAGCAAATCTGACCATTGCAGTCTGAAGAAATGAGATTTTGTGTTACAAATCAAAGACAACGTCTATAGGCCTCCGTATTTCCTGCTGTCTGAGTGATCCATAAACAATACCTTTTCACACTGACACAGCACTGAAAATAAACAGAGGAAAGATTTGAAATCCTCATGGCTTTTCCTGGTGCTGCCTCAGCTACATTGTGAGCCTCACAAAGCACTTTTCAGGTCTGACTGTGCGTTTTTAAGGAGTTTCCTGAGGGAGCGCTATTCTGGCTCACTGACAAGATAAACATGCTCTATCTCTTCTGTGGCCACTTTTGGGCCTGTAAGTTGGACAGGAAAGAGCATTAGCCTACTTCCAGAATTGTTTCTTCTCAGCTATAAAAGCACTGCTCAGCACTGAAAGGTGGGCTAAATCCTTTAGAAAGTGCGTTTAGAGCCCAGCTGCTTCCTGTATCTGCAGAGTACGGTGCCGTTGTTCTTTTCAAGGGCGATGCCATTGAAAAGATACAGGGAGTCCTCACAATAGAGTGTAAATACTCGATTTGTTGATAAGGCTTGTTTAAGGCTCAAAGTCTTTGCTGCATTTCTGTCTCTCTCCTACGAATTGCAGAAAAAAAGCACCACTAGAAACAATCAATGTTTTCTATTCTCCTAAAATTTTCCAAAACACAATCTGATTTTAAAACAGCTCAGAATACTTTTCATTTTATTTTTTACAAATCCCCTTCTTTCAAAATCAAATGTTCAGGTGATATGCCCACCTTAATATTCATTGTTTTGCGGGTATGTACAATTGTAGAAGGTACAATCGTTTTCTTAGTAAAAGCATTCTTCTCCTGGATCTATATTGCCTGGCAGAGAAATACACTTTCTTTCATGTAGCTCCATGTTGGATCAGTTAAATTAAGTAACTTTGACAAATAATGTGTGGTTTGCTGTGGTGGATTACTTATCTCAAGTATGTTTCAAGTCTCTACAAGTTTATTTGTAAAGTGTACTGAAATTAACTGACTGCCACTGAAACCAGTGGCAGTCTGGAAGGTAGGAAAAACAATTCTAAAATTTACTGCTGCAGTAGCACATTTTGGAAAATGTTGGCACTATAACATGAATGCAGGTTGTATTTATTGGGCTCAAACATGCAAAATCACTGGTATATTCTTTTAATGTCTTAAAATGACTACAAATTTATGCTTGTGAAAACAGTTCATTTCTACTAAGCCTGTTTATATAAAAAAAAAAAAAAAAAAANAAAAAAAAAAAAAAAAAACAGTGAATGTGAAGGACACCACATTCAATGAAGAAGAATTTTCTGGAATCAAGTGTCATTTCATTCATTCAGCAATTAGTATTATTTCATCTTGCTTCATTATGCTGATGCAGCTTGCATTGGAAACCAGATAAATAGTCTCAATGCGCTGGAATTTTTTTTTGTTCACTTATTTTAAGACTTAAAGACTCAATAACAAAGTGACTTGTTAAGAAATTACCCTAAACCCTAAAGTTATGGCACATGACGTGTACTGTTAGATCGACTGACCCAGTTCCATTCGCATGTTGCATGTAAACCTCAATCTAACCTCTGGTACAATTGGTGTGTTTTTAGGTCGTGGATCAGAGATGAGAGGACATTCCTGCTGACCATCATTAGGTTAAACATGTTTGAAAGACCTACATACTGAGGGAACCAGGAATGTGTCTTTCTTCTGTACAGGGCCACAACGAAAAGATTAAGGTCATGGTTTTGTAACTTGTTCCAGTGTCCTCATATTTAGAGTTCTTCACTCTGCCACTCTGACCAGAAATTATTTGTATTTGCTGGAGTTGGAGTGGATATGTCCCACATATAATCGCCCAGACAGAAATAATCAATTTACCAGGTCAGAGTCCAGTTTCTGTCTTGTCACTTATTTGTAAAAAATAGTAGTATGTCTGGATAGTTTTTTTCATCCTTGACTGAATCAGGTCTGTGTTATCCAACTTACTGGTTATTAAAAGAAAGAAGCCATTTGCCACTTCTCTGAGTCATATTATTTCTATCTCTGTTTCAGTCACACATGAAGACAAAGTGGTTATATCCACTGCACAACATTCTGCAGCTACTGTAGCCATTTCCTCTGAAGTTTTATGACAGGATGTTCCTTTCACTTCGGCAAAAATTGTGATCAATTTCACTCATGGATCACTGTATATTATGTGTATCAATACTTGATACTACATCGACAATATTTACAAGGATTCAGTGATTTAATGAGGCTGACATGGTTTTCTGTCCCTGCAGCTGAGGAACAGTAATACATACTGGTACACTGGGCCTCATTCCCAGTATTCTGTGCTGCTGTGCATAATCGGATCCAAACTTAAAAGCGGATCAAAGTTAACCTCTTTGTAAGAACCTGTTTAAGGTGCTCAGAGGTGCTTATCACTGAAACTAAGGGCATTTGCTAATACTTGTAACACTTTCCCATAGTGCTAACTGAAAATCCTGAGCAGAATGTTAATTTTTTTATTTAGACATAACATTCAACTTATATCTTGTCTCTAACCCAATTTTTTTTTTCTTTTTGCATATTCCTCGCCTCAACCACAAAAAGGTACATGTAGACTTTGTTGTACACAGATTAATATTGCTCATTAGTTGGTTCTGCACTCATCTGTATTACATTTGTTTTAGTTAGAAGTTGATTGACCCTGGTTACATGCATAAAATGTGATGATAAAAGGGGGCAAACATTTGTTTAATTCTGCACTGAATTTATATCTCCATTTAAATTATTTTCGCTCTTTGTGGAGTAATGCCACACATGTTTGGAAATGACGTCATGCCTCTTGGATCTCACACAACCTCAAAGTTTCAAAGACGCATCGCATTTATACACCTATAAAACTAGTCAATGAAAAGAACTGCTGAACTGGCAGAAAGCATTTTTAATAGATCTTGGATGTAACAAGTGCACAATAAAGGATCTGTGTGTAACCTCAGTCTGAGCAGTAGTGAAAGTGCAATTTTTCATCAACTTTACAGCTCTTTTACTATCCACTATATATTAATTGCCAGATCTACATTTTGAAGCAGTATTGTTTGTGCTTGTGAGCTTTGGTGAAAAACTGTTTATGAGATGTTCTCTCCCATGACCTACATGTGCTCATAGGATTTACTAATTGTTACACTACAGACCAAACATGCAGAGAATGTCATCCTTGGACCCTCTTCATACAACAGTAGAGGCTCTTGTTCATAAGGGCTATGACGCCATCATTGAGAGGCACTGATAGTTGTCTGATAATGTCAAACGGTGGCTGAGCATCCCACTGCGTAAGCCAGGATGAGTCACTGGCAAATTATGCTCAACTGAAGCTCTGTCTTAACAAACAAATAAACAGAAAGGCAAGAAAATGAATAGGTCAAGTATTCACTTTGTTCATTATATCAACAAGAATTTGTTGAATGAATGGCATGGGCAGCTGTAGGTCAGAGAAAGAGCGAAAAACAGCCTGGATGGATTCTGAGCATATTACTATGACTGCTGCATGCTACACAGGTACATTATAATGGCCATGACTAAATCAAAAACATTTAATTTTTAATATCTTCCACCAGTATAGCTGGAAAGTTACTAGTCTTGACTGTTAAAATTTGCTATTAAGATTAGCTGGATGAAAACGTTACTTTTAACCTAACTGGTGGAAAATAATAGACTGCTATGTTAATGATAATTTGGTAAATTCAGTCGGTCAGAAGGTTAAATCTTGTTTCATGCCACTGATCAGTAGCAAAAAACAAAAAAAACAAAAACAAAAAAAAACATTCAGTACAAATTGAATGTTTGTTTTCCATGTAAAGTAGCCTGCCATGATCTTTATGCAACAAGCACTGGACATTTTTTGACCATTATTCATAACTCTGAGCTAGACAAAGATTATAAGTCAAGTCTGATAACCATATTTAGGGTTATACATAAAGATGAGATAGGATTGCTAAGTCAGGAAATGAAAATAAATTTAAAGGGGCATTTTTGCAGTGCAAAAAGTGGAATATAGTAGGTGTTAAACATTGTCAAAGTTGCACATTTGTTTTAGGTTCATGTCTAAAGGTCCTGAATTCCCTGAACACTTAGTCTTTTACTTTTGTAACATGTTGACATCAACATGTAACACATGGTTTGACACACCAGTAAAGTACAAAGCTAGCAAGTGAGTGTTCGGCTAGCATTCATTGTTTCACAGTCTGTGGATGTTTCCAGCTCAGGCCTGATGTAATTGACCAACCAGAACAGAGTGGGCTTTTAGGAAGGGGACTTTCAAAAGACAGAAACTAAGCTGTCTGTTTTCACCCAGTGTGCACACTGGTGCTGCGGTAGATGTGGATCAGTGTGGTTTTTGCAGATTTAAGCATTGCAAAATAAGAACACGAATGTCTGCATGTCCCCTTTAAAATTTACTTCTGCAGTGACAAAACAGAACTGTCTTTGAGGTTATCCATCTGATTTCCCATCAAAGTTGTGATTGGTAGTAACAATGTATTTTGATATGTGATTCACTGCAAAGTATAGCCTCTTTTGATTATATAATACCTTCTGTTTTCCTAGCTCTGTGTAGATTCGTAAGCTGATCAAGTGGTTTGATACGTTTCCATCAACTGGGTGCTTGTCAGAGCCTGGCAGTGCTTGGTTTTAGTGTTCACTCTTTGTAAGGGCCATTGAAGGAACAACTTGCATCACCATCAGCTATGGATAAACTTAACCTGCCATCAAGTCTATGCATGTCTCTGAAAATCCCTAAACAGGAGCACCAACTTAAAATAATTTTAATTCATGTTCTTTATGTGTGTGTTATTGTATTTCTTTTATAATTTTATGTTATACAGCAGCAAAAAGCATGCAAGGTGCCATAATTTACAAATTTAATGAGATATTAATTGGCCTCATTAATTGGTAACACTTCAGCTTAAAATTCACATTTAGTGTAAAATTGCAGAGATTTCAGATACTGAACCAAGGATGACATAAATTTTGATGCTCTTTCTGTTTATTCTATTTTGTCCACAGTGATTTCTGGACTAAAACAATATACTCATATCAACTCACAACCTTGAGTGAAGGTGGGGAGAAAATAATCCACCAGAATATCCACAGTGAGAGAAGACATCTTGCCTCTGTGGCTCTGCTAATCTTGTCATATGTATGCAGCAGCATTCCTACATGTGACATTACTTATTGTGTGCTGTTTGCTGGCAATCACAGAGTTCAACTGACACGTGCTAACTATTTTGATGTAACAACTTAAGTTTCAATGCTTAATTTTGTAAGTTGGTGGCCCACATTGACAGTGACAGAAATCATGTAATTTGACATCAGAAAATTACAAACTGCACAATTATGCCTTCCAAGTCGCCTATCATAGGGACACAGAGGAAAAAGATCTTTTCAGCTTTCCACAAACAGAACTCTCACTGCTGTTTGGGAGACATCATATTTGCTATAAAAAATGAATAAAATGAAAATGTAACCCAAAAAATACAATCTTGTGCAAGTCAACTAAAAGGCAGTTTTGATGTGACGTTTAAAAGAAGATACAGAAGTTGCAGTATGAAGTCTGAAATACAGGTCATTCCAAACTCAGTAAGGCCACCCACACATTTTTAATTTAATTTTAGCTTCCATATCTTTAAACAGGCAATGGAACAACATTGTACATTATACCACAAGGACATCTTCGCTGTAAATTATTATTTGTGGTTTTTATGGATTCTGTACAGGAGATTCCTTGTAATTTTTGAAAACAGTGCATGGTGGTATGTATACCATCTCTTTTGTTATGTATACATTTCTTTTCATCTCTCCTTGCAGACGTTTGGGCACACAGAGGGAGACGGCCCTCCCTCACTGCTTCAAAGCTCTGCCGGCTATTTGTACAGCTGCAGATCAGCCTGGTTTTAACTATACTCTGGGGTTATATTAGATTAAGTAAATCAATTCCATTTACATTTCAAATTGCATAAGAAACACCTTATCACGAACACAGTAATACCAAGTTTGTCTTTGTGTTCATTGTACTAATGGGGATAATCCATCTACTTGTTAAAATCTGCCTAAGTGGAATTACTCTAGGTTTTTTTTTTTCTTTCTTTTTGGCCAGTGGCACACACCACTGGACAATAGCCACCAGGCACTGAGTGTGTATTAACTTTTTTTTTTTTTTTCAGANTTTTTTTTTTTTTTTCAGATTTTCTATTGAAAGAAGCTGTGCCAGGACTCCTGGTAACACACATCTGTGTCAAGTTGGATTTCCACAACTGACCAGGGTGTGACCCCCTTACATCTCTTTTTATTTCTCCTCTGTTCAAAGCCTGGGAAAAAGGATTTTACTGAATTGTGTCCAACTGTCACTGTTAAACGCAACAGCTCAACACTTCCAGCTGCTCCCTCTCCTGATTCCCTTCATTATGCTCTGAGGCTTTAAGGCTCCTTGTTTCTTGCTGGTTTGCCATTATGAAGGAATTTCTTTGTCAGATTTTGTCAGGTAATTATGGGTTTTCCTCTGCGAATGTTACAGAGGAGACAAAAGCAAGCCAAACCACCCAGACAGCAACAGAAACAGAGACAGAGTGATATGAAAAATGGAGGGAAACGAGGACTCATCACTGTTTTAGTCATTGGGTTTAAAATAGCCTTCCAAGGCACGAATTACATCACAGTGTCTGCTACTGACGCTACAGTAGGTGTGGTGGAAATGAAGGAAAGGATCCTTCAACACAAACACTGACTGTGAGACATGTAAAATATGGTTGACCCAGGATTTTTTCCCTGGGTGTGTTTTGTCAACACTGCTTCAAGTGAGAGCAGTCAGACAGATGTGCAGAATGGAGTAAACCACAGCTTCACTTCAACTACTCTCTTGGGGTGATCCACTTTACAGACAGCGGAATGGCTGCTTCATGCCACACAGGAAGATTCAAGGTCAAGCAAAGAGCTCGTTTTGATTACTGGAGCTCTAAACCAAGAGCTTAAGCTAATCCCTGTGGCATTTTGCACACACAAAATGCCACAGGGATCTGTATAAACAGACATGTACATACATACATACATACATAGATAACCTGAACTTTAAAATTAAAAGTAGACTGACTTGGAACTAATGGTATTTAGTTGGTTAATATTAAGCACAGGCCTGTTTTAGGCTAGTAGAATGTCATGTGAAAACTAGCTATGACATGACTTCTGAGATCTGCAAACCAAAAATTAAGCATCAACCTTTTGCCCCAATCAGAATTTAATGGAAAACATGTTGTTCATTATGCAACCTACAAAGCTAAATTTTGAAATGACAAGCATCACATGGGCTTAAATGGTTGCATATGTATTACAGTTTGTAGTAGAGTACACAAGTATACTGTACACTAGAAAATGTAGCCAACAAAATAATTCAAGTCTATGGGTTTATCATTAGCTTTAGTATTAATTTAAATGAGCATACTGGCGATTTTGCATGTTTAAACCTGTATATATGTTACATTACTGGCAAGCAATTTCCAAAACATAAAACCTTATAGCTTTCCTGTTATTTTGCCAAATCCCTTAATTTTCCAAAATCAAATATTCAGGTACCCACCTTAAAATTCAGTGTTTTGCCTGCTAACTCAAATGTCCAAACGTAAGAGACGATTGTTTTTAATTTCTTGGTAAAAGCCATCTTCTCCTGGGACTATATTCCCTGGTGGAGAGATACATATTCTTCCATGCAACTCCATGTTAGACCAGTTTAATAAAGTTACTTTGACAAAACACTTAATAGGCATAGTGTGCGCTGTGATAGATTACCTATCTCAAGTGTGTTTTAAGTCTCTACAAGTTAATTTTAATAGTGTACTGGAATGAACTGAAACCAATGGCAGTCTGGAAAGTAGGAAAAAATATATATCAAATGTACCACTCCAGTAATATATGTTGGGAAATGATTGTCAGTAATGCAATGTGTACGTGTATTGGGCTCAAACATGCACAATTGCCAGTATTGTCTTTTAAGGGCAATATCAGTGCATATTTCCATGTGTGCTCACACAAGCAAACCTAAACATAGATATGTATGCAAACAAACACAAGGACAAGCCTACACACCCATAAAACACACGGGGTTATCGCTAGTCATTTACGCAGACGCATGCACACACACACACAATGTCTTGCTGCTATCACAGTAAGCTCTTGATGATACAACATGAATTTCCACTGTAATGACTGTGGTCGTAATGTTCTCTAATTGCTCACATCAATATGCTCTTTTAATTTTCAAATGATCACACGTTACTAAGCATCACTGCAATTCATGCAATCATTCCTGCATTACCAATACAATCTACGTGCAGAGCAAGTTTGCCTCCAATTAAATTAGTACTGTAATGAAATTAATGATTAATAAATGATAAAAAAAAATCTGCCATGTGTTGACTTAATTTGTGTCTCCAGACTGTCTATGCTGCTATTTGGAGATTCAGATTACATATTTGCTATCTTCAGTACCTGGAAGTAATCTGATTAATGACCCAAAGACTGCCTGTTTACTAGAAGAATAACAGATTGTAACTGGCCTACATGCTAAAACTAAAATGAAAAGTGTATGAGTGGCTCATGTATGTTTGTGTGTCTGTGTGCTAAAGTTTAACCATTAAGGACATCCTGTTTCTTATGGCAATAGTTTTTATCATTTGACCTTCATGTTTTCAGATATGACTGGTCCTGATAAGAATAATGTATGCAACATGTGTGTTCTCCTCATAATTAACAACTTATACATAATTAACACCTGTATATGGGTTAATGCCATAACCCTTATACAGACTGTCACATTATCCTAAATTTCCACTATCTGAAAAGACAACCTATAGACCTTAAATGGGGCAGAAAGGCATTTTGACAACATAATGAATGCACCTGATCCAGTAAGATGCATATGAATAAGTTAGACTACCACCTGCCATACTAGTGGTTATGTAATGGACACACTTGCGTGAGTTCATAGCCTTCGGCAGGTTGTTACCTGTGTGTGTGGCGTGTCTGACTGCAAACAGAAGAGAATGTAAGCAGAGAAGGGTAATGAATAGTACTAAACACACAGCATGATTACAGTGGTTGGGTAGAGGAAAATGCAGTTTTTGTAAAGCAGGTTATAGTTTTAGTCCTTCGAGTTTTGGAGGAGTGGATGTGTAATTAGATAACGATAACCACACAAGCAGAGCAGCAAACTGATAGCTGGTAATCAGGAAGGCAGATCATCAACATGTCTGCTTGCATAATCCTTTTTTTTTTTTGTTTTTTTTCAGTTTTTTATTTTTTTGCTTCCTTATGCCTCTATCACTCACAATCACAATGATGATGCATTGCTTAAATAAACAGTCAATACATAATGCAACTTTTCTGACAACTAAAGGCATTTAAACACACAGTCTGGTTCAGTTGAAACTAGGGGTTGTTTTCTCCCTTGTGACAGTTTGGGCAGGCCTGAACACAATGATCACACTTTGGTGCACACCAAAATAACCACACTGTGACTGTTTTGAGGAGGTCACCTTGGTCTTGTCCCACATTAACTCTGGAGCACTTCATTGTGATGTGAACATTAGCAAAACTAGTTCTGAACCAAGTACAATGTTCTATTCATCTGCTGATTGATCTAGAATTATGGCAAGTTATAGTAGGTGCATGTAGCGAGCATTAACCAACACCTTTTATTACCATAACACATCCAATGGATGCTGTGAAAAGGTTGTACTATAAAGCTTACAAAATATCTTTGTGTTCAATATGTGTTCTTATTCATATAATATAATGCACTTTTCATTATGCTTCTTTGAAGTGCACTCAAATTCAGCATTATGCTAGCATAGTGTTTTTGCTTGTCATATGGCCCAACTGATGACTTCCCAAATAATTAGATATATATGCAAATTCTGTTATTTCACAGAACACTTAATAAATATATTTCTTTCAGAATTTAATGAAAGTTTCAGAAAATTAAAATATGTTTTTTAAAAAAAAGTTACCTACTGTAGCTTTACGGCTGTAATTACGCCAGTGTCATAGGTGTGACTATGCACCATATGGCCTCCACCAAGATATGATGCATGGAGGTTCTCCAAATAGCCCTTAACAAATGACTCCTGTACACTTCGGAAAAGCAGATGCCTCATGGCAGGTTTAACCACGTGTTGTGGCCTTGTGGATGCAGCGTGCACAGCAGTACTAACTGAGTCTGACATGTTGACCTGTGTGTTTAAGAGCCTGTTTCCTGCTAACGTCTCATTTTGTTTCAAGTGTTCTCAGTGCTGGTCGCCGCTCATGCCTGCAGTGTGTTGTCAGTGCCATCTGGCAGTGTTTCTGTTCAGCACTGGTGGCTGACATTTACAAGTGTGTTATGTTCAAGGGTGTTCATAGTTAGTAATTTCTGTTTAATAGTGCAATTCAGTTGTGTTTCACAAAGTGTTTATGACTACATGTATGTAGCTGTGAGTGTAGTTCTGTCCCTCTTAGTTGCATTATTTATGACATGATGAAATCCTACAGTCAGTTACATAATTTCCTAGAAAGAAACTGCTAAATGGCCATACAGCAAAAATATGTGGTTACACTTTTGTTTCTATGGTAACCATAGCCAGATGCCATGGTAAAAACTGTGATGTGTACAGTGATATCAAGAAGGCTCATAGTTTCATCATCTCTACTGAATGTCTGGTTTTGACTGTACACAGGGAAGCCAGTCACTCTGTGTGTGAGTCATATTGCCTGTGATGTATTCTCCCTTTCTGCCTGGTTACCAATATCAACAACAACAGGAGCATACAGTTCCATGACAACTGTGTGTGCTCAGGGTGGTGCTACATTTCATTGTTTCTGAGAGAGAATATAACACACACAAGCTCCAACAAACTAGCTTTGTCACTGTGGAATTGTGACTTGACTTTGCATCATATCTGCTCTACATCCTGCTAAAAAATTCTCAACATGCTCACATTTGTACTTATCTGTCTCCCACAACTCCACCCCTCCTCAGTCTCCTATCTGTCTCCAATGTCTCTTCTCTGTCTTCGAATTCTCCTGTCAGCTTGCCTTTCTACTGTGTTGTTCTTAAGTGCCTCCCTCCCCCTTACTTGCCTGCCTTTCTAGTAACTGCTGGTCCTTTCTGAAATCCTCAGTCCCATTTAATTATTTTTACCTACATTTCTGCAGGATTTTCTACAGCAAACCCTAATTGCAAATTAATTACACCTTCTATATTAAGTATATTGTAGGAAAAGATTTCTTCCCCCATTCACTTTTCAAAAAATTCAAATTATTGATACTGTATTTTGACATGCAAAATGCAGATTCACATATAGGGAAGTTATCATTTCATAATGTGTGCTTACAAAACAAATGATAAAATATCAAGCAAATCGCTCCATACTATGAAAGGACAATGCTGGCATTTTCTTTGGCTCTGGCTGTTTTTAATTATAATTAAGAAATATAGCCAATGCAGAGTGATGTCTATCTGATGTTTTTTTTTTTTTTTTAATATTTTGTGGACATTAATGGAGTTCTTTATTTGTTGATAATCATTAAAAACATAAATATTGCCAGCCTCATCCTTTAACATACACTCATTTAGAAACCCTTCACTTTGCCTTTTTTTGTTCTCTGAGATGTTTCCTCTCTCTGGTCCCGTTTTTCTTTTCCTCCTGCCTTCTCTGTATCTATAGTTACTATAACTTCCAGCATGTTTAGCCAAGGCCATACTTTAATTGCTGCTGGCTACCTTATAGCTAAAAATAAGAAGATCTGTTTTTCTCTTCAGACTATTGGATGATACCTTAACCTGAAGGTTACCTTCATGGCTAACTCAGATGTTACCAAAACTAGTCATTCCCTTAGAGAAGGGCAAAGTTCTATGTGGTATTTCTGTTTATTATTAAATACTAGATCCTCTTTTCATTCTTCATAGTCAGTATACCGTGCCACCTTCAGGTAACATATGAACGATAATTAAAGGGAATCAAGGGATTTCCCAGAGCCTGCTGCACTCTTAAATATCTGGGATGGCTGACGATATTAATTACAAGTCAGGCACATGTATCGATTTCAGGGGGTAGAGAGAGAGNGAGAGAGAGAGAGAGAGAGAGAGAGAGAGAGAGAGAGAGAGAGAGAGAGAGGTGTAGCATCACTGTAAACTTATATAAATTGAGGTGATAGACATGATTTTTTTTTTTATTTGAAATTCTTCAGGTCCATTCCTATAACATTCCCTGGAAACTTTATATTCTAATATTGTGCAAAAGTTTTTTAAATGGCTGGAAAATTAAAGGAATTCTATGACATGAGAGCTACAGGCCATATAAGTATGACATAAATGTCTGCCTAATGTCAGATAACTTACATATGCTAGCCCGCTTTGCCTCATCTTGTTAGGTATGAATACATTCTAGTGATTAATATTGTGGATGGAGAAAAAAAAAAACTGACAGCACAACCAGAAACATAGTAAACTTATGGGTTGCATTTTTGAAAGAGACAAAGAAAAACTAAAGTACAAGGAAGAGATCTTTCTTTCCAAAGACTGAAGTTTGGGTGAGACATTCTGTTTCTTCTGGGAAAATCATCTTCAAAGCCTTTAACCTGAAACAGAGTGGGGAAACAGATGATGTCAACCCCAGGAGTTCAGCAGCTTTTTTTTTTTTTATTTTTAAATGTGCATCCTGTTTACCTTCTTCTGTGTCTGTGTTTGTCAGCGAGAGCATCAGGAAACACCTACCTCTCGACTCCCTTGAGAGGGAGGCACAGCCGCGAATGTCAGCAGCAGACCTATTGTCACCAGACCTCTTACCGTGCCTTATAAGGATAGACCCTCTGTGAGAGAAACCAGAGGGAAGCGAGGACCAGAGGGGGGGAGTGGTAAACTGAAACATAAAGGGTGATGATGGAATGATAAAAGAATGAGAGAAAGTAACATGGAAGGGGAAAAAATGGAAACACGGACGATAGACTGGGGAAGCCCCCCCCCCCTCATATGAGTCACCATCAGGAAGAGAGCCAGACCTAGACGGACTTACGACCTAAAATCCTCCACAACCTCCCTTCCCTCCACTCCTACAAACTGTTACCTATAAACTCTCAAGTGCAAACTGTCCTTTGTTTGGTCAAGACACAGACTAGTGAATGAGATTACTGAATACTAAATAGATTGTTCGGTTTGAGAGGGAGGGTTTGACTTTTTGAGAGAACAACTGTTGGAGAATTGAGATGTTTCCCCCATTGTAGCATTACAATGGGGAAACAGTGTTTTTCATCTGCATTGTTGTGAGGTCGTTGCTATGGGGACAGTTCATGGCTATGTAAACAATGCTGTGAAAAGAGGAAGTGAAATGACACAGAACTTTAGCAACACGGTGTTAATGACTGGCCTGTAGCTGACAGGAAATTAAATGACACATTATAAAATAAGATTTATGTAGTGTGGCAATTAATACAATCCAAACAGTGCACAGTTGACGTAAATTAAACTTTAGTAATTCATAAATTGGAATGTTTTGCTAATGTTTTTACTTTGTTAAATAAAGTATGTTCTTCTCATTCAACATTATCCATTTTCCTTATTTATTTTAGAGGAAATATTTTTATGGTGGGTTACTAAGGTGATGAAGTTCCCTCATTACCATTCAAGGCATCAAATATACACTGTTCCTCTAAAACCCAATGTCTCTGTATGTCAAAGCCGCTGAAACAGTAAATGGTAGCAGTGATATCATCACCTTCAGCCCTTCCTCACATTTGCTATAGGCCTTTCTGATAAGAAAAAAAAAAAAAGAATCTGCAGAAAGTGATTGGCTGCTGAAAATGTCATACCACCCTGTCGTCACAGTGGCATGCTCACACTGCAGTTTTTAAAGTGGGTACATTTCGTCGTGTACCACTTCTATATTTGGTGTGAAAATACACTACTGGTTGTCAATGACGCTGTTGAGGCAGTAGTAGTAGTAAAAGAGTTTCATTCATTCATTTAAACCTCACCCCACCCAACAAATCCAAAATGACCCATTTCATCGTCATGTGAGGTGTAGGTGTTCAGGGCATCAGCCAGTCTAAACACATGAAGTGGTTGTTGCTTAATGAACTGCCTATCTCAGCTTTGCTGCTCAGCCTGGTCAGAGGAATTCACCTGTGTTTAGCTTTACAATGTAAATAAATTAGTGTTCACAGCTGTTGCAAGGAAAAACAACCTTTTAATGTTCACATGAAGTGTTATAACACAAAGTTCTTTCAGCTAAAAACCAATGGCCTTAGCTTTTGAAAACATTTGTATTAAAACATTTCAAACCAAGATAATGCAAAACAATATATTAAGGCCAAGTACTGCCATTATATTGTAGGTAATTTCCATTTCGGCACAGGGAGACTTTTCTGCCTTGTCGCAAAGATTCTCGTCTACAGCGCAGTTAATGTTTGTTTTCCTTCAGGGAGTGGAAGAGGCACCCATTATTGGTGCTAAAGGGTCAGGGGCCATATAATTCCTTTTTCCAGTGATGACCTCACCTCCACAATATGGCCTCCACCGCCTGGCCTCAACCTCAACTTTTCCCCACTATCTGAGTCAGCCCATTCTCTAATTGGCAAGCTTCTATTTTAAGGCTATAATTTCCATCATTCCACTGGTAAGCAGACATATATAATTGTACCTTTTAATATGGAAAGGAAAATGCCTCAAATGTAAAAACAGCTGCTTTGTGGCAAATTGAAGTACCCTCTACATGTTTGTTTTGGTGCTCTAGTTGTACAAAAGCTCAGTCAGCCTAAAGAGAGAGAGGCTTTACTTGGATTGACAGCACTAAGATGTTAGAAGTAACACCAGATCACTGGCATGGGCTCACATCACCTACCTGTCAGGTAGGTAGCCTAGCCCATGCCGTGTTTGTGAGTTAAGCCCTGTCTGAAAATGTGGGTCAAACCCAGCACTCCTTATAAATCCTCAACCTTGAAAAAGGAATGAAAAGATTTACTGAAACACCCATACGTATGTATGGAAGAACTCAAAGCATCAAAGTTTAAGGTTTGCTTGGAGCTGAATTATTATATTATAGTATTAAGGTTTCATATCATATGTAAGGGCAGTGAAACATGACCAAGTGCTTTAGTGTCTAAATGATGATTTTCTCCTTTTTTGACTTGATTTAACAAAATGGCCAGTGTGTCTCTGTATGACTCCAGCCCTGGGTGCAGAGTTCTCACTTGACATTACAACATGGCAGGTACAATGTTCAGCCCTTCATAGATGGTATCAAATATCCAAAGCAAGAGTCTGGTCCTAATGCCATTAGCAAAGTGAACAATTGATGCATGGCTTCATAAATAACATTTTTTTTTTCCAGGTGAGAATGTTCCAATTTGAACAAAACTATAAACTCATATTCTTTGCCAGGGGTGACACCCTCAGTGTGGAGGACTGGGAAGCATACACTCATAAAAGGACGCACCCGTTTCCAGAAAACATTAATTGTAGGTACTTTTTTCCAAAACAAGGGCCGAAAATTGCAACAGCAGAGTCAGACATCACTTTAATGCCAGAAGAAAAACAGAGAAAGGAGTACTAGAGTTGTTTCATAGGAAAAACAACACATATGCTGTGGTTAGAAGCCCTGTCTTTTCAATAATTTTACTTCTGTACATTCAAGTTCGCCAATATGCTCAGAAAGTAGGAAAAAGTACACAATCAAAACATTGCTTGTTTAACATTTGAAGTAAACCATCTAAAAGAAAATGTCACTGTTAGTTAAGGCCAGCTACCACTAAAAACACATTTTCAGCAAAACTGAATTAGCTGATTGTATGCCTCAATTTAATCAGCTGGTGAGGTGAGGTATGACCTCATAGCACAATCTCTCTCTCTCTCTCTCTCTCTCTCTCTGTCTCTCACACACACACACACACACACACACACACACACACAGACTTTGCAATTATTTTGTGATTATTTAATGCTGGGGACACCAATTGCATTACTATGGATTCCTGCCATGGAAAACTTCATGCAAACAGTAAAGTTCAGGACAAACCAAATTCTGAGATAACTACTTATCCTGACTGGCATTTTACATGTGGACTGATGTACAGCATAGGCTTATAGAACAATCTCAGAGCATTTAGGAATGAATGAGAATGAGATGACATTATTATCCAATTTGTAGTGGGCTACAAACCTAGTTTAGGCCCACATGTTAAGAAAAGCTAAATCATTGATGATTTCACACAACTTACATCAGCTCAGTTAATATCAGATGGACTTAAAAAAAAAGGGCTTTTATCCACTGGCAGGACCCCCATTTCTTTTTAGCATAGATCCATCTATAATTAGTTCAAAAGTCAAGAATATCTCTGGATAACAATCGCCAATACAGAGTATGTACAGAACTTTTTTTCTTCAAAAATAAAAGCCAAATGTTGGCTGCAGTATGTAGCTGTAAGCCCTGCCTCTCTCTGACTCAGTGAGTCACAGAACACAAACAGGCAGTGAGCAAGTGGCAAAGGAAGAAAAAAGCAGGAAAGAGGAAATCTGTGGTACATTAATGACAATTTTAGGGCCAGAAAAAGCTATTGATAGAACAGCAGTCCAAGAACAGCAACAAATGTGTATCTGACAAAACAAAAGCAGGTCCAACATATGGTTTAACACATGCTTCAGCTGTTTTAATGTTTCATTATTTTCTCCTTTATATCGATCCTATATAAACTCTGAACTACTCACGTCACTGCTTCTTTTGTCTACTACCTAACAAATACTGGATTGAGAGAAATGTGTGGCCTGAAAATTGAAACTATTTTAATGAAACTCACACAAAGAAGTAAAGAGTAGAAAGATCCAAGTAAAAGGAAAAAGTACAGTAATAAAAAAATGGGATGTGGAGTAGATTGAAAGAGAGAAGTGGAAAGAAAGCAGAAAAAAAGGACATAGCATGAGATTTCCAAGGCCAACATTTCACACAGAGGCTACCCTGGCGGCTAAAAGAACGCAGTTTTGGAAGTATACGTAAGTGTGTCCATAAGTTGAGTGTCTGCGGAGCAAGTGAGTCATTCCTGCGATGAAAAAAAAAAAAAGAAAAAAAAAAAACATGGATGAAAGCAGTGAAAGAAAATTCTGACATCTTATGATGAGTGGTATAAACATATTTGTCTCTTGGGACAGGTTGCTTTAAACTGTTAAAATTAGGTCAAAGGAAGCCGACTATGAATGAAGTTGTTTAGCTTTTTTTTTGATAGAGGGCGGCACATGCAAGGTCAGTGACGTGGGAAGAGGAGAGCAAGAAGCAGAGAGGGAGGAGTGAGAGAGAGAGAGAGAGAGAGAGAGAGAGAGAGAGAGAGGGAGATCTGCTCCACTGAGCCATCTGTCTTTGGCTGTGCTCATGTCCCAGCTGCTGCTGGTTCAAAGTACGGTCACTGGCACAGAACCAGGTGCAGGGCTGCACAAAACACCCACGTAGCCACTTTACGTACAGAGGCAAGCGAAAGGAAACAGAATGCCTCTGGAACAAATAAAAGCGTGAGACTCAAGCCCAGTGCCACTTAAATATTGTTGGAGAACTAAAAGAATTTGTCCTCTGAGATAAGTCCTTCAGGTTAAGATTGCCAAAGTTAAGGCCAGTCACTTAATGTCCATGCTTCAATGAATTTTGCCCAATCTGTCAAATGTAGCTTTAGTTTGGAGAAGCTCTGTACCTCACTAAGGATGCACGAATATATTTATCACAACACACACCCACACACATACACACACACACTCGCACACACACACACACACACACACACACACACACACACACAGGCAGACAGATAGCTTTAGGAAAGTCAGTCAAATTGGGAAGTTTTCAATTATGCAGACTTCACCATACATCCATAAATCAGTGGTAAATGTAGTTTTGTTACAGTGCATTACTGACTGTAACGTACTGTACCTCCAAACAAATCTCCTTTAATTGAATTGCATTGTATTGACATCCACTCAGTATTGCAGTTTGACTTGATTACAGAAACTCTTTTTGGTTCTTAAGGTGACAGTGTTACAGCACAGCAGAAGAGCATAGTGTAGAAAAGCCTGTGCTGGGATTTTCAAAAACTAATAGAACATAATAAACACCTATTGAGAAACTGGATCCTGGCCTCAGTTATATCAGTTTTTTATTTTTTTTTATTTTGATCCAATACCTTAAAAAATTAAAGTAAACCAATTGCTGAGTACACCAGCTTTAAATTGGTCTTTTGGATTCACTCCTGTTTTCTTTTCTTTTCCTTTTTTTTTTTTTTTTTTTTTTTTTTTTGGTTTCACTCTGGTTTCTTTTGTCCTGTGTCCTGAGCCAAAACACAAAAGATTAGCAGATTTGTAAAAATTAAAGGAAAACTAAAATACAGTATTATATTTTGGAAATCACTTGTCACTAACATAATGTGTATGTGAGTAGTATTTAATGGACTTAAACATGAGTTTTTACAGTAAATATTCTGAATATTTCTTCATTCGCATTCATGTAAATCTTACACAAATACAAATTTATTTCATTTTCTTTCTTAATTGCGTAATTTTAAAAACGGTTTAAAATCTTTTCAATGGTAAATTTTATACATGTAGTTTATTATTTACCTTAACTGGGATAACACCTTTTAAAAGACTCTCTCCTTTTTGCTAGCAGGGTTCCCCCTCTCAGAGGCCCCTCCCACTTGGCATGATGTCACTCAGCTCCAACACCTTTACCTGACTGCCTATTCAACCATATGATTGGTCTAAAAATAACGACTGCATTTAAAATAACTCACTCATGACCTAAGATGAGACCCCATTGGTGGCCACGAACATTGTAGGCTGCATGTGATTGGCTGGTTTCCCATTTTTTTCACCAGTTTTACTATTTAAATGTATCCAGTTTCAGATGTTGGCTTTATTAAGCCTGATGAAGGCCTTGATTTGACATGTCATTTTTTTCTAATAGTTATGCTTAATACAACAAGTATTGCTGGTGTCTTCTCTCCCTTTCATCCTGTGTCACAGCTCTGTGGATGTTGGTGTGTTTACGGCTGTTGAACATGAAATACGCAACGTGTTCATGTTGCTGTGTTAAAGCTTCGTCTCAGCTGTTAGCATATTAGCTTGCTGCTTGACAGTTGCTAGCATGTTGGCTTGACATTTTGCTGCAGTGAGTTGTAAGCTTGTAGTTTGCTGCTTGCTCCTATCACACACACACACACACACACACAAAATCCTACTTTCACTAGGAACTTAAACTGGAAATCAACAGCACAGGACCAGAACATCAAAGGTAAGAAAATTTGTTTACTTTGAATTGTGTTGCTGCTCTGTGGATATTGTCCCATTTATTGCTTTTTCCATAAAAAAATAAAATGCTGTTCTCTGTGCTGTGGTCACTATCGCTCAACACATGACATGTTGCTTGTTATGGCTGTTAGCACATGTTAGCGGGATGATTGCTGCTATATGGTTGATGTTAGGTGGTTGTTTGAGGCTGTTCTGGATGCTAGCTTATTAGCTGGCTGCCTGTTGCTGTGAAAGATACACATGCACATGTAAAACCAGAAATCCTAACTGGCTGTTTAACATTCAAATGATATGACGTGATGTTCATGTTAAAGGCTCAGATTGTTTGTACTTTGCTTCATTGTTTCATCTCAGCTGTTAGCATACTAGCTAGTTGCTTGTTGTGTGTGTTTATTTGCTTGCCGTTACTTTAATACAACAAATATTGCTCAACTCGTCTCCCCCTTTAATCCTGTGTCACAGTTCTGAGGATGTTGATGTATTTATATGGCTGTTGAACATGGAAATACGCCACATGTTCATGTTGCTATGTTAAAGGCTTTTTGTTGTATGTTTCATTTCAGCCGTTGGCATACTCTTGCTGCTTCATTGTGTGGATGCTAGCATGTTTGATGACTTTTTGCTGCTATATGAGTTGATGTAAGCTAGTGGCTGCTTTTGTAGATGTTTACTGTTTTGCTCCAATGACACACACACACACACACACACACACACAAAATCATCTTTTCACTAGGAATTCCATCTGGAAATCACAGGATCAGAACATCAAAGGTAAGAACATTAGTTTTTGTTTTATGTTGTATTGCTGCTCTGTGGATGTTGGCATGTTGAATGCTGTTTCCATAAAAATCATGTCCTATGTGTTAATTTGCTGTGTAAAAGGCTTATACTTGCTTCACTCTCTTATCTCACTTAGCATATTACCTTGTTAATTGCTATAATTGTTAGCACGTTAGATGAGTGATTGCTGCTGTGTGTTGATGTTAGGTGGTTGCTTGCTGCTACTGTAGGTGCTAGCACATTGCTTGCTGCTGTGAAATACACACATACAAACACATTCCATCTTTGGTTGAATCTTGTTCTTTGAATGTTTCACCTCAGCTGTTTAGCATTTTAGCTGGCTGCTTGAGGTGTGTGGATGCTAGCGTGTTGGATGGCTGTTTGCTGCTGTAAATTGATGTATGCTAATGCTTGCTCCTATGACATACTCACACTCGTGCAATCCTAGTTTCACTTCAACTGGAAAAACAACACAAGACTAGAACATAAAGGATAAGACCCTTTACTTACTTTTATATTATACTGCTACTTTGCGGATGTTGGCACGTTTATTGCCATTTATATAAAAACCATGTCACACACGAGTTTGGTTCACTTTTTATCTGACCTGTTCAGTGTTTGCTACTTTTGGTGAATGTTAGCATTTTAGCACACTGGTGCTATCTGCAGTTAGCCATTTCATGTCGGGTGAAACTGCGAAAGCAGCCCATGATGCAGTGAATACAGCATGGGGTGTTTGGGTTCTCTTTCACATTGCTAGGGACTGTGCAGTTCCAGAAATAATGATTATATCATAAATTTCTTGCTATATTCTGTGTATTGTAGAATCACCTGCGTTGTTATATTTTATTGTGGGCAAGGCATTGTGATTGTATCATCATTAATGACCTGTGATTACAACCTCAATGAGCCCATACAAAATAACTTTATTAATACTTGAAAAAAACAATTTTTTTGCGGCAAGTGCAATGCTCGTTGATCTTAAAATCGGTCAACTCTTCCCTGCAGTAGCCAAACTGCAGCTCGTTTATTTTCTAAAAGTACATAATGCTTCATGAGGAAACTGGCAAAGTCCTACTGTCTCACACCATAACGACTGGTAAGTTAACATCTTAAACTACACAAACAACATTAACCCAAATATATAGTTGGATTAATGTCACTTTTTTATATTAATTTTGTCTTGTTAGCCTTGGAGTAGTCATCAAAATTAATAACTAATCTCTGTAACATTTGATAGTTTGATAATATGTGTGGCCGTAAATGGTCAGAATTAGTAGCTAATAATATCACATATTAGTTATTGGCCTTAAAATGCCCCAACTTGAGCAGCAAATGTTAAACATTTATCTTCATAATGTTAGTCTGGATGGGGCCAAAATTAACAGTCAATTTTTTTTTTTTGTTAGTTTTNTCATAATGTTAGTCTGGATGGGGCCAAAATTAACAGTCAATTTTTTTTTTTTGTTAGTTTTTACTAAGCTTGAGCAGTTACTAACATCATCTAATATCTATAGGTAAATCCTCCTGGGAACCACTGCTGGATCTGATTGAAGGCAGATACCTACATAAAATGAAGACACATACAGTCACCTGGCCAGGTAAAAATGTTCTGTTCAACTATATTACATTTAAAAATTACCTGATATTCATGCAACATTATGCAACGTTATAATTCCAACTCTATGTTTCAGTATGAATGCTGAGAACCAGCGTGTTGTATCAAATTACATTAACAAGTCCAATGTTTTGTGTTCTTTTTTGCCTAGATATCCTGAATGGCAACGACAAAAATGATTTGAACCACCTGGTAAGTGAACAACTTTGTTTTGTGAGAATGTTGGTGTAAATGATGACTTCACCACTTGTGCTTGTAGTTAGGTGATTACCACTTTACACTGTACAGTGAATATTGTGAAGAAGTTACAGAATGGAAACATACACACTGGGAAATCTGTGAATATGTGAATCATTTTTTGATAAGAGTTGAGTTTTGATGATTACTATGCAGATGGCAGAAAAGAAAGTTTCAATTGACTATTGGATCACATTTTAGTTAAGTTCGTTAGCCTTTTGACTATCGTGCTTTAGGCAGTGTTAACAGGGATTGTATTTTGGTCACATTGATGCACTAAATTTTTTTTTTTTTTTTTTTTTTTTTTTTTAAACCTACATCACTATGTCTATTTATGACCAACAAGGCAAAGTTGAACTTTAGATGTGTGCTCCTATCTATCCATAAAGACAGTTTCTCTGTCCGTGGCACCAATATTTCGAAAACTGGCACTGTATGTTGATATTCGGCAGGTATAATGCTCAGGACCCAAGGATGTGCAGTGCCATGTGTGAAGTTGTTTGGATGAGTGGTTCTTGAATTGAGCTGTGTAGTAGTCCACACGCGGCAGAATATGGTCTAGGCCCAGTGTCAGGATACACTCTGGGCATGGCAGCATATGCTCCACTCCATGGGCACGAATGGCAAACTGTGGCGCACATCATAAAGTCCCGCCCAGTCCAAATAGGCACGTTTTCAATGGCTGCTGCAAATAAAGCTAGCTCACGAGGACATGCAGAACAAAATTACGGCAGGCTGCGGCGCACACCGTAAAGTCTGGCCCATTCCAAAGAGG